>CP142456.1:28045000-28395000 GCA_038049695.1 Cinnamomum chago
TTTTGAGTGGCTCCTTCTCCAACCTCTTCCTAAGCCTTCCCAAAGGTTATAAGCTGCACAAAGAGCCACCATGCTCTCCTCGAAATCACATTTCACCCATTCATCAAGTCATCCACCCATAACTAAAGCCCATTCAATCCATTAATCCAATTTTTAGCATGTGTAATCCAATTAACCATGAGAAGCTTGGAATTTAGGGAAAATCTAAACGATGAGTTAACACGAAACAATAATAATACATGCATGCTCAATATATAAAGCAAATCTACTTGCCTTCACCAAAGAGAGTGAAATTAGAGAGAATTGAGAACATTCAGGAGGAAGAAAGCTCACACACAAACTATAGCCAAACTAGCAATCCCAAAGCCCTCTCTTACACTCAAAGAACACAAAGGAAGGAAAAGAATGGAATTTAACTAACATGCAGCCCATTAACAGAAAGAAGAAGAGAAATTGGAAGAGATGGAGAAGAGGAAACTTACCAATTTTTGGATCAAAAGATAGAGGAAGAGGAGAGGAAGACAATGGTGTAATTTCTTTCACTTGGAAATGCTCCTAAGCTCCCATGCAAGAAGAGAGAGAGTGAAGGAGGAAGAAGAAGAAGCTACAGCAATTGCACTCTGAAATGAAGGAGGAAGAAACGTATGAAATGAAGTTGCAGGAATGGGTTTGAGTTTGAAAATGAGGGATGGAGGGGGAAATGACTCAAATGCCCTCTTTGAGTGAATTAAAAGAAATCTGATTTTTTGAGGGACTTCGGGGCGTCGAATCATGACGAGTCAAGAACGAAAAATGACGAGCGCAACGAGGTCTTTCCAACGAACCAAAATTCGGTGAAAACTGAATTTTTTTGGAAAAAAGCTAATTTTCCTATTAATCACTCATAATCCCTTATTAAGGCTAATTGCACTCGAAACCAAACGAAACTTTGCAAATCACTTTCTAATGATAAAAGAAACTTTCTTAGCCACTAAACCCGACTAATTAGCTAGAATAACAATTAATTTGGCTAATCGCCAATATTAAGAAATTAAACACCCTATTAAGGCCGGGGACCTTACATCCCTTCCCTTTGAAAAGAACATTTGGTACTCCAAATGCCTAAACATACATCCTCAGGAAGAAGATGAGGATAGGATTTCCTAATTTGGTCCTTGAGTTCCCACATAGCTTCCTCTGGACGATGGTGCACCCTTTGAACTTTGACCCATGGAATGGTCTTTGTTTGCAGAACTATCTCCTTGGTGTCTATAATCCACGTTGGTTGCTCCACATAAGAAGCGTCAAACTGAATTTGGAGTGGCTCGTGTGGCAACACGTGGGCGGGATCTGGAGTACACTTGCACAACATCGACACGTGGAACACATTGTGTACACCTAACAACTCTAGTGGCAAGGCAAGACGATACGCAACGTCACCAACCCGGGTACGAATGCCAAACAACCCCACATATCTCTTGGAAAGCTTCCCTTTCTGACCGAATCTGACCACACCACGCATTGGAGGAACCTTGAGGAACACCTTATCACCAAACTAAAACTCTAACGGCCTCCGTCTTTTATCAACATAGCTCTTCCAACGGTTGCGAGATTCTTTTAAACGCATATGTACAACCTTGACTTTCTCACTGGTATCACCAACCACAGATCGTCCATGGAAACTTCGTACTCCTACCTCTTCCCAACACATTGGAGTCTTGCATTTACGTCCATACAATGCCTCAAACGGTGCCATGCCAATACTCCAATGATAACTATTGTTATAGGAGAACTCATAGAGGGGCAAGCTCTCATCCCAATCCTTCTTGAAATCCAACACACATGCCCAGAGCATATCCTTTAGAGTCTGAATAGTGCGCTCTGACTGTCCATCCGTCTGAGGGTGGTAAGCTGTGCTGAATCTCAACTGTGTGCCCATGGATGACTGAAGTGTAGTCCAAAACCGAGAGACAAACTTGGTGTATTGATCGATACAATAGATTTAGGCACTCCATGCAATCTGGCAATCTCATCAATGTACAACTAAGCCATCTTATCCATTAACTGACCGGTCTTTAATGGTATGAAATGGGCCGACTTGGTCAATCAGTTCACGATCACCCATATAGCACCATTCCCTTTCCTGTTATTTGGCAATCCTAAGACAAAATCCATAGTGATGTGCTCCCATTTCCACTTGGGAACATCTAACTCATAAAGTAAATCAGGAGGCTTCTTGTGTTCGGTCTTGATCACCTGACACGTGTAACACTTGGAAACAAACTCTGCAATCTCTTTCCTCATACTCATCCACCAATAGTGGTTCTTCAAATTCTGGTACATCTTAGTGCTGCCCAGATGAATAGAATATCTCATATGGTGTGCATCTGTCATTAGCTCTGTCTTTATGTCTTGTACATCTAGCATGCATAACCGGTCTTTACAATACAAAACTCCCTCAATCGGTCTGAACTAAGGTCTGTCATCTATGTGCTCAATGATGCGCTGTAACCCTCGGTCATCCTTCTGACATTCTTTGATTCTTTTCATTATCACTGGTTCCCATGTTGCCATGTTAGCAATCATCACCTTCTCACTAATAGGCCGAACCTCAACATCTAAGTCTCTAAACTGTTCCATCCATCTCCATTCTAGCACTATGCACCCACTACAGCAAAATTTGAAATTTGAAACGGTGGTTTGAAACAGCCTTTGCCCGTTTCAAATTTGAGGCGGTCTCAAACCGCTTGCAGAGCCAAAAACCGCTTCAAATGAATAAAAACCCATTTTAACAAAATAGGCATCGTTCCCTCCATCCTTTTTTTCGCTTTCGCTCCAATCTTCTAAAACGTACCCTATCTCATCCCTTCGTTCCCTCCATACGTCATTCACTTGGCACCCAAATACCCCAACGAATCCAACTGATCTCTCTAAGGAGTGTCTGAGACGATCGACAGGTGCAGGTGACGATCGATAGGTGCAGATTCCTTATTCTCTCTACTTCTTCTTCATTCAGCTATTTATCTTTCTGCTGTCTACGTTTCAAACGATGGAGATTTAGGGTTTCTGCTGGATTGTGGGAGTGGGTTCCATGGTGTGCTGGGAGATTTTGGGGGTGGATTGTGAGAGTGGGTTCCATGGTTTCATTGTATCATGTTATTATGAAATGCCATGCTTCTGGCTTGTTCTTGGGCTCGGCATCTTTTTCTTTTTCCCTTCCTCTTCTTCCCCATCTCCTTCTGTTAGGGATTTTGTATATTGCAATTTGATGGATGCATTAACAATTTAGCATCATTTGAATTTTCACACATGCATAGTTTTAGAAAAACTTGAAATCTTTTACACATGAATTGTTAGAAATATTGATTTATGCATGTTTTGATTTTAAACATTGGATGCAATTTGTTTTGAAAAGAAGTTTTATCAAATCAAGCTAGCCTATGTTTTATATCTTTCAAATAATTTTAGGCTATTTATGTTTCATGTTTTTAAACCTCTTAATTTGATTTAAAACATGATTCCAAGCTTGATTCAGTGGCCCAAAAGTTCCCACAAGAAATCACTTTGGAAAATGCAATTTTAAGGAGTTTTGGTCCCAGGCCCGGGTCGACCTGCAGTGTGGCCGGTCGACCGGCCCAGGGGACCCGGTCGACCGCGCCCACTGCGGGTCGACTAGGTAAATAGTCGTTGCTGCTTTTTCAAACGGTCAGTTTTATGACCATTGAAGGCCAGGTTGACCGGGCCCTGTTCCAGGTCGACCGGGGACTAGCCGTTGGATAATTTTTTGCTATAAAATGAAGTTCATTGCTTTGCAAAAGTTGGAGATGTTTAAGACATTCTTGAGGTGTTTGGAGACAAGACAAAGGGGGATGAACTAAGAGAGACCAAGGGGTCATTTGGAAAGCTAAAGCTTGGATTAATGAAGTTAAATCTCTAAGTAAGCTTTACCTTTCTTAATCATATGTTAGATGTTTTGTTTAATTCTTTGGTAAAAGATTTTTAGCATGTTAACTATGATGTGTTGAATCCATTCTTCATTTAATCTTTGATCTAAGTTGGATTGGATTCTTCACCCTTGAGTTCAAACCAAGTTGTTTTAAATTCTTCTTTAATCATGCTTAGCCAAAATCTTTGATTCCTTTTAGCATGATTCATTTACTTGGTTGAAACTTTATTTGTTGTTTTCATTCATTTAAACTTTAGTTAAATTTGTTTAGTTTTGAAAACAACATTCCACATGCATCACATGTTTAGAGCTAATTAATTTCATACAACTTGTGAGCCTTTGATTTTCATATCATTAACAAGTTTGTATCCATACATGTGACTTGCATTTAACTTCAATCAAATCTTTTTTATGTGCCTTAAACTTTTAAATGCTTTGAGCATATATTAATTGAGCTTTATTTTTAACTTGATTGAAGTTATCACACACACACACACATCATGAGCATACACAGTTGCATTCATTTAGTGTTTGTGTGAGTTAGTTTTTCACTTTCATATCCGCCTATTTTAGAGGCAAATATATTGAGCTTAAATTGTATCTGTTTGAGTGTTTGTGTAGACACTTCTTTAAGAGAAATCTTTTTATTGTAAAGGCTATTGCTTAGCCTAAGAAAAGCACATTTAGAGGTTATTGCTTAGCCTTGGAAAAGCATCTTGTAAAGGTTATTGCTTAGCATAGAAAAACACATTGATAGGTTGTTGTTTAGCCTGGAAAAACAACATTGTAAAGGTTATTACTTAGCCTATTGAAAAGCATAGATAGTGGAAATCTGGTGGGGTGTTGGATCACAAGCCGGTAGTGGATGTAGGAATTGAGGCCGAACCACTAAAAATCTTTGTGTGATGGTGAATGCTTTGTGGCGATTTTTTTTAAGCTTCCACTTTTCTTTGTTTATCATCACTTGTGACTAGTTTATTTTTAAGAAGTTAAAATTGGTCTTAATTGGTCACATATTGCAGCTCGCCCTATTCTCCCTCCATCCCCCCCCCCCCCCCTCTAGGGTTAGGATCCAGGACTTTCAATTGGTATCAGAGCCTTGTGCTCTATATTAGGATCAAGTATTTTGGAACTCTTGATTAGGTGTAAAAACCTTGAGTTAAAACCCTAGTGCTGTGCATTCATGAAAATCATTAGAATGGATTCCACTATGTTAGATTGTGTAGATTCTTCTAGACCCCTCATTCTTCCATCTATTGGAGATTCAAACCTTCAAATAAATGAATCTCAGTTTGATTTAAAAGAAGAAGAAAATAATGAAATTGAAGATAACTTTCAACAAGCTTATGATGATTTATATGCATTTTCCTTAGAGCTTGTTAAGAAAAATAAAAAATTAAAAGAAGAATCTAAAAAGCTAAACAAAGAATTAGTTTCTTCAAAAGATTAACTTAGAGAGAAAGAAGAAGTAATACATTGTTTAGACTCTAAGTTTATGATCTCTTTGCATAACCTATCTAATATTAAAGAAGAACTAAATGGATTTAAGATAAGTTGTGATGAGCTTAATAAGGAAAACTCTAAACTAAGAGATCAATTACAAAGGCAAGACAAAATATTAACAACCTAGAATCTAAGTTAACAATTTCTAAAGAAAATTTATCTGATGCTCAAAATAAGATAAAAATTCTAGAACTTGGATCTAATATTATTAATGAACTTAAATTTGATTTAAAACTTGCCCATGAAGAACTAATCAACTATAAGGAAATTGAATATGAATTATCAAAAGCTAAAAATAAAAATTCAATCCTTATAAACCTAGTCACTCAACTTGAAAGCTACAAACAAAAGTATGAGTGCAAATTTACCCAAGGTGAAGAGAGATTTGAAAAGTTATTTAAATTGGATAAATCTCAAAGAGATAGGACGGGTCTTGGATTTGATAGGAATATTTCACATGACCCTAGCTTCACCAACACTTTTGTGAAAGGTGAGTCCTCATTCTCTAGTACTCATTCTTCCTTGCCCATGACTAAATGTAATTATTGTGGCATTAAAGGGCATTTTAGGTTTGAGTGCAAACTAAGAAGAAGCCATGTGTCTAAACCCATCTATGAACCCAAAACGGTAGAATCAAAATCTATGAAGGGTAAGACACTAAAAATCAAAGAAGACTCCAAAAAGATTAAACAAATTAAATCAATTAAAATGGAGTCTCCTAAGATAGATTCTAAAAACTTTAAACAAGTTAAACCAAGTTTAAAAGAATCTATGAACAAAAAGTTTCTCAACCTATCTACCTTAAATCAACCCATGAAAGAACTTTTGAATAAAATAGCCAAGTTAAATTTAAAATTCAAAAGTCAAATAAAGGGAGAAAATAAGAAGAAAAGAAAAGTGAATCAATCCCCAAAGAAACAAACTCACCAACCTCAAAAGACTAATCACCAATCGAAGCTAAATTTAGTCAAATCTAAATATCATGGTGATAAGTTCAAATTGAAAATTTATCAAGTCAAATCTCCTATAGTTGGTGGGACTCCTAAACTAGACCTCAAGGGTCAACCCTCTCAAGACCTTAGGTGGATTCCTAAAGTTAGATACTTAGACAAACCTTGAGGCCTTGAACCTCATTGACCTGTTGGGATTGGTGTATGCCCTAAAGCCCACTGACTGCACTCTCATCTCTGTAACTGGATATTTATTGGTTATTTAATAGAATGACATCTTTCTCTTATTACTTGTGTATATGTATGGTTGTATAAGGCCCATTGTTTTCTAGTAATGACTTAGGTGTGTAGTGGCTACACACAGTTAGGTCTGAGTCATGGACACTTGAAACAATAAACTTGTTCATAACTGAGAGATGGAGTTGGGCACTTCATCTTGGTATAAGTTATAATGAGATACTCTCCTGTATTCAGGGTGACTTACCTAAGTCACGGGAGGCTTTTCCGGATTTATCTCATTAGTGCATGTGTCATGCATTGAACAGGACCACCTGTAGGTGTGATCTCTAAAATAGTACCATCACAGAGAGAGATCAAATCACCTCTTGCTACTGAGTGACCAGTGCTCTTAATCTTGAGCATTTGTGGATGAACTGACGAAGTCGAGTTCTAGTGCTTTAATTCACTATGGGTGAGATTCTTTTTCATGGGTCAATAGCTCTGTGTTTTGGGTGCTCGGGCTTGATTAGTTGGGACGTGCAAATGCAATATGGAATCTATGCCATCATGTGATGGAATGATCGTCCCCTTAGAATTATCCGACTAATCATCAGAATCTAAGATCTTAGTATATGGATGTTCCATATGGATATTGAACTTGTGGGTCGCTCCCTGGATCAAGAGAATGATATCCGGATGATGATTAGGTCAAGGGTATGAAGTTCTAAGGTTGAGATGTAATCAAGAAGGTAGATAGTACATCGGTTAACCTACTTGATTATGGATGTTACATAGAGGGGCATTGTGGTCATTGTACTTGGTAGGTCAAAGACAATCGTCAATTTATGATGAGCTTTATTTGCAATTTAATATTTGTCCCTGGAGTGCAACCATAACTCTCTAGTGGAATGAGTTAGGGTTAAAATGATCTTAATGTTGCTATGGGGTTAGCATGGACATTTTGGTCATTTTGGGAGCCAAGGGAAAATATGTCTTTTGGTCCCTCTTCTAGCCACTTTCCTATATTGGCATGGTTTCCTAATTAGATGATATGTGGTTGAATTAATTTTGTGGAAGAATAATTTTGAGTTTAAATTCTAATAGGCTCTTGTGGGCATACATGAATTTAACTCTAGCTAAATTATTGACTAGTGGGCCATGGTGTGTTTAGCTATCTTTGTGGGCCAGCCATAAGTGGGGACACTTGTGTGAGGTTTCCAAGTTTAATTAGGTTTCTTTTCTTGGAAGGAAAGGGTCCTCTTTGGGTAAAGATTCCTATAATTAATGGTTACTATTTTAGTATCCTTAATTAGTAAGTGTTGCATATCTTTAGGGGCTGGTTGCTATTATTTAGAGATAGTCTTTCCTTCAAGAAAGAGATCTCTTAATAATGGAATGTGATCTTTATAAATCCAATCCCAGCCTTGGGCGTGCAACAGAGAATTACTAAGAGAGAAGGAATACCCTAAGGGGGCGTGAATCACAATAAGTTCCCATTGGCCGCCCATTGCAAGTTGAGATACTATTCACGCCCAGCACCTTTGTTGCTGCCCTCTTCTTCTTCATTGGAGAGAGAAGACCAGCAACTAAGTTTTCCAAAAAGAGTGATTCAGAAATCCCATCTTGGATTCCATAGTTTGATCCCACCATCACTACCAATCAGATTTGGAAGTGGAATAGGAGAGAAGATCAAGAGGAGAAAATCCTGCACAAAATTTCTGCACCTGTGCTGCTGATTGCAGGTTGATTTCAGAACATTAAAGCCTTTCTTTTCAGAGTTTTGAAGTATACAAATCATCAAGGTAATAGTCTTCTATCTTCTCCTTGATTTAGATACATGTTGATCATGATTTCATGGACTTATATGCATGTCTTCATGGCTGGAGAATTAGATCTGACTGCTGATTTTAAAGTTTTAAAACGCAAATCAGCCATGTTAGTCTCCTTTCAGATCTGTAATGCATAATCTTTCATGACCAACCTATCATTTATAGTTAAATCATATTGTTGGTCATGTTACATTTGCATTTTGTTTCTATATAGTTACATTTCTTAAAATACAATGTTTATTTGTGATCAATTGATTTTGTCTTTGTTAGGAATTTTCTAGATTGCAATTTGATGGATGCATATCATTCTAGCATCATTTGATTTACACACTTGCATTGGTTTTAAAGTAAACTTGAAATCTTGATTTATTCATGCATTGTTTTTAAGATCTTGTTTTATGCATGATTTGTTTTTAAATCTTGGATGCATTTGTTTTAGAAAAGAGTTTTCAAGAAATCAAGCAAGCCTTTGTTTTAAAAGTTTTGAAACTTTTTAGGCTTTTTATGTCATGTTTTAAAAACCTTTAAAATCTTTAAAACATGTTTTCCAAGCTTGATTTAGTGGCCAAAAGGTCCCCCAAAGAAATAACTTTGAAAAGTGCAAAAGTTGGAAATTTTGCAAAAAGGGGGTTGTCCCGGCAGTGTCGTCGGTCGACCGAGAGGCAGGTCTCGGTCGACCGAGACAACTGCAGGCAAAAATTGCCTGGGAGCACCAACGGTCAGAAATATGACCGTTGTGTGTTCTCGGTCGACCGAGGCCTGTTTCTCGGTCGACCGAGAACTAGCCGTTGGCCACTTTTCCCTATAAATATGAGTTCTTTCCCTTGCCAAAAGTTGGGAATTTTTAACCCCTCCTTGAGAGGATTTGAGGCATATCAAAAGGGAAAAGAACCAAGGGATGAAGGGGAAGATTAGGAAAGCTAAAGCTTGGATTAATGAAGTTAAACCACCAAGTAGGCTCTTCCTTTCTTAATCATATGTTTGCATGCTTTTGTTTTATTTTTGGTAAATCATTTCTAGCATGTTAAACTATGTTTGTGTTGTGTCCTTAACATATTTTATGTTTTGAGTTGATTTATTGTTTTGGATACAACATCATATGATTCAATCCAAGTAGTACTTGAATTGGTAAATCAAAGTAGATCATGTTAATGAAAGAAACTTGGTAAATCATATGTAACATGATTCCTATACTTGGTTGAATCTTTGGTTGTTGTTTTCCATCATAAGAAAATCACTTTCAAAAGTATCTTATGTTTTGGATTCAACTTCTTTACAAATCATATGTTTTCATGTTTTGTTTTATCATTGGTAAATCTTAGTAACATGTTAACCTATGATGTGTTGTATCCTTAGCATGTGTTATATTTTGAATAGATCTATTGTTTTGGATACATCACCATTGATTCATCAAAGTAGTACTTTATCTTTGGTAAATCTAAGTAGATCATGTTAATGAAATATGTAACATGATTCATATACTTTGTTGAATCATTGGTTGTTGTTTTTCCATCATAAGAAAATCTCTCTCAAATGTATCTTATGTTTTGGATTCAACATCATTACAAATCATATGTGTATTATTGTTTTAAAGTTTCACAACTTGCATCTCTTTGATAGGTAAATCATTTTCAAGTTGTATTTATAATTACATATGATTTGTCCCCTAATTTCAATCAAATCTATTTTTATGTTTTGAGCTTCATTGATGATTTGATTGACATCCCTATGCATCACATGTTTAGAGCTAATCCATTTCATACAACTTGTGTAACTTTGATATCATTAACAAGTTGTTACTTTTAACATGTGATTGCATTACTTCCTCAATCATAAATGTTTTATGAGCTAAAACTTTCAAAAGCCTTAGGCATACATTTATGAACTTTCATTTTCAAAATGATTGAGGACCACACACACACACTTCATTTGTTTTCATCTTTGCATTCATAGTGTGAGTGTGTATTAGATTTTCACTTCCATATCCGCCTATTTAAGAGGCAATGTAATGAGCTTAATTGAATCTCCATCAAGTGTATGTTAGACACTAAATTAGTGAGATAACCAACCTTGTGGTTGAAGAGGTTATTGCTTAGCCTATAAAAGCATAATGTATAGGTTGATGTTAAGCCTTGAAAAACATCATTGTAAGGTTATTGCTTAGCCTTGGAAAGCATATTGTAAAGGTTATTGCTTAGCCTATTGAAAAGCATAAATAGTGGAAATCCGGTGGGGTGTTGGATCACAAGCCGGTAGTGGATGTAGGCATTGAGGCCGAACCACTATAAATACTTGTGTGATGGTGCTTGCTTTGTGGTGATTGTTTTTATTAGCTTCCGCATATTGTTTGATAATCATCACTTATGACTAGTTTGTTTTAAAGAAGTTAAAATTGTTAAAATTGGTCATAAAAGAAGCTCACCCTATTCACCCCCCCTCTAGGGTTCGGATCCCCATGGACTTTCAAGTGGTATCAGAGCGGGTTACTCCATTTTAGGGCTTAACAACCCGGAGTTGATCCTTGCTAGATTAGAACCCTAGTGTTGTGATTTTTATTGCATATCTTTTTAAAGATTTCCACTATGGTTGAAAATGAATTTCCCTAGCCTCATTGCACCACTCTTAGACTTTTCCAAGTTATATCTTCTAGAGTTGGTGAGTCCTCAAAGTGTTCTCTCATGGACAACCTTTTCAAGGCTTTAGGTGAATTTTCAAAGGTAGACTATTTGAGTAACCTTAGGCCTTGATACCCCTAGACCAACCTATGCTTTTTAGTTATATCCTTTTGTTGGTCATGTTACATTTGCATTTTGTTTCTTTATAGTCACATCTTTTAAAATGCAATGTTTCTTTGTGATCATTTGATTTTGTCTTCATGAACTTTTATAGTTATATCTCATGGTTTTCAAAATCCTTTGATTGCAACCTTTTCATGATGGATTTGCATTTTGATCATATAGTTATATTTCTTGTAGTGCATATCTATTCATGATCAATTGATTGTGATTACAAATGCTTTCATAGCTAGTTTTTCATGATCAATTGATGTTGTAAAATCATTTGATGTTTGTCATAGTTACATCCTTTTTGTAAATCAAATGATTTGAAGCTATTTTAGTTTTCCATTGAGTTTTCAAAGTTATATCTCTTGGTATGGAAACTTAGTAAGTGTCTATTGTTTTATAATTTGAAAACTTTACAATAGTACACTTCTTGTTTTTCAAAATCACTTGCTCTTAATTCTATAAATGATTCTTTGTTGGAATTTCATAAATTGTAGTGATTTGAGAAACTTTGGAAAATGTTCTAAGCCTTATTGGTTGTATTTTTAGAAGCATTTTCCTTGAATTTATTTCCTTGTGCCTATTTATGATTATATCATTTGAAAGGAAATAATTTTTACAATCTATTTGCATCTTTGCTCTATTAGTTACATTCTTTATGCAAATTGATTTTGTTGACTTACATTGCATGGTTGGATATGTTTCATTGATTTGCATGTTTGTGCCTAACTTGGTATATTCTCATTAATGCATGTTGATGAGTGTTTATGTGCTTTATAGTAAAATCTTGTATTTGAGCTTTTTAAGTACATATGTGATTTTATGTGCTAAGTTCATTTGGTATAAACCTCATATCTTTTTCCATTGCATTGTAAGCTTAGTGCATTTGCTAAGAGTGGAGATGTTACATGATAGCTTAATGAATCATTTTAGATGAATTGGAATTAAACCATTGTTCTTAATAGGTATATCCATTTATGTGGTCCATCTTCATCTTTATGTGATCCATGATGTCTCTCTAACTTCATACCTTCTTGTGCTTACATAGTTATATTCTTTATTGATGATATGGTATGAGTTAGATCTTGAGTGTTGATTGATCCTCTCTATGCAAATGTCAAAGTGTTCTATGTATGGTTGTGATCTTAGTTATATTTGTTGAAACCATACTAGAACCCAAATCCATCCTCTTTGCCTTCTAGTCATATTTTTATTGGATGGTTATGATGTTGATTCATGTGTATTTTCTAAGTGTTTTCATTCTTATACATGTTTCAACTTCATAAGTAGTGTTCTTAATCATATGAAACTCTTTGAAACCCATTTCTCATATTTCTATATGTTTGATGGATATCTTAGATGTTGAATTCATATGATTTAGACACTTTGGAAATTGCATGCTTTACCAAGTCATATCTTTTTGCATTGCAATTTCTCTTGTTCATCACTATACTCAATAGTTATATCTTTATTAGTGATGAATATGCATTTATGATGCTTGATGGATTTTTGTCACATTCTTGCTCTTTATCATGTTATCAAATTCAATTAGTTTCAATTGGTATAATGTTTGATTGATTTGATTTCTTGTGAATGTGATAAATCTTGTGTGCATTGGATTGAACTTGATAAGTAATATGGTTGTTCCATGTCACACACCATTAGCATCATTATGCTCTTGTTGCCACCTCTCTTTGCTCATATAGGTATATCTCATGACCACCATGTTTATGTGTTCATAATATTGGTTGGTTATTAGTTGAGGTTGGCTTCATGTTTGAATTTCATTTCACTCTTTCATGCACCTTAATAAGTCATATTTATTGATTGAATGAAATGATTTTCAAAATCTTACATAGCATATGATTTTCATAAGTAATATTGATTGATGCTATGTTTGAGTAAACCACATATCATGGATAGCTCTAATTTGGATTTTTCCTAATAAGTAACATTCTTGAATCCATTTTAGAGTGATTATGTTAATAGTCATATCCTAAATCTCAATTGGTATTCTTTGTCTTTCCAATTGATATCCATGATGGCTTTTCCCATAGACCTTGCTTTCTTTTGGCAATTTGATCATATGAGCTTGATAGTTAAATGAATCTAATCCTTTCTTTGAAGTTGACCCTCACTTGGTTAAACCATCTTCTTCTTGTACCTAATAGTTAAATCTTTGTCAAGAGTTTGACAAAAGGAGAGAATGGATTGAGGGGGAGTGTAAAACTTCATAGGAAGTATTAGTTTTGATCAAATTGACCCTAGGATTGCCTTTGAGCCCTTAGAGACTACTACCTCACATGATAGCCTGTTATGTACTTCATTTTCGATTTCATTTGTTAACAGGTGCTACTAATGGTATTTTCCTTGTTTCATGTGTGTAGGTACCTTTGCAATTTAATGGCAAAGGGGGAGAAATTATGCAAGTTCTCAAAAGGGTGAAGAGAAAGTCCAAGCTTCCAAAGGGGAGAGTTATGTATGATCTTCTACAAAGGGAGAGAATGCATACCTTGCCAAAGGGAGAAAGAGGCATGGTCAAAGGGGGAGAGCTAATAGAAGAAAGAAGCTTGGAGCTAAAGAAGATGCTTGGATAAAATAAAAAAAAAGAAGAAAGAAAGCTTGAAGGTTGATCAAGCTCCAAGCATCATGAAGATTGAAGTCCAAGAGCCCAAGCTATGAGAAGAAGCATCCAAGAAGATTTCAAGCCTTGTCCAGCTGAGGGGGAGCTGAAGACTAAGTGTGTATTGTCAGTGGTGAGTGTGTTTGCCATCAAATTGCAAAGGGGGAGATTGTTAGGAATTTTCTAGATTGCAATTTGATGGATGCATATCATTCTAGCATCATTTGATTTACACACTTGCATTGGTTTTAAAGTTAACTTGAAATCTTGATTTATTCATGCATTGTTTTTAAGATCTTGTTTTATGCATGATTTGTTTTTAAATCTTGGATGCATTTGTTTTAGAAAAGAGTTTTCAAGAAATCAAGCAAGCCTTTGTTTTAAAAGTTTTGAAACTTTTTAGGCTTTTTATGTCATGTTTTAAAAACCTTTAAAATCTTTAAAACATGTTTTCCAAGCTTGATTTAGTGGCCAAAAGGTCCCCCAAATAAATAACTTTGAAAAGTGCAAAAGTTGGAAATTTTGCAAAAAGGGGGTTGTCCCGGCAGTGTCGTCGGTCGACCGAGAGGCAGGTCTCGGTCGACCGAGACAACTGCAGGCAAAAATTGCCTGGGAGCACCAACGGTCAGAAATATGACCGTTGTGTGTTCTCGGTCGACCGAGGCCTGTTTCTCGGTCGACCGAGAACTAGCCGTTGGCCACTTTTCCCTATAAATATGAGTTCTTTCCCTTGCCAAAAGTTGGGAATTTTTAACCCCTCCTTGAGAGGATTTGAGGCATATCAAAAGGGAAAAGAACCAAGGGATGAAGGGGAAGATTAGGAAAGCTAAAGCTTGGATTAATGAAGTTAAACCACCAAGTAGGCTCTTCCTTTCTTAATCATATGTTTGCATGCTTTTGTTTTATTTTTGGTAAATCATTTCTAGCATGTTAAACTATGTTTGTGTTGTGTCCTTAACATATTTTATGTTTTGAGTTGATTTATTGTTTTGGATACAACATCATATGATTCAATCCAAGTAGTACTTGAATTGGTAAATCAAAGTAGATCATGTTAATGAAAGAAACTTGGTAAATCATATGTAACATGATTCCTATACTTGGTTGAATCTTTGGTTGTTGTTTTCCATCATAAGAAAATCACTTTCAAAAGTATCTTATGTTTTGGATTCAACTTCTTTACAAATCATATGTTTTCATGTTTTGTTTTATCATTGGTAAATCTTAGTAACATGTTAACCTATGATGTGTTGTATCCTTAGCATGTGTTATATTTTGAATAGATCTATTGTTTTGGATACATCACCATTGATTCATCAAAGTAGTACTTTATCTTTGGTAAATCTAAGTAGATCATGTTAATGAAATATGTAACATGATTCATATACTTTGTTGAATCATTGGTTGTTGTTTTTCCATCATAAGAAAATCTCTCTCAAATGTATCTTATGTTTTGGATTCAACATCATTACAAATCATATGTGTATTATTGTTTTAAAGTTTCACAACTTGCATCTCTTTGATAGGTAAATCATTTTCAAGTTGTATTTATAATTACATATGATTTGTCCCCTAATTTCAATCAAATCTATTTTTATGTTTTGAGCTTCATTGATGATTTGATTGACATCCCTATGCATCACATGTTTAGAGCTAATCCATTTCATACAACTTGTGTAACTTTGATATCATTAACAAGTTGTTACTTTTAACATGTGATTGCATTACTTCCTCAATCATAAATGTTTTATGAGCTAAAACTTTCAAAAGCCTTAGGCATACATTTATGAACTTTCATTTTCAAAATGATTGAGGACCACACACACACACTTCATTTGTTTTCATCTTTGCATTCATAGTGTGAGTGTGTATTAGATTTTCACTTCCATATCCGCCTATTTAAGAGGCAATGTAATGAGCTTAATTGAATCTCCATCAAGTGTATGTTAGACACTAAATTAGTGAGATAACCAACCTTGTGGTTGAAGAGGTTATTGCTTAGCCTATAAAAGCATAATGTATAGGTTGATGTTAAGCCTTGAAAAACATCATTGTAAGGTTATTGCTTAGCCTTGGAAAGCATATTGTAAAGGTTATTGCTTAGCCTATTGAAAAGCATAAATAGTGGAAATCCGGTGGGGTGTTGGATCACAAGCCGGTAGTGGATGTAGGCATTGAGGCCGAACCACTATAAATACTTGTGTGATGGTGCTTGCTTTGTGGTGATTGTTTTTATTAGCTTCCGCATATTGTTTGATAATCATCACTTATGACTAGTTTGTTTTAAAGAAGTTAAAATTGTTAAAATTGGTCATAAAAGAAGCTCACCCTATTCACCCCCCCTCTAGGGTTCGGATCCCCATGGACTTTCAGTCTTCATACACCTTTCTAGTTGCATATCATAGTTTTCAAAATCATTTGATTATAATTTCATCATGTTAGATTTGCTTTTTGCTCATATTGAGTTATATCTCTTGCATTGCATTTCTATATATGATCAATTGATTGTGATTTCAAAAGCTTTCTTAGCTAGATTATTCATGATCGATTGTTGTTATAAGCCATTTGCATCTTTGCTTATTTAGTTATATTCTTTTTATATGCAAATGTCATTTGGTTCCAGGTATGGTTGTGGTCTTATTTATATTTATAGGTACCATACTAGAACTCAAATCCATCCTTTATGCTTTCTAGTTATTTTTTTAATGGATGGGTATGATGTTGATTCATGTATATTCTCTTAGTGATGTCATCCTTATACATGTTTCAACTTCATAGTAGTGATCTTGATCGTATGAACCTCTTTAAAATCCATTCGTTGTATTTCATAGTTATATCTATTGTTTGTTGGATTTCTTTTAGATGTTGATTCATATGATTTTGACAATTTGAAATTTTCATACATTACCAAGTTATATCCTTTTGCATTGCAATTTATCTTGTTCATCACTATGTTCATTAGTTATATCATTAAAAGTGATGAATACTCATTTATGATGCTTGATGGAATTTTATATTTGTCACATCCTTGCTATTAATCATGTTGTCAAATTCAATTGGTTTCAAGTATCATTATCGATTGATTTGATGCCTTATCTTGAGTATGTGATGACCTTGTATACATTGGACTGAACTTGATAGTAATATATTTGTTCCATATCACACTCCATTAGCACCATAATTTTCATGTTTGCCACCTCTCTTGCTCGTATAGGTAAATCTCATGACCACCACGTTTATATATTCATAATCTTGGTTGGTTATTAGTTGAGGTTGACTTCATGTTTGAATTTCATTTCACTCATCTTGCTTTTGATAGTCATATTTATTGATTGGATGAAATGATTTCAAAACTTTCATAGCATATGATTTTCATAGTTAAATTGATTGATGCTATGTTTAGTAAACCCCTTATCATCATGGATAACTCTAATTTGGTTTTTTCGTAATAGTCATATTTTTACTCCATTTTAGAGTGATTGATTTAATAGTCCTTGAATCTCAATTGGTATTCTTTGTTTTTCCAATTGGTATCCATGATCGCTTTTCTCTTTGACCTTGCTCTTTACTTCGGTAATTTGATCATTTTGAGCTCTATAGTTAAACATGTCTAATCCTTTCCTTGAAGTTGACCCTCAATTGGTAAAACCATCTTCTTCTTGCACCAAAGTTATATCTTTTCATAAAAGGAGAGAATGGATTGAGGGGGAGTGTAAACCTTCATAGGAAGTATTAGTTTAGATCAAATTCACTCTTGCATTGCCTTTGAACCCTTAGAGACTACTTCCATACATGATAACCTGTTATGTATTTCATTTTCGATTTCTTTTGTTAACAGGTGCTACTAAATGGCATTTTCCTTATTTCATGTGTGTAGGTACCTTTGCAATTTAATGTCAAAAGGGGAGAGAGCATTCAAGTTCTCTACAAGGGAAAAGAATGTCCAAGCTTCCTAAGGGGAGATATTGTATGATTTTCTACAGGGGGAGAGAATGCATATCTTGCCAAAGGGAGAGAGTGCATGGCCAAAGGGGGTGAGCTGAAAGAAGAGAAAGCTTGGGAGCTAAAGAAGATGCCAGGCTAAAGAAAGAAAGAAGAAGAGAATCTTGAAGAATGATTAAGCTCCAAGCATAAAAAAGAATGAAGAAAAAGTCCAAGAGCCCAAGCTAAGAGAAGAAGCATCCAAGAGATTTCAAGACTTGTCCAGCTTAGGGGGAGCTGAAGACTTAGTGTGAATAATTCGGTGTAAAGTAAGTTGCCATCAAATTGCAAAGGGGGAGATTGTTAGGGATTATGTATATTGCAATTTGGTGGATGCATTAACATTTTAACATCATTTGAATTTTCACACATGCATTGTTTTAGAAAAACTTGAACTCTTGTTTTACACATGCATTGTTAGAAATATTGATTTATGCATGTTTTGATTGTAAACATTGGATGCAATTTGTTTTGAAAAGAAGTTTTATCAAATCAAGCTAGCCTATGTTTTATATCTTTCAAATAATTTTAGGCTTTTTATGTTTCATGTTTTTAAACTTCTTAGTTTGATTTAAAACATGATTCCAAGCTTGATTCAGTGGCCCAAAAGTTCCCACAAGAAATCACTTTGAAAAATGCAATTTTAGGGAATTTTGGTCCCAGGCCCAGGTCGACCCGCAGTGTGGCCGGTCGACCGGCCCAGGGGACCTGGTCGACCGCACCCACTGCGGGTCGACCGGGTAAAGAGCCATTGCTACTTTTTCAAATGGTCAGTTTTATGACCGTTGAAGGCCAAGTCGACGGGGCCCTGTTGTAGGTTGACCGGGGACTAGCCGTTTGGTAGTTTTTGGCCATAAAATAAAGTTCATTCCTTTGCAAAAGTTGGAGATTTTTAAGACATTCTTGAGGTGTTTGGAGACAAGACAAAGGGGGATGAACTAAGAGAGACCAAGGGGTCATTTGGAAAGCTAAAGCTTGGATTAATGAAGTTAAATCTCTAAGTAAGCTTTACCTTTCTTAATCATATGTTAGATGCTTTCTTTAAATCTTTGGTAAATGATTTTTAGCATGTTAACTATGATGTTTTGAATCCATTCTTCATTTAATCTTTGATCTAAGTTGGATTGGATTCTTCACCCTTGATTTCAAACCAAGTTGTTGTAAAATCTTCTTTAATCATGCTTAGCCAAAATCTTTGATTCCTTTTAGCATGATTCATTTACTTGGTTGAAACTTTATTTGTTGTTTTCATTCATTTAAACTTTAGTTAAATTTATTTAGTTTTGAAAACAACATTGCACATGCATCACATGTTTAGAGCTAATTAATTTCATACAACTTGTCAGCCTTTGATTTTCGTATCATTAACAAGTTTGTATCCATACATGTGATTTGCATTTAACTTCAATCAAATCTTTTTTATATGCCTTAAACTTTTAAATGCTTTGAGCATATATTAATTGAGCTTTATTTTTAAATTGATTGAAGTTATCACACACACATCATGAGCATACACATTTGCATTCACTTAGTGTTTGTGTGAGTTAGTTTTTCACTTTCATATCCGCCTATTTTAGAGGCAAATATATTGAGCTTAAATTGTATCTCTTTGAGTGTTTGTGTAGACACTTCTTTAAGAGAAATCTTTTTATTGTAAAGGTTATTACTTAGCCTAAGAAAAGCACATTGTAAAGGTTATTGCTTAGCCTTGGAAAAGCATCTTGTAAAGGTTATTGCTTAGCCTAGAAAAGCACATTGATAGGTTGTTGTTTAGCCTAGAAAAACAACATTTTAAAGGTTATTTCTTACCCTATTGAAAAGCATAGATAGTGGAAATCCGGTGGGGTGTTGGATCACAAGCTAGTAGTGGATGTAGGCATTAAGGCCGAACCACTATAAATCTTTGTGTGATGGTGAATGCTTTGTGGTGATTGTTTTTATTAAGCTTCCGCATTTTGTTTGTTTATCATCACTTGTGACTAGTTTATTTTTAAGAAGTTAAAATTTACCTTAATTGGTCACATATTATAGCTCACCCTATTCACCCCGCCACCCCTCTAGGGTTAGGATCCAGGACTTTTACCTTAATTCTCCACTACACCCACCTGTGCACGTTTTCCCTTTTCCCCATCTCCTTCTTCTTCTTTTCTTTTTCTTCTTCCCCATCTCTTTCTTCCTCCATTACACCCACCTGAATGGGCCATTTGTGCTGGAAGTAGGTGGGCATCGTGGATAGGTTTTCAAAACTTTTTGACCTACTTGACTCAGGGATTAACTATCCAGAAGGCTATAACCGAATCCAGGATGCAATCCTTCATTCTCATCAATCATGTAGATAAAAATCAACAACTACATGCAACAAAATTATGTACAACAAGTAGAGAAGAAGATTATACCTTTGGAGCCCGGTAGTGCTCTAATCGAGGAGAAGACAATCAACTAGAACAAGAACTCTTCTTGAAGCAATTAGAGATCTCCAAGACCTTGTTGTCTTCCACGCTATGACCCTCTATCAGATCTCTTTTCTCAAGAAGATGTGTGGGATCTCTAAGAGAAAACCTTACTAGAAACTCTAGGGAACTAGAAGGCAACTAGAAGAGAGAGAATAGAAGAAAATTGTGCAACACTTGCACAAATAAAGAGGGTTGGGCATGCACTCTAATGGCTGGACGTCCAAGGGGTGTATTCCCCTTTAAGTAGCCCTCAAGTCTCCACTTTTAACTCTCTTACTAATTTGTATTAGAAGTCTCACTTCCACATTAATTAGCAACATACTATTACCACTATTAGAAGTCTCACTTCAAAGAGAAATAGTAAGTTTCTAATTCCTTTTTTTTTTTTTTTTGAGTTCAAGTAGAATTAGTAATTATCCAATCTTGGGCTAGCGTGGGGACCACTAGGGATTCCAAAGAAAGCTGGCTCCAACTAGGACACCACGACCCCACATCTCATGTGCAATCCGGGCCCATAGTTAATTGCAAATAACACCACTATATAAATGCAATTGCACTCCAGTCTTAGGAATAAATTATAATGAAGACCCTAAATTTCCCAATTACCACAAGTAGGCCCCTCTATCATTATCCATGGATCAATTGGAATAAATATGTCCCATCCAATCTTGGATCAACATCTTATTATCCTTGATCCTCAATTAATTACAGTGATCATCAGTACCATCCAATTAACTCTTAATCGAGATAGGTGCGCACTTACTAATGATAAATCCATTAATTGGCACAAGGGGATAATGTAGATAGATTCCATATTGACCATTGGATGTTCCCACAGTCCTACTACCATGTACCCAAGACGCCGATGTGTTGACCTACAGTTGGCCTCACTCATTGGTGACTCAAAGCAAATGAATAGACAAAAACTTGAGTTCATCAATGTCTCAGGATTAAGAGCCTATTGCTAGGGGATTATGAGAGCAATCCTCAAATCGAGACAATATTTCATAAGGTGCTTCTCATGGTCCTTCAATACATCTAATGTACCAGCACTATGATCAAGAATCTTAGATTCTAATGATCGAGACAAATCACACTATCTCATAGTGATCAAAGTGTTGCAACCTTATCAGATGAGATGCTCAGTCTCATCACTGGTTGTGAAGATATTTTAGGTATAATATTTGTGACACATATCTCCTGTATGTGGATCTCATCCATATACATATATCACATGTAATATACTAATGGGACCCGGTTCATCTCATGAACCATTATGTCATATGTATTAGTCATGTGCATTAAGTAATAAATCACAATTCATCTCATGAAAGGAAATCATCATTATATTGATAAATAAAGAAATTAATCAATTTATTACATCAACTGATGGATTGAGACCATACAATCTAAGAATTTGATTTGGTGGTTTGCATTTAGATTGTTAATTTTTTTTCTAGTGATATGTTTGTTTCATGTAGAAGTTGCTATGGAATGAGTTGGATTAAGGTAGATAGTGTTAACCATGATTGATGCGTAAGGACCTCTGCTTATAGGGGTCTTGATGCTGGCCCTGTTTCCAGGCTGAACAGGGAAAACTAAAGGCAGATTCTATTGAAACAAAATGGCTGGACAGGGACTGATTAGGAAATGCTTTGCTCCTTGTAGTCTCTTTTGAAGCTGGTGCTTGTAAGGACCTCTGCTTATAGGGGTCTTGATGCTGGCCCTGTTTCCATGCTGCAGATTTCTTTTGTAAGTCAGGCATGCAGAGCTGTGAGAGGGGTTGTGGGTTTGTTGGGTGGAGCAATGCAGTGCTTTAGATTGCTGGTGTGATCGGCATTATTATTTATCTCTTCCCTATAGATTTCTTCCTTCTTCCACAATGGGTCCCTGTCCAGCCATTTTGTTTCAGCTGAATCTGCTTTTAGTTTTCCCTGTTCAGCCTGGTTACTTTCTCTGCCAGGAGTGTGAAATGGCTGATGCATTTTGCTGCTGTCCCTCTCTCAGATTAATTTTATCTTGTCTTCTTGGAGTGGAGCCTCTTGTAGGCAGGAGCTGGTTGCTTATGCTTCGTAGATCCTTGAGGCGAAGAGTATTTCTCTTTTTCTTTCTACTGTTGGTTTCTTTCTCTCCCTGCCTTGGTCCCATCTATATTGGTTCTAGTTGAGTTGAGCCACTCCTATTTTAGAGGTGGCTTTTTTGTAGGTTTTTTGCTTTTGGATGTAGCCTCTCCTATTTTAGAGGTGGTTTTTTTGTTAGTTTTTTTTGCTTTTGGATGTATTTTTTCTTCTCCTTCTCTTAGATGTATTTTTTGTTATCATAGGAGAGACACCCAAATCAGTTTTGGATTCTTGGGAACGTGAACTAACACTAGCACATGTGAAGATCCACTTGCAGGTATCAAGAAACTATTTTATGGGTCAAGGAAGAGCACTGATGAGAAGCAGATGAAACTTAATGCAAAACATGCCCACATGGACAGTGTGGAAATTGCATCTGTAGTATCCAATGGTCCTCTCACTTCAAATTCTCGTTCAAACCATTCTAACAGGCTAGGGAAGGGCTCTGTTGATGTAAATGCTGGAAGGGGACTTTCAATGTAACTTGAATATGTTAGCAAAAAGACTTCTAATTTGATCTCTTTTGGTTGACAAACAACCCACGAAATCTGGTTCATTGAGTGCAAATGTCAATGTCTCATCATTTGAAGCCAATAAGTAAGCTATTCTGATTTTAATTTACTGTTATCTCAGTTGGTTTATATCTTCTATCAAGTACTTTTTTTATTTTCCTTTTTTGCTTGCTTTGCATTCTTAACATACATATTGTGCTTCTTTAGGTCTTTCTTTGCCTTTGGAAGTCAAAGCTTACCTTACCTTTTGTATATATGGTTGTATTTATGCATTTCTGTATTTATATTTGTATATATGTACTTAAAATCCTTATATGACTTGCATGTAGAAGTCTCATCGGCATTAGGTTTCTTGACTCTCGTTTATCTCACAAGTCACACCATGTGCTTGTGCATGAATTTTGAGAATCTGCATGCTGCTGTGCCAACTTACGTAGGTCTTTCTAGGTTGTAAATTCAATCTCATATTATTTTTGAATGGTTAATATTTCATTGCAAACCACATGACGTCAATCTTTAGCCTATGTAGCTTTTGGGTCGTTATTGGGCAGGTCAAAGAGATGATGGTGTGAGTTCATGGTCCAACAATTCTCTTAGTATTAGCCAAGTTCCTTAAGATAATGTCCTACAAGAAAGAGGTGATGGTGTGAGTTTTGTTTTCTCTTCAGGTATATACATGTCCTTGATTAATGTTAGCCCATTTTAATTTTTTGTTGTTTCTGTTTACCAGGTGTAGAGTACATAGAGTCTCACTAGCATGCCCTTATTTCTTAAATCATACAACGGGCCCACCATTCATGAATCAAACCTCATAATCATCAACGAGCACTTGACAAAATTTCTCACCTATTGGAGATTTGGAGTGGAGGCACATGAGGCTGGTCACATGTGAAGGGATATCGCTTAAAGTAAATGACATGCATTAAAAAACAGTGGACCTCATGCTAAAAGTTTGGGGTAGCATGAGAAGGGATAGCATTTGGGTCCTTATTATCCTTCGGCTCATTGCTTTGGCTGATGAAGCTGAATGAATAGAATTATCTTCACTCTTTGGAATAAGTAAAAAGAATAAAGAAATGGAAGGTAAGTGTATGCATCAATGGAGACTTCTTTTGATCAGTAATGACTACTGTAACCAGTTAAATCTATAGCCTTTGAGCTGGAACCTTATGTCCTGGGTTTCAAGTAATATTGTGATGTCATTAAAGGACTTGCACTTCTGTTTGTTGGAATCAGTGGACTCTACTGTTGTAACAACTGTGGGCTGGGTCTTCTTCCTGTTAATTTTATGGTCTCAATACTGAGACTATGATATAATAAATTGATTAATTTCTTTATTTATCAATACAATCAAGTTTTCCTTTCATGAGATGAATGGTGTTTAATTATATACTAGCACATAACCAATACGAGTGACATAATGGTTCATGAGATGAACCGGAGTCCACAAGTATACTAGATGTAATACATGTGTGTGGATGAGATCCACATACATGAGACATATATTGCAAATCTTATACTTAAATATCTTCACAACCAGTGATGAGATTGGCCATCTCATCCGACAAGGTTGCAGCATTTTGATCACTATGAGATAGTGTGATTTGTCTCGATCATCGGAATGTAAGATTCTGGATCATGGTGCTGGTACATTGAATGTATTGAAGGACCATGAGAAACACCTTATATACACTGTCTTTACTTTAAGGTCTGCTCTCATAATTCCCTAGCAATAGGCTTATAATCCTGAGACATTAATGAACTCAAGTTTCTATCTATTCATTTGCTTTGAGTCACCAATGAGTGAGGCCAATTGTAGGTCAACACCTCGGTGATTTGGGTACGTGGTAGTAGAGCTGTGAGAACATTCAATGGTCAATATGGAATCTATCCTTAATATCCCCTTATGCCAATTAATGGATTTATCATTGGTAAGTGCGCACCCATTCCAATTAAGAGTTAATTGGATTGGTACCAAATATCATTATAATTAATTGGGGCTCAAGGATAATAAGATATGGATCTATTTTGGTGGACAGGTCCAATTGATCAATGGATATAGATGGAGGGGCCTACTGTGGTACTGAGGAAGTTTAGGGTCTTCATTGTAATATATTCCTAAGACTGGAGAGCAATTGCATTTATATAGTGGAGTTATTTGCAATTAACTGTGGGCCCAGATTGCACATGAGATGTGGGGCCGCGTGTCCCAGTTGGAGCCAGCTTTCTAAGGAATCCCTAGTGGTCCCCACGCTTGCCCAAGTTATTAGAAAGATACTAATTCTACTTGAACTCTAATAGGAAGGTTACTATTTCTATTTGAAGTGAGACCTCTAATAGTGGTAATAGTAAGTTACTAATTATTAATGGAAGTAGGACGTCTATTTTAATTAGAAAGGAGAAAGCTACTAACTATTGTGGTAGTGCGACTTCTATGGCAACTAGCAAGGGAGAATGTTACTATTTTGTAATGGGAGTTAAACTTCTATTTCAAATAGGAAAAGAGGAGGAATTGAGGGCTATATAAAGGGGAATTAACCCCTCTTGGACGTCCATAACAAAGAGAGGACGCCCAACCCCTTTGTACAAGTGTTGAACAACTTCTCTTCCTCTTCTAGTTCTCTTCACTTTCTCCTCTAGTTCCTTGGAGTTACTAGTTGGGTTTTCTCTTGAAGTTTCCACCAATCTTCTTGAGAAAAGAGATCTAATACAGGTCATAGAGTAGAAGATCAAAGGGTGTTGGAGATTCTGATTTGATTAGTGAAAGCGTTTATCATCAAAGAAAGAGATCAACTTCTCCATTAGAGCACTACTAAGCTCCAAAGGTATAATCTACATCCTTGTATGTTGTAGATTTTGTGGTTGCATGTTTAGGTCCTGTTTTCTATCTTCTAGATAGGATATACTGTTGTACATGATTTATGAGTTTGAGGGATTGCATCCTGGATTGGGTTTTGTTACCTTCTAGATAGTTGATCCTTGCATTAAGTGGATCAAATTTTTTTTAAACCTATCTGAATGGCCCACCTATTTTCCAACAATTGGTATCAGAGTCATACCTCATCTCTAATCATGTTAGATCAGTAAGCTTGTTCTAATCTTTGCATGAAATGTGAAGAGGATAAAGCAAGGGCTATGTAAGAATCAGTTTTGATGAATTTACTTGGTTTAATAGTAGAATCATGTTTGGATAGTCACAAAAGGGTTTAATAATGATGGAAGGATGGTAAGAAGCCATTGGAACACTTTTGAAGTATTTGGTGAAGATTGGACACGAACTGTAGAAACCCAAGTTGCAGGTTTCCGTCAGTTCGGTCGACCGAGACCCGTGCTCGGTCGACCGAGCGCTTGCATGTCGGTCGACCGAGCCCTCTGGCCGGTCGACCGAGGACACTGCACAGCAGGTTGCAGAAATTGGATTTTTTAGTTTCGGGTCTTCTCTTACATCCTATTTTCCCAGCATTATCTGGCAGCCTATTTTTGTGATTTGTATGGTTATATGAGATACTAACTTGCAGATGATCATGTCCTCTCCATATGGCCCACAAATCTTTTGCTTTCTATTTATGGTTATTGGTTTATTTAAGGCTAAATGTAAAGGGCGTCATGGTTTCCTTGGTTTCCCGTGAAAGGGCACGGCATGATGAATTTCCCTATAGCCCTTTTATTTCCATGTTTAGATTACCATGTAAGTCTCATAATCGAGGCATAGGAATTTATGTAATTTTTCTAAATTTGTAAATTCTGGCAATGTTCGAGACGAAGAAGGAAAGTGATGTTGGACTCCTAATCAAAGAGCTTGAAGATTACCGAAAGTGTTTTGGAGTTGCCCAAAGAGTTTGAGGAATTCCAAAGTTTTGGAAAGTCTAGAAGTCTAAGAAATCTATTCCGCTAGGGCCATGTGGAGGAGAGGACTAGTTTCTAATTTTAGCACTTTCTATTCATGGATGAATGCTTAATTTAGAATATTTCCAAATTTGATCCAAACATAGCAAGTTACTAAATTTGGTCAAATGAAATTATTTTTGGAAAGAGTTCTAATTAGTGTTGATGACTTATGAGATGGACACATTGGTAACACTAATTTAAGCAACTGGACTTTCCTTAAAATAACTTGACTTGGAACCAATCTTTGATCATATCATAAGATGATTTGATGATCATATATATATATATATGTGGGCCCTAATACCTTACAAGGAAATCCTCAATTATAAAATATTAAGTGGGAGCGAGGCATTTAAATTTAGAAATCCCCATGGTTTTCCACCATAGGTCCATTGTAAGGAAAGTATTAGCCTCGCGCCATCTTGAGAATGGTCGTTCCCCACGGAGGGCTTTTATTTCTCCGGTTACTACATATGGATCTCCTATGGATAGTGTTGGTGAGACGGGGTGGGGGCACACTCCCTAAGGAGGAGCTGCCCGCAACGGTTGTCATGCAATGCTAGTTGGTGGGTCATACTTAACTAAAATAATGATGTAGTATCCCCAAGGATTTGCCTCATGTATTTTAGAGACCAAAGCTAATCGGGAGTCATACATTATTTGGTATGAGATACCTAGATAATAATGAATGATGGGGATCATGGATAGTTAGTCTTAATTCCGATTTTGACAAACTTTGATCCGCACCAATCTAGGTGGTATTCGCACTCCCCAAGGAGGCATACCCCGGGAATTGGGATTCCGATGTATTCTGAATTTAGTGGTTATGAGGATTCCATATAAATTTGGTAGAATACTAAACCTTAATGTCATTTAAATTCATTAATTGAATGTATGGTTATGTACTACAGTATTTCAAGCATGAATTCAAATACCTTCAATCCACTTGCGACCATCCTCAACCAGAATAAGTTGGTGGGATCCAACTATGTAGACTGGAAACAGAACCTGGATATAGTCCTGACAGCTTCAGGATATAAATATGTCCTTACCAAACCCCCCCTTGATGAGCCAATGCCGGAAGCATCACAGGAAGTAAAAGAACTTTACACCAAGTGGGCCAAAGACGATGAAATGGCCAGATGTTATATACAGGCATCCATGTCTAGTGTTTTGCAACACCAACAACAATCCTATAAGACTGCATATGATATTATATCAAACTTAAAGGAGATGTTTGCGGAACAGGGCAGGCCTGCTGACAGGCTGCTATGAGGGTGCATATAAGCCCCAAGATGGCTGAAGGCACACCAGTACAGGACCACATGTGGAAAATGATGGACTCATTGAATGAGTTAGATGTACTGGAGGTTGCTATTGATGCAGAATCGCATATTGATATAATCCTCGAGTCACTACCAGAGTCATTCAACAATTTTACGGTCAATTATAATATGAATAAGAAGAATTTGACTCTAGCTAACCTTTCTAGCCAGCTGGTGGTCACTGAAGGGATTATGAATAAGAAGCCAACTGCCCTAATGACAGAAAAGTCATTTGCCAAGTCAAAACCGAAAGGCAAAGGGCGGAAAGGCAAGAAGAAATCAGTTCCAAAGGGTCCTAATATGGAGAATGGTCCTAATGGTGGTGTTGGCAAGGCTAAGGGGTTGGGGACAAAAGGAAAGTGTTTCTATTGTGGTATGATAGGACATTGGAAAAGGAATTGTCCAGATTTTCTGTCTAAAAAGAAGACCTCAGGTATGATTGAGTCACTTGTTTCTGAAGTTAGTTTAACTGGTACTTCAGAATCTTGGTGTGTAGACTCCGGGGCAACTAATCACATATGTAATTCGTTGCAGGGGTTCAGGGAAACCAGGAGACTCGGTGACGGCGAAATCATTGTTAACCTAGGATCTGATGCTAAGGCGGATGCGGTCTCAGTAGGAGTTATTACTTTATGTTTTCAAGATAATAAGTTGGTTTTGTTAGACACTCTATAGGTACCGTCTTTAAGACGGAATTTAATTTCAGTTTCTAGTTTGGTGAATAAAAGTCATTCTATTACTTTTGGTATTGAAGTTGTCATAAAGAGAAACGGTACTTTTATATGTTCTGGCAAGGTAACCAATGGGCTTTATATGTTAACTCCCACAATGTATGAGATACATGATACCGAAATAATTAATAGGCCATCATTAAAGAGAAGGTCACCTTCATCTAATCCAACAAAACTTTGGCACTTGAGGCTAGGTCATATAAACCTAAATAGGATTGACAGGCTAGTGAAAGATGGTATCTTGCCTTCATTAGTTGTAGAACCAATGCCTATCTGTGAGTCCTGTCTGGAAGGCAAAATGACCGAAAGACCCTTTTCATCCAAGGGCAATAGGGCCAAAGATTTATTGGAATTAGTGCATACTGATGTGTGTGGACCCATTAATGTCAGAGCCATAGGAGGATATATATGAGTACTTCATCACTTTCACAGATGACTACTCAAGATATGGATACATATACCTTATGCACCGCAAGTCCGAGGCTTTTGAAAAGTTCTAAGAGTTTCAAGCGGAATCGAAAAAGCAATTAGGTAAAAGTATCAAGACTCTTCGATCAGATCGAGGAGGGGAATCTCTCTGGTGATTTTATCGGACACTTGTCAAAAAATGGGATTTTATCCCAATTGTCTGCTCTTGTTATGCCTCAACAGAATGGAGTAGTGGAAAGAAGGAACCAGACTCTTTTAGATATGATTAGGTCTATGTTGAGTTTCTCAGGATTACCTATATCCTTTTGGGGATACGCCTTGGATACTGCGATGTACATACTAAACCTCGTACCATCAAAGTCTGTACCTAAGACTCCCCGGGAGTTGTGGTCTTGGCGAAAGCCTAGTCTACAACATTTACAACTTTGGGGTTGTCTAGCACACGTGCTAAAGGTTAAGACGGATAAGCTGGAAACGAAATCGGAAGTATGCATGTTTGTAGGATATCCTAAAGGAACTAAAGGTTGGTTGTTCTATAATCCTAGAGAGCAGAAAGTGCTGGTGAGCACCAATGCGGTTTTTCTAGAGGAAGATTATATGATGGACCGGAAATCTTTAAAAAAGGTGATCTTGGAAGAGATTCAAGAACAATCAATTACAAATCCAAGTATGACCAAACTTGAGGAAGAACCGCCCCTACCAGACCTAGTAGTTACACCAGTGCCTCGTCGTAGTGGGAGAATAGTTAGGCCCCCTGATAGGTTCTCACTCTTGGGAGAGTCTTACGAGGCAATCCAGGAAGAATTGAAACAGGATCCCTGTAACTATGATAAAGCAATTAATGACATAGATTAGGGACGTTGGTAAGATGCTATGAAAACTGATATGGAGTCTATGTACTCTAATCAGGTCTGGACACTTGTGGACTTGCCTGCCAATATCAAACCTATTGGGTGCAAGTGGGTCTACAAGAGAAAGAGAGGACCAGATAAAAGAGTTGAGACCTTTAAGGCCAGGCTTGTTGCGAAAGGGTATACTCAGAAAGAAGGTATCAATTATGAGGAAACTTTCTCTCCGGTAGCCATGCTTAAGTCCATCCGGATACTCTTATCCATAGCGGCTCATCTCGATTACGAGATTTGGCAAATGGATGTCAAGACGGCGTTTCTCAACAGCCATCTTGAGGAAGACATCTATATGATGCAGCCAGACGGTTTTATAGCGAGTAACCAAAAGCAAAGAGTTTGCAAGTTGCAGAAGTCCATTTATGGACTGAAGCAGGCATCCCGAAGCTGGAACATCCATTTTGATCGGGCAATCAAATCATTTGGTTTTAGTCAAAATCCGGATGAGTCATGTGTGTACATGAAAAATGAAGGTGACATGGTAGTTTTTCTAATTTTATATGTCGACGACATCCTTCTCGTTGGGAAAGATATAGGAATGTTGTCAACAGTAAAAGTTTGGTTAGCAAAGACTTTTGATATGAAGGACTTGGGAGAAGCTAGTTACATCCTAGGGATCAAACTCCATCGAGACAGAAAAAATAGGATGATTGGCTTATCTCACGCGGAATACATAGATAAGGTACTGGTACGGTTTGCTATGCAGGACTCCAAGAAGGGTATCACACTTTTTAGGCATGGAGTGCACCTTTCCAAGGATTAGGGTCCAAAGACCCCGGAGGAAAAGGAGCAAATGAGAGCAATTCCATTCGCTTCGGCTGTTGGTAGCCTCATGTATGCTATGCTATGTACTAGACCGGATATCTATCATGCAGTGGGCTTAGTCAGCAGATATCAGTCTAACACAGGTCCTGACCATTGGACTGCTGTAAAATGTGTCCTCAAGTACTTGAGAAGAACTAGAGATTACATGTTGATTTACGGCAGTGATGAGCTGATTCCAGTCGGATACACTGACTTTGACTTCATATCTGAGAAGAATTCCAGGAAATTCACCTTTGGTTATGTGTTTATGCTTGGCGGAGGAGCCATCAGCTGGAGCAGTATTAAACAGGAATGTACTGCTGATTCCACTTCTGAGGCTGAATATGTAGCGGCTTGTGAAGCAGCTAAGGAAACAGTATGGCTCAAAAGATTCCTTTTGGAACTTGGAGTGGTACCTTTGGCACGACAGCCGCTCACAGTTTACTGTGACAGCAGCGGGGCAGTCGCTCAGTCCAAAGAACCCAAGAGCCATAAAAGTCAAAAGCACGTACAGAGGAAGTATCACTTGGTCAAAGAGATTGTTCAGAGAGGTGACATTGCAATCACCAAGATAGCTTCTGTGGACAATCTTGCAGATCCCTTTACTAAGCTTTTGACCATCAAAGTCTTTGAGCACCATGCAGACGGGTTGGGCATGAGATGCAATCCTGATTGGCATTAAGCCCAAGTGGGAGATTGTTAGTTTTATGGTCTCAATACCAAGAATATGATGTAATAAATTGATTAATTTCTTTATTTATCAATACAATCATGTTTTCCTTTCATGAGATTAATGATGTTTAATTATATACTAGCACATAACCAAAACGAGTGACATAATGGTTCATGAGATGAGTTGGAGTCCACAAGTATACTAGATGTAATACATGTGTGTGGATGAGATCCACATACATGAGACATATATTGTAAATCTAATAATTAAATATCTTCACAACCAGTGATGAGATTGGCCATCTCATCCGACAAGGTTGCAGCACTTTGAGCACTATGAGATAGTGTGATTTGTCTCGATCATCGGAATGTAAGATTTTGGATCATGGTGCTGGTACATTGGATGTATTGAAGGACCATGAGAAGCACCTAATATACACTGTCTTTACTTTAAGGTCTGCTCTCATAATTCCCTAGCAATAGGCTTATAATCCTGAGACATTAATGAACTCAAGTTTATATCTATTTATTTGCTTTGAGTCACCAATGAGTGAGGCCTATTGCAAGTCAACACCTCGGTGATTTGGGTACGTGGTAGTAGAGCTGTGAGAACATTCAATGGTCAATATGGAATCTATCCTTAATATCCTCTTGTGCCAATTAATGGATTTATCATTGGGAAGTGCGCACCCATTCCAATTAAGAGTTAATTGGATCGATACCAAATGATCATTATAATTAATTGGGGCTCAAGGATAATAAGATATGGATCTATTTTGGTGGACAGGTCCAATTGATCCATGGACATAGATGGAGGGGCCTACTTGTGGTACTGAGGAAGTTTAGGGTCTTCATTGTAATATATTCCTAAGACTGGAGAGCAATTGCATTTATATAGTGGAGTTATTTGCAATTAACTGTGGGCCCAGATTGCACATGAGATGTGGGGCCGCGTGTCCCAGTTGGAGCCAGCTTTCTATGGAATCCCTAGTGGTCCCCACGCTAGCCCAAGTTATTAGAAAGATACTAATTCTACTTGAACTCTAATAGGAAGGTTACTATTTCTGTTTGAAGCGAGACTTCTAATAGTGGTAATAGTAAGTTACTAATTATTAATGGAAGTAGGACGTCTATTTTAATTAGAAAGGTGAAAGATACTAATTGTTGTAGAGGTGAGACTTCTATGGCAACTAGCGAGGGAGAATGTTACTATTTTTGTAATGGGAGTTAAACTTTTATTTCAAATAGGAAAAGAGGTGGAATTGAGGGCTATAAAAAGGGGAATTAACCTCTCTTTTGTAAGTCCGGGGATCCGAACCCGAGAGGGGGCGGGGGTGAATAGGGTGAGCTTCAATTATGACCAATTTTAACCAATTTTAACTTCTTTAAAACAAACTAGTCACAAGTGGTGATTACAAATAAAATGCAGAAGCTAATATAAACAATCACCACAAAAGCATGCACCACAACACAAAGGTTTATAGTGGTTCGGCCTCAATGCCTACGTCCACTACCGGCTTGTGATCCAATCACCCCACCGGATTTCCACAATTGATGATTTTCAATAGGCTAAGCAATAACCCTTACAAAGTTGTTTTTCTAGGCTAAACAATAACCTCTCAAGATGCTTTTCAAGGCTAAGCAATAACCTTTACAAATAAAGATTTCTCTAAGAAGGTGTCTTCACAAAAGAACACTCTAAGAGATACAATTTAAGCACAATTGAATTGCCTCTTAAATAGGCTAATATGAAAGTGTAAATCAAATTACAAACATACACTAAAGAACCTAAAGTGTGTGCACAAGTGTATGAATGCTTTACTTCAATCAAATTCTACAATGAAGCTCCTAAATGAATGCTTGATGCATTTTAAAATCAAAGCTTAGAAAATGATGATTGAAGATAAAACTAATCACATAAAAGATTCAAGCAACTTTGAAGAAATGAACTAAACAAGTTGTATGAATATTAAAATCTAAGAATGTATGTGATTTAGTTAAGAGAGTTTGCAAACCAATCTAATTTACCAAAGATGATTTTGAGTTTGCTAAACATCTCTTTAAAAGCTAGAAATCATGCACAAAAGAAAATACAAAGATTTAAACATGCATGGATTTCATTTTAATGGAAATCAAGATACTAGTAAGATGTACCTTTTAAAAACTCAAGCATTTGATTTCCAAAAGCGTTCTAGCCTTTCCAACTTCTTCCCCTTTCTTTGGCTCCAAAATGGTCTCAAAAGTTCATGAGTCAAGCCCCCAAAAAGGTTGGAAATGAATGGACTTTATACCAAAAAACAGTCCAACGGCTAGTCCCGGGTCGACCTGGCAAAAAGGGGGGGGGGGGGTCGACCTGGTACACACAACAGTCAAAAAAGTGACCGCTGGTGTTTTAGGACCCAGTCAACCTGCAGTGTGGCAGGTCGACCCGGGTCCCTGGCTGGGTCGACCTGCCACACTGCAGGTTGACCCCCTGGGACCAAAAATCCTATTTTTTACACATTTGAAGGTTTTTCTTGGAGAGGATTTTTGGGCCAATAAATCAAGCTTGGAAACATGTTTTAAATCAAATTAAGATGTTTAAAAACATGAAACACAAAAAGCCTAAAATGATTCGAAACTTTAAAACCAAAGGCTTGCTTGATTTGATAAAACTCTTTTTACATTAAAATGCATACAAAACTGATTCTGAAAATGATGAAAGTATGCAAGGCATAAACCTAAATCCTCAATTTGATTTCTCAAAAGAAAAGCACAAAGAATAAGGTTTTCAAAAGAGTTTGGATTCTAAAACCAATGCATCCAAGTTTAGAAACAAAACATGCATAAATCATTAATTCTACAAGTCTAAAATCCAATGCATGTATAAAACCAGATTTCAAGATTTTTTAAAACAATGCATGTGTGAAAATTCAAATGATGCTAAAGTGAAAATGCATCCATCAAATTGCAAATTCAAAATCCCTAACAATCTCCCCCTTTTCAATTTAATGGCAACTTACTCATCATTGAAATTACACACTAATCTTCAGCTCCCCCTAAGCTGGACAAGTCTTGAAATCTTCTTGGATGCTCCTCCTCTTAGCTTGGGCTTTTGGGCTCTTTTCTTCCATCTTTTTGATGCTTGGAGCTTGATCATTCTTCGAGCTTTCTTTTCATCTTCCTCTCTATGGCCAACCATCTTCTTAGCTCCAAGCTTTCTTTCTTCTATTTGCTCTCCCCCTTTGACCATGCCTCTCTCTCCCTTTGGCAAGATATGCATTCTCTCCCCTTGTAGAAGATCATACAAAATCTCCCCTTAGGAAGCTTGGACATTCTCGTCACCCTTTTGAGAACTTGAATGCTCTCTCCCCCTTTGACATTAAATTGCAAAGGTACCTACACACATGAAACAAGGAAAATACCTTTAGTAGCACCTGTTAACAATAGAAATCGAAAATGAAATTCATAACAGGTTATCATGTATGGAAGTTATCTCTAAGGGTTCAAAGGCAATCCAAGGGTGAATTTGATCAAAACTAATGCTTCCTATGAAGATTTACACTCCCCCTCAATCCATTCTCTTCTTTTGTCAATCTTTTGACAAGGTATAACTATTTGGTTCAAGAAGTAGATGGTTTTACCAATTGAGGGTCAACTTCAAGGAAAGGATTAGATTCGTTTAAATATAAGGCTCAATGTGATCAAATTACCAAAAGAAAGCAAGGTCAATGAGAAAAGCAATCATGGATATCAATTGGAAACACAAAGAATACCAATTGAGATTTAAGGATAAGATTTTTTAAATCAACCACTCTAAAATGGAGTTATAAAGAATATAACTATTAAGATAAATCCAAATTAGAGCTATCCATGATGCAATGGGGTTTACTAAACATAGCATCAATCAATTTAACTTATGAAAATCATATGCTATGTAAGTTTTGAAATCATTTCATTCAAACAAGAATTATGACTATTAAAGAAGAGTGAAATGAATTTCAAGCATGAAGCCAACCTCAACTAATAACCAACCAATATTGTGAACACATAAACATGGTGGTCATGAGATATACCTATATGAGCAAGTGAGGTGGCAAACATGAACATTATGATGCTAATGGAATGTGACATGGAATGTAAACATATTACTATCAAGTTCAATCCAATGTACACAAGGTCTATCACATACACAAGATAAGATATCAATTGGATATGAAATCAATGGAAAGTTATACCAAATGAAACCAATTGAATATGACAACATGATTAATAGCAAGGATGTGACAAACACAAAATTCCATCAAGCAACATAAATGGATATTTGTCACTTTTAAAGATATGACTATTGAGCATAGTGATGAACAAGAGAAATTGCAATGCAAAAAGATATAACTTGGCAATGCATGCAATTTTCAAAGTGTCAAAATCATATGAATTCAACATCTAAGATATCCATCAAACATATAGAAATATGAGGAAAGGATTTCAAAGAGTTTCATATGATCAAGATCACTACTTATGAAGTTGAAACATGTATAATGATGACACCAAGAGAATCTACATGAATCAACATCATAACCATCCAAAAAGATATGACTAGAGTGCATAGAGGATGGATTTGGGTTCTAGTATGGTTTCTACAAATATTACTAAGATCACAACCATACATGGAACCAATTGTCATTTGCATATAAAAAGAATAACTAAATAAGCAAAGATGCAAACAACATTCATTTCCAATTCTAAGATAATGAAACCAAAAGGAAAGGAAATGAGAACATGGAACATGCTTAGATGATTATAACTAATGATGTTATAGAGCATTTCCATTCAAACAATCTTCAAATCATTTTGATAAACAAAATCCAACAATGAGCATAAAAAGAATGATTTTGAAGATCAATTTTCAACATTGTATTTTAAAAGATATACCTTAAATGAAACACAAACAAGTTGATTTTTCAAAACAATGATTTTCCATATAAAAGTATAACTTAGAAATTCATGGAAAAACTTAAATAGATTCAAATCATTTGTTCAAATAATCTTACCAAGACATCTACACAAATGATTCAACAACAATTGATCATGAATAATCTAGCTATGAAAGCATTTGAAATCACAATCAATTGATCATGTAAAGAAATGCAATGCAAGTCATGCAACTCAATGTGTGCAAAAAGCAAATCTAACATGATGAAATTATAATAAAATGATTTTGAAAACCATGAAATGTAACTAGAGATGTACATGAAAACAAAATCAATTGATCATAAAGAAACAATGCATTTTAATAAATGTAACTATATGGAAACAAAATGCAAATGCAACATGACCAACAATATGATTTAACTATTAAAGAATAGGTTGGTCAAGGAGGTTCAAGGCCTTAAGGTTTGTCTAAGTATCTAACTTTAGGAATCCACCTAAGGTCTTGAGAGGGTTGAACTTTGAGGTCTAGTTTGGAATTCTCACCAACTAAAGGAGATTTGACTTGATAAATTTTCAATTTAAACTTATCACCATGATATTTAGATTTGACTAAATTTAGCTTAGATTGGTGATTAGTCTTTTGATGTTGGTGAGTTTGTTTCTTTGGGGATTTAAACTTGGTTTAACTTGTTTAAACTTTTTAGAATCTATTTTAGGAGACTCCATTTTAATTGATTTAACTTGTTTAATCTTTTTGGAGTCATCTTTGTTTTTTAGTGTCTTACCCTTCATAGATTTAGATTCTACCTTCTTGAGTTCAAAGATGGGTTTAGACACATGGCTTCTTCTTCTTAGTTTGCAGTCAAACCTAAAATGCCCTTCAATGCCACAATAATTACATTTGGATTTGGGCAAAGGAGAAAGAGTGCTAGAGAAAGAGGACTGACCTTTCACAAAAGTGTTGGTGAATTTAGGGTCATGTGAAGTATGCTTATTAAAACCAAGACCCGTCCTATCTCCATGAGGTTTACCCAATTTGAATAATTTTTCAAGTCTCTCTTCACTTTGGGTAAATTTGCACTCATACTTTAGTTTATAAACTTCAAGTTGAGTGACTTTGGTTATAAGGGTTGAATTTTCATTTTTGACTTTTACTAAATCATTTTCAACTTCCTTATACTTGATTAACTCTTCATAGGCAAGTTTTAATTTGAAATTAAGTTCATTAACAACATTAGATCCAAGTTCTAAGGTTTTTAACTTACTTTGAACATTTGACATATTTTCCATGGAAATTGTCAACTTGGATTCTAAATTGATAAAGTCTTTGTCTTGCCTTTTTAATTGATCTCTTAGGTTAAAGTTTTCCTTTTTAAGATCATCATAACTTATCTTAATATCATTTTGGTCATCTTTGATATTGGATAAGTTATTTAAAGAGATCATGAACTTAGAGTCCAAACATTTTATTACTTCTTCTTTTTCTCTAAGTTCATCTTTAGAAGAGACTAGCTCTTTGTTTAGTCTTTTAGATTCTTCTCTTAATTTATTGTTTTTCTTATTAAGTCCTAGAGAAAATGTGTATAATTCTTCATAGGCTTGTTGAAGATCTTCTTCATTATAAACATTTTCTTCTTCTTTTATGTCACATTGAGATTCATTAGTTTGAGAGTTTGAATCTCCAATAGAAGGAAGAATGAGGGGTCTAGAAGAATCTACACAAGAATCTAAACTATCTATAGAAGTGGAATCCATTCTAATGATTTTCATAAAAGCACAACACTATGGTTATAAACTCTAGGATTTTACACCTAATCAAGAGTTCCAAACACTTGATCCTATAAGATAGAGCACGAGGCTCTGATACCAATTGTAAGTCCGGGGATCCGAACCCTAGAGGGGGCGGGGGTGAATAGGGTGAGCTTCAATTATGACCAATTTTAACCAATTTTACCTTCTTAAAAACAAACTAGTCACAAGTGGTGATTACAAATAAAATGCAGAAGCTAATATAAACAATCACCACAAAAGCATGCACCACAACACAAAGGTTTATAGTGGTTCGGCCTCAATGCCTACGTCCACTACCGGCTTGTGATCCAATCACCCCACCGGATTTCCACAATTGATGATTTTCAATAGGCTAAGCAATAACCCTTACAAAGTTGTTTTTCTAGGCTAAACAATAACCTCTCAAGATGCTTTTCAAGGCTAAGCAATAACCTTTACAAATAAAGATTTCTCTAAGAAGGTGTCTTCACAAAAGAACACTCTAAGAGATACAATTTAAGCACAATTGAATTGCCTCTTTAATAGGCTAATATGAAAGTGTAAATCAAATTACAAACATACACTAAAGAACCTAAAGTGTGTGCAAAAGTGTATGAATACGTTACTTCAATCAAATTCTACAATGAAGCTCCTAAATGAATGCTTGATGCATTTTAAAATCAAAGCTTAGAAAATGATGATTGAAGATAAAACTAATCACATAAAAGATTCAAGCAACTTTGAAGAAATGAACTAAACAAGTTGTATGAATATTAAAATCTAAGAATGTATGTGATTTAGTTAAGAGAGTTTGCAAACCAATCTAATTTACCAAAGATGATTTTGAGTTTGCTAAACATCTCTTTAAAAGCTAGAAATCATGCACAAAAGAAAATACAAAGATTTAAACATGCATGGATTTCATTTTAATGGAAATCAAGATACTAGTAAGATGTACCTTTTAAAAACTCAAGCATTTGATTTCCAAAAAGCCCTCTAGCCTGTCACGCCCCCGAACCGAAACCTCGGGGGCGGGAAATGGGATTAAGCATAAATGTATTTTACTTCTCCCAGGATCCGCGTGTGTGAAGACAACACATTCTGAATATTTTGCGGAAGCATTTGTGGCGTTGCGACCTGAAGTCCGTGGCCATCGGATTCCGCGTCGCACTCAACCTTTAGCACATAGCTAGTATATCAAGTATCATCTCAGACTGGAGTAAACATCACAATAAATTACAGAGCTGACAGTAACAGGATATTACATTCCCAAATATGTTCAAGTTACAATTATCAATGTACATTAATTAAGAACCCCAAGAAAAAGGCTAATAAAAGCCATACAACAATAAGCTATAAACTACTACCCAAATGTGACGTAGCTCCGATGTCAAGCTCAATGTCTACATGACATAGCCGACAAAACAACCTGCAAGGCATGGCTCCACAGCCAACAAAACAATCAACTCGGGGCGAAGAAATCTGAACCTGAGTACCAAAAGTAGTGGGTCAGACACGACGGCCTGGCAGGTGGATGAAAAGATAACAAATATACTGAAGAATAAAACATAAGATACATCATGCTATTCGATCAAATGCTACATATAATTAAACGGGTGCAAAGTCGGGAATCTCGGGGAAAAACCTGTATTCATTTCAAGCACGGGTAAAACATGAATATCTAATAAAACATGTGTTCGGTTACATCATCTATAATCATAGATATTTGACAATGGGGTGTTCGTCTAAAACATGTATAAATATAGCGGTATGGCAAAACAACGTTCATTTGAAACTTAAGTAAAAACACAAGTATACAACAAACCAGGTATTCATAGCAGCCTAGCAAAACCAATGTCCATTTGAAACCTATGTAGAAGTATGGATATTTAATAAATCGGGTATCGTTTAAAACAGGTGTAACCAAGGAAATCTGACAAGACTAATGTTCATTTAAACCTATTCCAAAGTATGGATATTTAAACAAATCGGGTATCATGTAAAATAGGTATAAACATAGGAATCTGGCAAAACAAGTGTCATTTGAAACCTATTTCAAAGCATGGGTATTTAACAATTCGGGTATGCATTTAAAAACAGGTATAAACATAGATATCTGACAAACCAAATGTCCTTTAAAACAAGGCACGGATATTTAACAATTCGAGTATTCCTTTAAAATACGTGTAATCATATAAATCTAGCAAAATCATTGATCGTATGGAACATATGTAAAAGCACGGGTATTCACCCAACCGGCATTCATGTAAAACATGTACGGGTGCAAAGGACATAAAACAATATAATAGCGACTGAATTTACAATAGAGAGCATTAACACTTATCTAAATAACAACTTTCATAAAAGCAATGAATCATTTATCTGAAAACAAGTAAGCAATATAAACCATGTCGGGTGTCCAAGGAATCGGGAACTGGCAAGATGGCAATCACAAGAAGCTAAGTCCTCTATCACCGAAGTGACAAGAGCGGGACGTTGGTCTCAGTCACACAAGGTGAGGAGACTCAACGTAAATCATATATACAATAATAAATATACGGGAACGGGAACGGGACCACGGTAGCGAACCGGGTATCGGGACGGGACCACGGCAATAACCGGGTATCGGGATCCAAACTGCAGCTGGCGGGACGGGAGAGGGATTTCCAAGTCGGTGGATCAAACCGACAAGGTATCCAAGCTTAGTGATGCCGACTCATAGGTCAAAACCAATCGAGACATATGCAAGTAAATCAAGTACAGTAAGTAAACGGGTAAAACGGGGGTGCTCAAGGGCACACTGTCACTTCATATCGGGCAATACATTCGGGACAAATAACTGTTACTAGTGTAACTTCAATGCTTTCGGGGAAACAAGTAAATCAAGTACAATAAATAAATGGGTAAAACGGGGGTGCTCAAAGGCACACGGTCATATCATGTGATGCAATGCACTTCGGGACAAATGACTGTTACTAGAGTAACTCCAATGCTTTCGGGAAAACCAGTCATGTAATGCAAATCTCGGGGAAAGAGGTGAAACAATAAACTATAACAATTTCGGGAAAAGCATTAATTTCAAGATCTATTTAAGTGAATAGGGGTCCCGTATGTCGATTATAGTCATTACTTGGTACTCCTTGAGTTTGAAGACATTCCGGGCTCCTTATGCACTTTTACGCTTTTCAAATGCACAACATCAAGTTGAAAACTCTTAATCACATACTAGTTTTCATTGGTTCAAATATCCACTTCACTTTTCAATCTTTTATCACTAAGATAAGTATACCATTGGATTCCTTATTTCAAGAGCTTTCCAACGGTATATAGAACTTCCAAATCCGATATGGGAATCAAAAGTTATAGGCGTTTCAAAGTGACAATTTTTACCCCCCTGCAGGTTCCCGGCGTCCGGACGCCAGAAACCAGGCGTCTGGACGCCCGGAAGCAGAAAAGGGCGCCCAGGTCTCTGTCTCCTGGCGTCTGGATGCCCGAAACCTGGCGTCTGGACGCCAGGAGGCAGAAACCTCCCAGGCAACCGAAATTTTGTTGTTCTTTTGACATCCTTTCCCTCCTTTCTCTTCCACTTGAACTCTTATACAAATTGAGCTTTTCCTTGCTTCAACAAACATCCAAACTAAAATAAAACTCTCATCAAAACTTCAATGAATCATTAAATCTAAACACCTCTTTTTCCACATTTAATCCCCAAACAAGGAGAGGAGTTCCCATCATATACTAGGGTTCATTTGAGCCAAAATCTATGGATAAACAAAGTCTATTGATCACATTTCCATAACCAAAGATGTTTTAGCAAAACTCTATAAATGAGTATCAATTTCAAATCAATGTAACTCATTAACATAACCATGAATAGCCAAACCAATCCTATTCCTTATAAAACCATATGAGCAAACTTGACCAAATGAAATGCATACCTCTCCAAGAGATTAACAAGATAGAAACAACCATTGATATGCAAATTTCGAAATTCATATATATGTGACAAGAAGCATATGTGCAAACATGTATCCAATGATCAAGAACAAGAAATAAACTTAGGGTTTTCTCATAAAACTTGATAACATTAAAACCATCCATTCATCCACTTGCCTTGGGTTCCAATCTAGCAAATCAAGCCTCTAATCACCTCTCAAGCACAAGATCAACAATCTCTACAAAACCCCCAAAACAAACCCTAAAATGGGTCAAAACAATGAAGAAGAAGAAAGAACTCCCAATAATGAAAATGGAGCTTCTCAAGGGCAAGAAGAACACATATCTAGAAGATGTGGGGAGGGAACTTACTTGTGGAGTCTTCAAAAAACACAAAGTTAGCTCAAGGAGGGTTTCAATGTTGGTGGATTTCTCTTCTAATGGCATCCATGAAAAGCTTGCAAGGTGGAGAAGAGAATGGTGATCTCCATTTTGATGTTGGTGCAAGATTGGTGTAGCTTGGAGATGGAGAGAGCAAGAAGAAGAAGGGAAAGCAAGAAAACCCTAGACTCAAAAGGGTTGTGTTGGAACAATGAAAAATGGAAGAGGAAGGGGAAGGGTCTCCTTTTATAAGCAAGTGAGAATAGGTCCCACAACTTAAATAACTTGGGTGGCTGAAATCATCTAATTCGGGACCTCGGATGGATTCGACGAAGAAGGAAGAAATGATCGTCGAAATATCTAGTTTCCAAAAAGTATATGTTTCACGGGTTTCGGGAATATCGAGTTTTGGGTACAGATTTGGTGTGAAAGGACTGTTTTGCCCTCAAGGCCAAGAAATCGGTTTTTGGGTTCTCAAATGGATACGGAATCAACATGAAAGTTGTAGGGTTCCTCAAGATGAATGCAACGGGCCAAAAACACAATACGAAACCAATCGGGAAAATCTCACAAGAAAATGCAAAGCCGAAAAGGGAACCCCCAAAGGGCCCCACAAGCTACCAAAGCACTCAAAAGCCCAAAACTAGAAGAAAGACCATTCTAGCTCACAAACTCAACCCAACAAATACTAATCCCACTAAAAGAACTAATCCACAAATAAAACAACACTAATCCAAGAGATCAGGGGTCGGGTTCTCACATCCTTTCCAACTTCTTCCCCTTTCTTTGGCTCCAAAATGGTCTCAAAAGTTCACGAGTCAAGCCCCCAAAAAGGTTGGAAATGAATGGACTTTATACCAAAAAACAGTCCAACGGCTAGTCCCGGGTCGACTTGGCAAAAGGGGGGGTCGACCTGGTACACACAACGGTAAAAAAAGTGACCGTTGGTGTTTCAGGACCCAGTCAACCTGCAGTGTGGCAAGTCGACCCGGGCTGCAGGTTGACCCCCTGGGACAAAAAATCCTATTTTTTACACATTTGAAGGTTTTTCTTGGAGAGGATTTTTGGGCCAATAAATCAAGCTTGGAAACATGTTTTAAATCAAATTAAGATGTTTAAAAACATGAAACACAAAAAGCCTAAAATGATTCGAAACTTTAAAACCAAAGGCTTGCTTGATTTGATAAAACTCTTTTCACATTAAAATGCATACAAAACTGATTCTGAAAATGATGAAAGTATGCAAGGCATAAACCTAAATTCTCAATTTGATTTCCCAAAAGAAAAGCACAAAGAATAAGGTTTTCAATTGAGTTTGGATTCTAAAACCAATGCATCCAAGTTTAGAAACAAAACATGCATAAATCATTAATTCTACAAGTCTAAAATCCAATGCATGTATAAAACCAGATTTCAAGATTTTTTAAAACAATGCATGTGTGAAAATTCAAATGATGCTAAAGTGAAAATGCATCCATCAAATTGCAAATACAAAATCCCTAACATCTTTGACATCCATAACAAAGAGAGGACGCCCAACCCCTTTGTGCGAGTGTTGCACAACTTCTCTTCCTCTTCTAGTTCTCTTCTCTTTCTCCTCTAGTTCCTTGGAGTTACTAGTTGGGTTTTCTCTTGAAGTTTCCACCAATCTTCTTGAGAAAAGATATCTAATACGGGTCATAGCGTGGAAGATCAAACGGCGTTGGAGATTCTGATTTGATTAGTGAAAGCATTCATCATCAAAGAAAGAGATCAACTTCTCCATTAGAGCACTACTAAGCTCCAAAGGTATAATCTACATCCTGGTATGTTGTAGATTTCGTGGTTGCATGTTTATGTGCTGTTTTCTATCTTCTAGATTGGATATATTGCTGTACATGATTTATGAGTTTGAGGGATTGCATCCTGGATTGGGTTTTGTTACCTTCTAGATAGTTGATCCCTGCATTAAGTGGATCAAAAGTTTTTTAAACCTATCTGAATGGCCCACCTATTTTCAGACACTTCCAGTGTCTATATTGTATCTGAAATAGTTAAAAAGAGCCTGTCGCTCAGTTGGAGGTGCTCATTGTCACTATCAAAGGGTTGCAAATTCAGGTCAATTTACTTATCCCAAGAAAGAAAAGAAATGTAGATTAAATAGACCAATAGAGTAATCTCTTAAAATTCTTGGTAGGGTTGTGGTGCAGTATATCTTTGACTTACAAGCAAGTATGACATGGTTTAAAATTTCTGTCGTTGGATTTCAGGCAACCTGAATAAATGGTGGGCAGGCACTAAGATTTTTGTTGCCGTTGGCAGATTCTTGGAAATACAGGATGTATTATTGCACGAACATGTGTAGCGTCAGCTGTTGGCCTACATCTTATTGAGGTATGGAAAGCCCTAGTTCCATTGGCTTATTATTTTTGAACTTCAGGCTAAAGATTGATGTCTTGTCTTTTCCAGTCCCAACTGCACTTTTTTTATCTCTACAAATAGATTCGGTCACCTTGCTCTGCTAATGTTGTATCTGGATCTTTGTTGTGTTTGATATATGATGGGGGCCTGGCCTTTCATCCTCTCCTTTTGCCCCTAGGACAGCAGGGGTATGGCGGAGGAGGAAAAGCGAGTCATCAACATTTTTGTATGGGTATGCCAGATTTTCTATTCTACTTGGAATTTGAAGTGGTGATCCGGAGATTCACCTTCACAAGTAGAAAGGAAATCAATTCTTCTTTCTAACTTTCCATTGCACATATATTTTAAAAAAGAGCCATAATTTTTTGAATGCAGTGAGTGGCGATTTCATTTTGTTTGCTGTGAAAGGCGGTTTTGTGCCGTGAAAGGTGATTTACAAATCTCATCAACAACGAAAGACAAGAAATATGATTTTTTGTCTCTTTAGAAAGAATACAAAATACAATAGTAAAGTGAGAAAAGGGATCTCACTTCTCAGGAGATTTTGGGGACTCGTTTAGATCGACGGTCGCAAGTCACGTATGGACTTCACCATCGTCCTTCAGATGAGAACGCTTGATGCTTTGATTCTTTGGCTTGGGTTGGACCTCAGTTTTTTAGAGAATAAAGACCGAGGGGAGGTCCTATATCCAATAAAAAAATGAGTAAACGGGATGAAGAGCCGCGTTTAGGCCATGTTGGGTAGAAGGAGAGAGGACCTTGGGGGGGGGGGGGTAGCCCCCCAAGGGACTTTGATCACCTCGTGGGGTTTCTTTTGCAGCAAAGTAGCAGGATTTCTTCGAGAATTCTTAAAGATTTTTCTTGGATTTTTCTGGACTTTTTTCTTTTTGGAATGACCCCCCTTTTATAGGCTTTTGGTGGCCATAAGGTGGGTTATGAGCATTGATGGCATTGATGCTCCATGATGAGAGAAGTTACAAGTTTTTATTTCTTGATTTTGTAACTCACTTTTCTTGGCTTGTGATTGGCCGATGGAGAATGATGGGCATTTAATCGCCCTTAATCTCCTTGATGAGGGGAGTTTCATGGTTTTAATACCATGATTGCCTGGATTTGTAACTCCCATTTGCTGGATTTTGATTGGTCCATCGAAAATAATGGGTTAATGACCACATTAAGTTGTCATAAAACCGGTCAATTAACTGCATTAAGTGGTCGCCGGGGCATTTGAAGAGTTGCAAGCCGTGCCGCGTCTTTTGGAGTTCTTCTTGGGATGATCGTTGATGGATCCACATGTTGTTTGATGTCAGATAGCAATGCAACTTCAGACATAGGTTGATATCAGTGGGCTGGTGACATTTGTCTTGTGAATTTCTCACTTGATTGGACAAAAAATGTACTTTCTTGGTCAGTCGGTTGGCGATCTTGGAGCGATCAATGATGATTTCATGCTCTTGACGGCGGATCCGAAATGCTGATGAAGATCAGTCGATTTCGAGCATAAAAGATCAGATTTTCGGAAAACCACACAGACTGGAATTCCCGAAATGCGAAAATGGCAGAAAACGGGCCACCTGGCGAAAAATCTGGCGACCCAGACTTCCAGGGTAGCCCATGGCCATCGGCGACCGTGGGGATTCTTCCCCCTCCGGTCACCGTTTCTCGGCTGGTTTTCAATCTTTTTATACCCTTTCATCTCCTGTATTTTTCTTGACATTTCTCCTCATTTACTGGCTTGATTCTCCTGAAGAAAACCTGATGAGAAGCCGTGCAAATCAGAGCACAAAGTTTCCTATTTTTTGGAAGAGTCGAAGACTTTGTAGCCGATTTTCCGTCAAGAATCAAAACTAAGTCAAACGATGTCGAAATGACTTGACATTTGAGGTGAAGCCTCCTGAGCAGTAGATAGGACCAACCATGGGCTTTTTTGGAGTTTTGAAGCCGTGTGGGGTCCCGTCGCTAGTAGACTTGATTTTGCCGCAGTGAAGATGTCGCATTTTGATGTACGGTCAACCGGTGTCCGATTGACTTCAAATTTGACAGGAAGCCTATTGGTATCATTTTGAGATGATCCATTAGCTCTGATTTAGGTGTCATGGTCCCAAGGTGCTCGGCCGACGGTAGCCTTGATTTTGTTTCAGAGCGTCAAAGTCGAGTCAAACATTGTTGGAATGACCAAAAATTTGACGTGCAGCTCTTTAGAAGTATGTTGAAGCCACCCATGTGCTTTGTTTGATGAGTGATGGCCTCGGTGGTTCTCACCGCCAAAAGATTTGATTTTACTGCTCGATGGTTGATGGAGGGTCAAACGTTGTCGATTTGACTTGAAATTTAACATGGAGCCTTTTGGAGGTACTTTGACGCCATCCGTAGGCTCTGATCGAAGTTTTGTTGTTTTCGACTCCGTTGCAGCCGGAAGCATCTGATCAGCTGCCGGAGGAGTGAATTTAGGCCAAATGATGTTGAAATGGCCCGAAACTTCATGTGTATCCCTCTTTTGGCTGTTTTGAAGGATTTTGCAGTTTTTGTTTGATTCTGACAAGGTCTGATGCTTGAAGTAGCATTGCCTGCTTGTAGTAGGATGCGGGTTCATGTGGCTTCATGATGTTGGAGAGGATAAGTGACATTTTTGGTGTCAACAAATGCCCCCTCGAGGTATAGCGACGAGTAGCTTTTGGAGTCGATGTGCCTCGAAAAGAAACTTGAAGGAGAGTGTCGTGACCCCGGACCGGGCCACCGAGGTCCTAATCCGGGATCGGGACTCATTGTTGATGTGTGTATATATTTATTTATGTTTATTTAATTTCCCACAAGTGTCTGCGGTGAGGATATCACAACAACTTAGTACATTTTTGTTAAGTGCGGAAGCGTGTAGCAAATCAAACATTCATAATTCAATTCTAGTCATAAGATAAAATCATATATATAAACCAAGTATCAAAATGAGCAATGATCATTAGTGTTTTCCCAAAAGTAAAGTTAAAGTTTATACAAAAGATCATTTAATTACATTCCCAAAAATAGAGGCCAACAAAGGCCAATATAAACAAAATACCAATCCCCAAAAGAATGGTTAAAAGTCCCAAAAATGTTACGTCTCTTATAACGACCAAAAGTCTAAATGACATCATCAGCATGCCACTCAACTAGGCGTTGCGGTTCACCGACCGCATCCTTAAGCTCCGCCTCGGGGTAGACAATGTCCGGACCTGAGTACCAAAGTGTAGATCAAACACGACGGTTTGACAAATAGGTGAAAAGATATAACAATATAATAATAAATGAATTTACATTCAAAAACATTTAAAACCTGTTTAAATAAGAATTTCCATAAAAGAGATAAATCATTTATTCAAATATAAGTATGCATTGTAAAACATGTAAAGGTAACCAAAGAAACGGAAAATAAGCAAGATGGCAACCACACGAAGCTAAGTCCTCTATCACCAAAGTGACAGAGCAATATCAAGGCGTTGATCTCAGTCACACGAGGTGAGGAGAAACAACGAAATATATATACATATACATATAATATACGGGACATGATCACGGTAGCGAGCCGGGCATCGGGAACCACGGTAGCAATCCGGGGTATCGGGACAAGACCACGGTAATAACCGGGTAACGGGATCCAAACTGCAGCTGGCAGGACAAGAGAGGGATCTCCAAATCAGTGGATCAGACTGACATGGTTATCCAAGCTTAGTGGTGCCGACTCATACGTCAAATAACAGAAATCAAGATATGTATAAAATACCTTAAGTGCAAGTACATGAACAAGCGGGACGGGGTGTGTAAGACCCCGACCCGAGTGAACCCGATTAGTGCTAATTAAGTTGCGTGTTAGTGCTAAGCTTGATTTGTGATTTCTGGTTAAGTTGGGTTTGGATTAGCTTTGATTATGGTTTCGGGCTAATTCGATTGTCTTGATTTGCTTTGGTAGCTTGTGGGGCCCTTTGGGGGTTCCCTTTTCGGCTTTGTACTTTCTCGAGGAATTTCCCGATTTATTGTGGATTATGTTTTTGGCCCGTTGCATGCATCTTGTAGATCTCAACAACTTTCATGTTAATCCCGTATTCATTCGAGATCCCAAAACCCGATTTTCATAGGCTAAAGGGCAAAACAGTCATTGCACACCAAGTCTGTACCCAAAACTCGATATCCCCGAAACCCGCGAAACATGTACTTTTTGAAAACTAGATATTTTGACGATCATTTCTTCCTTCTTCGTCGAACCCATCCGAGGTCCCGAAGTAGATGATTTCAGCTAATATAGTTCCTTAAGTTGTGGGACCCAAGCTCCCTTTGTTAACAAAAGAGAACCCATCTCTTCTTTCTCATTCACTCTCCATTCTTGTTCCAGCACAACTGAGCCTAGGGTTTGCTCTTGTGCTTTTCTTCTTCTTCTTCTTGTTCCTTCATCCCCAAGCCACACCTAGGGCTCATCAATCAAACATTGGAGATCACCAATCACTCCCTCATCTCTCAAGCTTTCCATTGGTACCATTTGTGAGGAGAACCCTCCATTCCAAGACCTTCATTGAGCTTACCATTGCCATTAGAGGACCTTCAAAGTAAGTGATCATTCTCATCTTCTAGATTTGTTGTCTCCTAGGCCATGAGGTACTACTTTCGCATTATTATTGGTTTGTTCATTGTCATTCCTTGTGTAACCCATTTTAGGGTTGTTTTTGGGATTTTTGATTTGTAGCTTGGCTTTGAGCAATAGAGGTGATAAAAGGCTTGATTTCAACTAGCTTGGACTAGAGGCAAGTGGATGTTTTGATCTTTATAAGTTCCATGATTTTTTGGTGTTTTTCACTCATGTCGATTTATTACATTGCTTTGACATAAATGTTCATAATGGAGCTTTGGTAGTGCATTCATGGTATTGCCTTTATGACTTATAAGTGTAGTAATGAATGGCATTTAATTCTTCTCTTGTTTATACCCAAAGTACTCTATGGTGAAATGGTTTCCTTCTTTCTTTGTATGGAATGGGATGTTGATGAAGGAAGTGATGCATGAACAATTATGGGAGCCTTGGGAGAAGTGTAATTAGATGCATTTATTGGAGCTTTTAGCTCAGTTTTGTGTCAAGGATTAAGTAAAAGTGAGGAGGATGGTTTTGAGGAGGAAAGTGACTCAAAATCTGAACACAGTGGGTGATTCCCGCACTGGCGGTCAGCCTGCGGTCACCCGGCGGTTAGCCGCTTGGTGACTGGCGGCTAACCGCCAGCTAGCCGAAATGTCACGGTGGCTTTTCCAGAGAGCACACTTCTTCTCCTCAAAACTCAGTCAGCTCCACGGTTGGCCAGCGGCTAACCGCCGAACACATCGGCGGCTAACCGCCAGCTAACCGCACTTGGCGGTCAGCTTTCCAGTAAGCTGCATTTCTGCAGCCCAGGCATTGCTTGATGCCATCCGAGAAAGAAACCATATCACAAATAAGTCATTCGAAATTTTGGAAAAATCGTAGGAGTGCATAAGGAGCCCGGAATGTCTCAAAACTCAAAGAGTACCAAGTAAGGGCTATAATAGACATACGGGACCCCTATTCACTTAATTGGATTTCTAAATTGATATTTTACCCGAATTTCATTATAGTGTATTGTTTCACCTCATTCCCAAGAATTTCATCGCATGACTTGTTTTCTCGAAAGCTTTGGAGCTACAATAGTAACAGTGAATTGCCCCGAAATGTATTGCCCGATATGGAAAGACAGTGTACCCTTGAGCACCCCCGTTTTACCGCTTATTTACTGTACTTGAATACTTGATATGCCTCGATGGGTTTTATCCTATGAGTCGGCATCACTAAGCTTGGATACCTTGTCAGTCTGATCCACTGACTTGGAAATCCCTCTCCCGTCCCGCCAGCTGCAGTTTGGATCCCGATACCCGATCTAATACCGTGGTCCCGTCCCGATACCCGGTTCGCTACCGTGGTCCCGTTCCCGTATAATTATATTGTATATATGTATACGTTGTTTCTCCTCACCTTGTGTGACAGAGATCAACGTCCCGTGATACTGTTGTCACTTTAGTGACAGAGAACTTAGCTTTATGTGATTGCCACCTTGTTAGTTCCCGAATCCTTGGATACCTGATATGTTTTATATTGTTTACTTGTTCATCGCAAATGATTTATCTATTTTATGAGAGTTCTTGCTTAACTCAGATTTATACGCTTTGCCAGAGATTTTCTTGTATTAGATATTGTTGTATCCTTGCTTTCTTTTGCCAGACCGTCGTGTCTGACCCTTTGCTTTGGTACTTAGGTCCCGTTGTCGGCTTCCTTGAGGAGGAGCCGGAGGAGGCGGTAGGCGCGCCGCAACCTCTAGTCGAGTGGCGTGCTGACGATGTCATGTAGACATCAGATTGCTTTGAGAAGCATAACATTTTGAGGGGAACTATTTAACCATTCTTTTGGGTTGTCGTTTGGTGTACATTGGCCTTTGTTGGCCTCTATTTTTGGGAATGTAATTAAATGATATTTTGTCTAACTTTAACAACCATTGGGAAACATGCTATAAATCATTGCTCATTCTGATACAGTATTTTAGTCTGGTGTTATTGTTTTTATGACCAAGGATGGTTTGACTATTTGATTTGCTACATGCTTCCGCATTTAACAGAAATATTCAATTATGGTTATGATATCCTCACCGCGGACACCTGTGGGAAATTAAATAAATCATATGGTATTATTAAGCAGTTGTGGATCATCCTAACATCAATATTAGTGCCGATCCCGGATCTCTCGGTCCGGGGTCGCGACAGGGTGCACAAAGGCACAACTATCATATCAATCCGGGCATGCATGTCGGGACTATCAAAATGCTATAATTGCAATTTCAATATTTTTGGGAATGAATAAGAAATTTGGGAATAATGAAATACAAATGGACTTTCGAAATCTCAAGACAAGTATCGGGGTTCAAGATTTGTTTGATGTGAATAGGGGCCCCGTATGTCTAAATAGGTAAAGACTTGGTACTCCTTGAGTTTGGGGACATTCTGGGGTCCTTACACAATTCGAATTTTCAAAACTTGAAATGAAATCTTTGTGATGTGGTTTTCTTCTCAAATGGATGTCAAATCATAAGAACGGTTCTTCTCATTAAAATAGGGCACCCAATAAACCTTTCTCGGTCGTTTAAACATTTAGTTACTGCTCCCAAAATAGTCCAGGAGAACAATACCCATTGCTCGAGCGGACTAGAGGTTCGCTCTAGCGGTGAGCTCTTTGGAATGGTTGTTTGGGTGGGTTCGTGTCGCGACCCAGGAACGGATCCCCGGGCCCGCGACGCGATTGATGATATTTATGCTTAATGGTTCATTATTTTCCCACAGGTTCCCGCGGTGAGGATTCCCAAAGACACGCGGAATCTAACTCACACGTACACGATTGCGGAAGCGTGTAGCAAAACACATCACGATAAGCACAATCAAATCCTTAAGTGCTATAACATTTAATAACAAGACATAGCATCAAAGAAAAGAGTTATCATGGCATTCCCAAACATAGTTCAAGTTATAAGTTTAACACGAAAGTGAGTTAAGTTTAGTACAACCCATAAGAGACCGATAAAGGTCAATACAATCTCAAAATAACCAAAAGAAACCCCAAGACTAAAGGTGACGAAACTCGAGAACCAGACCGACATCTAAATGACATCGTCGGGCTGCCACTCTCTCACGGGAGTTGGCTCACAAGCCTCCTCCTGATGCTCCTCCTCAAAGGCAACGTCTCCTGCACCTGGGCACCAAATAAACAAGGGTCAAACACGACGGTTTGGCAGGTAATCAATGTAGGCATGAACATGAACAATAACATTTAGAGAAAACATGTAAGCAAATCTTTGGTATGAAGTACTATCAAAGCTGAGATACCAAAACAAACTAGCATGAGTACATAATATATCATGAATAGTTACAATCCACAAAGAGCTCATCCTTTCTCTATCATTTATATAATGAAAAGAGCAAGCACGCACGACAAGCACGATATACATAATATAAGCACGACACGATTTCCCACAAGGACGGGAATTCCGGCCGCGGAACCGGACACGCACGATGTGTAATAAATACACGACCAGTCTGCAGACAGTCCACATGTTTAGAGACCCCCAGACAGCGGATCAAACCGAAAGGGCAGTCTAAGCTCAGTGGTGTTCACTTAATTCATGAATGCACAAAACACGCGAAGCACGATCAAAGCACGTCGAGATAGAAAGGGGGAAATCACTTATCAAAACACGACGAGCACGACTAGCACGGGCATAATAATTATGCATAACACGCTTAGGAAGAGATCCCCTTTCTCTTGAAACAAAACTCCAAAACAAGCTTGTACTAACACTTCAAAACAAGTTCACGATGATATTCATTATATCAAAACTAAAGCACGAACACAAGGCTTATCAAGCACACGTAATGACCTTGATTGATCCTTGTGCAATTGAGACCCAAGTGTTGGAAGTTTAGAAAGGAATTGGTGCCCCGGAAGTTCGAAGGCATCTTGGGTTTCAAGTACACAATATCAGGCTAGAGGTCACTTAACACGTTCTAGTTTTTCATTCTTGCAAAAACTCTTCAAAATACACAAGCAGTGAATTTCGGTCACCTCGTGGTCAGGTGTCGGCTAGCCGAACTGGGACATGGCGGCTAACCGCAAGGTGACCGCCAGGCTGACCGCTGGAAAGCGAATCGAACTTAGCTCTCGGGAAAAGGAACCGTAATAATTTCGGTTGGCTTACGGTTAACCACGAGTGAGACTGGCGGTTAGCCATGAGCTGACCGTGGTGCTGACCGCTGATCCCAGATGAAAATGCTAGCTTCTGGAAAAGTAACCACTGAGTTCGGTCAGCCTGCAGTTAGCCGCAGTGGACACAGGCGGCTAGCCGCGAGCTGACCGCGGAGCTGACCGCCAATGCACGGGTGTGCGGTTCAGTGCAGATTTTCACATTTTTCCTTCCTCCTTTCCATTCATTCTCATTCCTCTTGTATTCCCTGAGCATATAGGCTCTTCAAGGGTAAAACACACATCCAAAACCAACAAAACACAATCATGAAGCTTGTAAACACATTCATATGCAAAGTTTCCAAAACAACAATGTAGCTAAAATAACATGCACAATGATCCTATAGAGATTACTTGCCTTGCCCAAATGCTAAACACTCCTCCTCAAGCACTTCACACAAGCTTATCCCACACTACAAGAAAAACCAAGAAAACACACAAAACTCACTCAAAAATGGAAACAAAGAACCCATTTTAACAAAAGGGTTTGTGAACAAGAAAAACACAATCTTAAGGAGCTAAAAAGACTTTATGAAAAACATGGCTTGAAGCTCTTACCTAGAGAAAGTCAAACAAGAGAGATGGAAGAGAATGGAGAGCTTTCCCAACTTGAAACCTTAAGAAAATTGTATCAATGGAGAGCTTGCAAGGAGATGAAGAAAATGGTAGTCTTAGAATCTTCTTTGGAGCTCTCTAGCTAGATCAAACAAGATGGGGAAGATGGAGAGAAAAAGAGACTCTTCCTTGCCCTAGGTTAAGAAGTTGCAGGATTTTGGTAAAGTGAGTGGAAGAAGAGGGAAAAGGGAGGCTTAAGTGATGACTCATGGGCCCCATTGGGCTTGAACTTGGAATGGCTAAAACATGATCTTGTGGGCCTCGGATGACTTCGACGAAGAAGGATAAAACGATTGTCGAAATATCTACTTTCCAAAAAGTATAATTTTGACATGGTTTTGAGATCTCGAAAATTGTGTCCAGATTTGTGCATAAAGGACAATTTTAACCTCTTTGGGCCAAAACATGGGTTTTTGGGCTTCGAACACGAATGGGCTTAAAACGAAAGTTGTAACACAAAACAAGATCATTCAAATGAAATCAAAATCACACTCGCACGAAAACCGATACGATCTTCCCAAGCTTACACGTGCACTCAGGCCTTCCTGAGTGTGTCTGACTAATACTAGACGTTCTCAAAATTCCCAAAGCTATGTCCAAAACTAACTAATCACTTCCAACCCAACCACGACTAAACCCACTTAGAACTAAACACATACTAATCGCACACTAATCGACTTGGTCTGGGTCGGGGTCTAACATCCTCCACCCCTTAGGATATTTGGTCCACCAAATAAATCAAACAATTACCTCTGGTAAAAGCTGTGGATACTTCCTTTGCACTTGCTCTCTCAATTCCCAGGTGGCTTCCTCTGGCTCGTGATTTTCCCAAAGTACCTTGACCCAATGAATAGACCGATTTCTCAATTCTTGCTCTTTGGTGTCAATGATCTTGATCGGTCTTTCCACATACGAGGCATCTTCCCGAATCTCTAAAGGCTCATGTTGTAGAATGTGTGCAGGACTAGAGACATACTTCTTGAGCATAGAAACATGAAATACATTGAGCACCCCGGAGAATTCCGGCGGTAACGCAAGTCTATAAGCTACATCTCCAATCTTGCTCAAAATCTCATACGGACCAATAAACCTTCTAGACAATTTGCCCTTCTGCCCAAACCTCAAAGTCCCTCTAACTGGTGAGATCTTCAAAAACACCTTGTCACCCACCTGAAACTGCAATTCTCTTCTGCGAGTATCTGCGTAACTCTTCTGCCTACTACGGGCGATCTTCAACCGTTCCTGAATCAGCTTGACTTTGTCACTTGTCTCTCCAACTATCGTCGGTCCATGGAAACTACGTTCACCGACTTCTTCCCAGCAAACCAGAGTTCTGCATCTTCTACCATAAAGTGCCTCGAAAGGTGCCATACCGATGCTAGAGTGGTAACTATTGTTATAGGCAAATTCACAAAGCGGTAGGCATTCATCCCACTGAACCTTGAAATCCAGTACACAAGCACGCAACATGTCTTCGAGAGTCTGTATCGTCCTTTCTGACTGACCATCGGTCTGAGGATGATAAGCTGTGCTGAACTGAAGCTTGGTACCCATCGACTCATGAAGAGTCTTCCAAAACTTTGAAACAAACCTACTGTCTCTGTCTGAAGTAATGGAGACGGGTTGACCATGTTTACTAACAATCTCATCAACAAATAGCTTTGCCAGTGGTGCCATATGCATCATATTCCCTGTCTTCATCGGAATGAAGTGAGCAGACTTTGTCAGACGATCTACAATGATCCAAATTGCATTATTTCCTTTCTTGGTAATAGGAAAACCGGAGACGAAATCCATGGTAATGTGCTCCCATTTCCACTCCGGAATTTCCAAAGGCTGTAACAAACCTGGAGGCTTCTGATGTTCTGCTTTGATCAACTGACAAGTTAGACAACGAGACACAAAAGCTGCTATCTCTCTCTTCATGTTGTTCCACCAAAATCTATTCTTCAAATTGTGGTACATCTTCGTGCTACCCGGATGCATAGAATATCGCGTGCTGTGAGCTTCATTCATTATCTCATTCTTCAAATCATCCACATTTGGCACACACAACCGGTCACGGAAATACAAGATTCCATTCACCATCTTGAAATCGGGGCGTTCTGCAATAACATCTACTATCTTGGCCAAGTCTGGGTCTTGTAACTGATTTTCCTTAATCTTCTGGATGAAGGTTGGTTCTGAAACTGTCATATTTGCTAACATAGCGCCCAACTTCAAGGTTTGCACTTCTACACCCAACTCTTCAAACTGCTGCAAAACACCCATTCCTCTCAAATTAGCCATGACTACTAATTTTTTGCTCAACGCATCTGCTACCACATTCACTTTGCCTGGATGATACTTGATTGGAAAGTCATAATCTTTGATATACTCCATCCACCTTCTCTGCCTCATGTTCAAATCCTTCTGTGAGAATAAATATTGCAAACTTCTGTGATCTGAATGGACCTCAAATTTCTCTCCGTAGAGATAGTGTCTCCACATCTTCAATGCGAAAACAACTGCTGCCAACTCCAAGTCGTGAGTCGCATAATTCTTCTCATGGTCCTTCAACTGCCTCGAGCCATAGGCAATCACTTTGCCATCCTGCATCAATACACAACCCAGTCCCACATTCGAAGCATCTGTATAAACAATAAATCCGCCGTTGCTAGAGGGTAATGTAAGAATTGGGGCTGTGGTTAACCTTCCTTTCAACTCTTGGAAACTGGTTTCACACTGATCGGTCCACACAAATGGAACATTCTTCCTAGTCAATTTTGTCAAAGGGGCTGCGATGGACGAAAAACCTTGGACAAATCTTCTATAGTAGCCTGCTAACCCCAAGAAGCTTCTAATTTCTGTCACACTGCTTGGCCTCACCCAACTAACAACCGCCTCTATCTTGGCTAGGTCAACTGCTAAACCTTCTCTAGAGATGATGTGGCCTAGAAAAGCAACTTGCTCTAACCAGAATTCACACTTACTGAGTTTTGCATATAACTGGTTGTCTCTCAAGAGCTACAACGCTGTCCTCAAATGTTCTTCATGCTCCTTCTTACTCTTAGAATATACCAGAACATCATCAATAAACACTACCGTGGAGTGATCCAAATAAGGCGCAAAGACCTTGTTCATCAAAGCCATAAAGACTGCGGGTGCATTTGTCAAACCAAAGGGCATCACTAAGAACTCATAGTGCCCATATCTTGTTCTAAAGGCTGTCTTCTGAACATCTGAGTCTCTAACTCTCAACTGATGGTACCCTGACCTCAAGTCTATCTTGGAAAAATAGGCTGCTCCCTGCAATTGATCAAACAATTCATCTATCCTTAGCAAAGGGTACTTGTTCTTCACTGTCACATGGTTCAACTTCCTGTAGTCTATGCACATTCTCAAACTTCCATCCTTCTTCTTCACAAATAACACCGGTGCTCCCCACGGTGAAACACTTGGCCTAATAAAACCTTTGCTCAACAAATCTTGCAATTGGAGCTTTAGGTCACCCATTTCTGCTAGAGCCATCCTGTATGGTGCAATAGAGATCGAAGCTGTCCCTGGAAGGAGCTCAATTGTAAACTCAACTTCTCTAATTGGTGGTAAACCCGGGATTTCTTCTGGAAAAACGTCCGGAAATTCACACACAATGGGGATATCCTCCACCCCTTGGGACTGTTTATCCTCCGTGATAAACGCTATAAAGGCCTGGCACCCACTTTGAACTAATCTGCTTGCCTTCAACACTGAAATAAACCCTGCCTGAGATTTTCTCCTGTTCCCTTGAAATATCAACTCTGCCTGTGGTCCTTGGAATCTGAATGTGATGGTCTTACTAAAACAATCCATGGTGGCATGATATGCTTCTAACCAATCCATGCCTAAAATGACATCAAAATCATGCATGTCCAAAACTATGAGGTTGGCCGGTAGATTAACATCTCCTAACAACACTGTACAACTAGGGTAATGGTTTCTACACACAACTTGTTTCCCTACTGGAGTGGTCACTACTAGAATGTAATCCAATTCACTACATGGTGCATCAATCAACTTAGCAAAACTAGGGGATGAAAAAGAGTGAGTGGATCCGGGATCAAACAAAATCTGGGCTTCTACCCCACAAACAAGAAGTTTACCTTCTACCACGTCTCCTGCAGCTTCAGCATCTGCACGGTTGAGATAGTACAGACGTCCATGCATCTGTAGTCTGTTCGGTACTTGGTTCTGCCTTCCTTGGCCCTGTCTGTTCTGCTGTGGAGGACGAGCATTCTGATTCGGCACTGGTGGCCTAGCCTGTTGCTGCTGAGGTGGTCTCATCTGATTCTGAACTGGTGCTTGGTTCTAAGGAGCTACTTGTCTCTGCTGCTGGTTCATGTTCCCCTGATTCTGGAGTAGTGGGCAATCCTTGATTGAATGGTTCAAGGCCCCACACTTGAAACAGGCTCCCATAGCCTTACGACACTCGTGTGTCTCATGATTCTTGCCACAGTGTCCACAACCCTGCCTCACATGACCTTGCTCTTGCCTTGGCTTCTTGCGCTGCTGTTGCCTCTGATTCTGCTGCTGATACTGCTGTTTCCTGTCCTGAACAATCATGTTGTTAATATCCTCAAAAGTATAAGCCCGCTTGACTGCCTCATCATATGTAGCTGGTGGAACTACCCCTATAACGTCTCTCATGATGATCGGATTCAACCCTTCCAAAAACTTTGTTATTTTCTTCCTTTCCGTATCAATCAACTCGGTAGCATATCTAGCCAATCTCTCAAATTTGGTGACATAGTCTAACACCGTCATACTACCTTGCTTAAGCTGCTGGAATTCGATAGCCTTCTGCCTCTTGACATGAGAGGGAATGTACTTGTCCTGAAACTGTATCTTGAATGCTGTCCATGCCTCATCATCTGCCATCACTGCATAAGGATCCTTGACTGTTTGCCACCACCTATCTGCGAGCCCATAAAATAATGAAGCTGTGAGGTTGACCTTCTGTATACCCGTGCACATGAAGACATCAAAGATATTCTCCGTATTGACTAGCCAGTCATCTGCCACTAGTGGGTCCTCATTGCCCGAAAATTCTTTGGGTGCTCTCTTCCTAAACTTCTCAAATAGAGCATTAGGGTCAGGATCCCTATTCTGAATAACAATCTGTGGACCTGCGGGTGGTGCTACATTCCTGTTCTGAAGGACTTCCAATAACTGCCTTTGAACTTGTGCCATCTCGTCATCTTTCTTAGCCAACTGCTCTTGAAATCTTGCTTGGTTCTCATTAGCTTGCCTCTGCTGTGCTATCATGGCTTGCATAAGTTCCTGAAACTGTGTGGCTATCGGTGTCTCAGATGCATCTGACTCATTCTGGTTACTGCCTGAAGCATGATGATTTGGAGCTTTTCTTGGAGGCATATTGCTGTAGAACAAAGAGTTAGAACACAATAATCATGGTACAAGGGTTTCTAAGATCCTATACGAACGAATCTATCGAACTCACGAATCCTCGCCACGTTCCTAAGATCTTTCTAGTTTCTTTTAAGTGCCTGAAACATGCCTCGCTCTGATACCAGTCCTGTCGCGACCCCGGAACGGATCCCCGGGCCCGCGACGCGATTGATGATATTTATGCTTAATGGTTCATTATTTTCCCACAGGTTCCCACGGTGAGGATTCCCAAAGACACGCGGAATCTGACTCACACGTACACGATTGGGGAAGCATGTAGCAAAACACATCACGATAAGTACAATCAAATCCTTAAGTGCTATAACATTTAATAACAAGACATAGCATCAAAGAAAAGAGTTATCATGGCATTCCCAAACATAGTTCAAGTTATAAGTTTAACACGAAAGTGAGTTAAGTTTAGTACAACCCATAAGAGACCAATAAAGGTCAATACAATCTCAAAATAACCAAAAGAAACCCCAAGACTAAAGGTGACGAAACTCGAGAACCAGACCGACATCTAAATGACATCGTCGGGCTGCCACTCTCTCACGGGAGTTGGCTCACAAGCCTCCTCCTGATGCTCCTCCTCAAAGGCAACGTCTCCTGCACCTGGGCACCAAATAAACAAGGGTCAAACACGACGGTTTGGCAGGTAATCAATGTAGGCATGAACATGAACAATAACATTTAGAGAAAACATGTAAGCAAATCTTTGGTATGAAGTACTATCAAAGCTGAGATACATTTTCAAGAATACGAACAAAGCTGAGATACCAAAACAAACTAGCATGAGTACATAATATATCATGAATAGTTACAATCCACAAAGAGCTCATCCTTTCTCTATCATTTATATAATGAAAAGAGCAAGCACGCACGACAAGCACGATATACATAATATAAGCACGACACGATTTCCCACAAGGACGGGAATTCCGGCCGCGGAACCGGACACGCACGATGTGTAATAAATACACGACCAGTCTGCAGACAGTCCACATGTTTAGAGACCCCCAGACAGCGGATCAAACCGAAAGGGCAGTCTAAGATCAGTGGTGTTCACTTAATTCATGAATGCACAAAACACGCGAAGCACGATCAAAGCACGTCGAGATAGAAAGGGGGAAATCACTTATCAAAACACGACGAGCACGACTAGCACGGGCATAATAATTATGCATAACACGCTTAGGAAGAGATCCCCTTTCTCTTGAAACAAAACTCCAAAACAAGCTTGTACTAACACTTCAAAACAAGTTCACGATGATATTCATTATATCAAAACTAAAGCACGAACACAAGGCTTATCAAGCACACGTAATGACCTTGATTGATCCTTGTGCAATTGAGACCCAAGTGTTGGAAGTTTAGAAAGGAATTGGTGCCCCGGAAGTTCGAAGGCATCTTGGGTTTCAAGTACACAATATCAGGCTAGAGGTCACTTAACACGTTCTAGTTTTTCATTCTTGCAAAAACTCTTCAAAATACACAAGCAGTGAATTTCGGTCACCTCGTGGTCAGGTGTCGGCTAGCCGAACTGGGACATGGCGGCTAACCGCAAGGTGACCGCCAGGCTGACCGCTGGAAAGCGAATCGAACTTAGCTCTCGGGAAAAGGAACCGTAATAATTTCGGTTGGCTTACGGTTAACCACGAGTGAGACTGGCGGTTAGCCATGAGCTGACCGTGGTGCTGACCGCTGATCCCAGATGAAAATGCTAGCTTCTGGAAAAGTAACCACTGAGTTCGGTCAGCCTGCAGTTAGCCGCAGTGGACACAGGCGGCTAGCCGCGAGCTGACCGCGGAGCTGACCGCCAATGCACGGGTGTGCGGTTCAGTGCAGATTTTCACATTTTTCCTTCCTCCTTTCCATTCATTCTCATTCCTCTTGTATTCCCTGAGCATATAGGCTCTTCAAGGGTAAAACACACATCCAAAACCAACAAAACACAATCATGAAGCTTGTAAACACATTCATATGCAAAGTTTCCAAAACAACAATGTAGCTAAAATAACATGCACAATGATCCTATAGAGATTACTTGCCTTGCCCAAATGCTAAACACTCCTCCTCAAGCACTTCACACAAGCTTATCCCACACTACAAGCAAAACCAAGAAAACACACAAAACTCACTCAAAAATGGAAACAAAGAACCCATTTTAACAAAAGGGTTTGTGAACAAGAAAAACACAATCTTAAGGAGCTAAAAAGACTTTATGGAAAACATGGCTTGAAGCTCTTACCTAGAGAAAGTCAAACAAGAGAGATGGAAGAGAATGGAGAGCTTTCCCAACTTGAAACCTTAAGAAAATTGTATCAATGGAGAGCTTGCAAGGAGATGAAGAAAATGGTAGTCTTAGAATCTTCTTTGGAGCTCTCTAGCTAGATCAAACAAGATGGGGAAGATGGAGAGAAAAAGAGACTCTTCCTTGCCCTAGGTTAAGAAGTTGCAGGATTTTGGTAAAGTGAGTGGAAGAAGAGGGAAAAGGGAGGCTTAAGTGATGACTCATGGGCCCCATTGGGCTTGAACTTGAAATGGCTAAAACATGATCTTGTGGGCCTCGGATGACTTCGACGAAGAAGGATAAAACGATCGTCGAAATATCTACTTTCCAAAAAGTATAATTTTGACATAGTTTTAAGATCTCGAAAATTGTGTCCAGATTTGTGCATAAAGGACAATTTTACCCTCTTTGGGCCAAAACATGGGTTTTTGGGCTTCGAACACGAATGGGCTTAAAACGAAAGTTGTAACACATAACAAGATCATTCAAATGAAATCAAAATCACACTCCCACGAAAACCGATACGATCTTCCCAAGCTTACATGTGCACTCAGGCCTTCCTAAGTGTGTCTGACTAATACTAGACGTTCTCAAAATTCCCAAAGCTATGTCCAAAACTAACTAATCACTTCCAACCCAACCACGACTAAACCCACTTAGAACTAAACACATACTAATTGTACACTAATTGACTTGGTCTGGGTCGGGGTCTAACAGTTCGCTCGAGTGAAGTTGAGGTCGCTCGAGCGAACTCATCCAGTATCAGGTTGGCTCGAGCGAAGGTTCAGTTCACTCGAACTAACCACTCTCTTGAACGAATTCTGGGAGGGTTCGCTCAAGCGATAAAGGGTCTGCTCGAGCAAACTGTCCTCTGGAACGATCGAACCCTTTTCTGGACACTTCGCTCAATGTTCGCTCGAGCGAACTGTCCAGAAACTGATTCCGGGACAGTTATTCTCCTCTATTTCTCCTCCTTCTACAATCTCCTTTTTGGCCCCCTGAATACACAAAATGATGAGTTCAAAACTTCATCCAAATCAACATCAAATTTCCAACAACATTCATTCTAACCTCCTCCAACATTATCACATTCAAATACAAGGAAAGGAGGGAAGGAAACCACTACACACAAGAGTACATTTGAGATGAAACAAGTTAACATTGAATGCCATAAATCAAAACATTTCTATGAGAATAAGTACATTATCAAGGCTCTTTCATGAACATTTATTTCAAGTCAATGCATTAAATAGGCATGAGTGGAAAACAACACAATAAATCACATTTCTCATAAAATCATTGAAAGCTCATAAAAATCAATTCATCCACTTGCCTTAGAGTCTTTAATAAGCAATCCAAGCTCAAATCAAGCTTTCCAAGTCAATGGTCCAAGCTACAAGCAAAAACCCCCAAAACAAAACCCTAAAAGAGTCAAAACATGGAATGGGGAGGAAGGGGCTTCAATAATGGAAATGGAGATTCCATTAAGCTTGGAGAACACAATATCAAAAGAGGGGAAAGATTACTTACATGAGAGTTCTCCAGAATGCTATTGGAGTAGGTGGTTTCCTCCACAAATGATATTAATAGAGAGCTCTCAAAGAGATGAAGAAGATGATGGCCTCAAATCTCCTATTGGTGCAAGTTAAGGAGTGGATTGTGGATGGAGAAGAAATAAGAAGAAGAAGGAAGGGAAACCCTAGGTTGGTCTTTGGTTTGGGCTGGAAAAAGGGAAATGAGGATGGAGGGTTTCCTTATAAAGCAAGTGGGGAGTGGGCTCCACCATTAAAAACCTTTGTGGGTTGAAATCATGTCTATCAGGCCTCGAACGAATTCGACGAAGAAGAGAAAAGTGATCGACGAAATATCTAGTTTCCAAAAAGTATATGTTTTGCGTGTTTCAGGAATATAAATTTTCAAATACAGATTTAGTGCACAATGACTGTTTTGCCCTCAATGCTAGGAAAGTCGGGTTTTGGGATCTTGAACGGGTATGGGATCAACAAAAAAGTTGCAGGGGTTAACAAGATAAACAAAACAGGATTAAAACAATAAACACAAGAATCTCAGATAATTTCCCAAGTAAATGCAAAGTTATAAAAGGAACCCCCAAAGGGCCCCACTAGTCACAAAGGCACTCCAAAATTCCCAAAGCTATATCAAAAGCTATTCTAATCCTAACTTAACCAAAACACACTAAACACGCTTAGAACTAAAACAAAACTTAATCAACACTAATCGATGTCACTCGGGACGGGATCTTACATCCTCCACCCCTTAGGGCATTTGGTCCACCAATTGAAATATAACTCACCTCAAGTAGTAGATGAGGATACTTCTTTTGCACTTGATCTCGTAATTCCCACATTGCTTCTTCCGGCCCATGATTCTCCCAAAGTACTTTCACCCAATGAATAGTCCGAGTCCTCAACTCTTGTTCCTTCGTATCAATAATCTGAATGGGCTTCTCAATATATGTAGCATCCTCTCAAATTTCCAAAGGCTCATGTCGAAGTACATATGAATGGTCGGGGACGTACTTCTTCAACATAGACACGTGAAAGACGTTGTGTACATCGCATAACTCAGATGGTAAGGCTAGTCTATTAGCCACATTACCAGTTTTGCTCACAATGTCGTACGGTCCAATGTATCTCCGTGATAGCTTGCCCTTCTATCCAAATCTCAATGTTCCCCTCGCGGGTTACACTTTCAAGAAAACCTTATCTCCTTCTTTGAACTGTAAATCCCTTCTATGAGAATCTGCATAGTTTTTCTGTCTACTCCGGGCTACTTTCAAACGTTCTTCGATTAGCTTGACTTTGTCGCTGGTCTCACTTACTATGGTCGGTCCATGGAAACTGCGAATTCTGACTTCTTCCCAACACACAGGTGTCCTACACCTTCTGTCATACAAAGCCTCAAAAGGCGCCATCCCAATGCTCGAGTGGTAACTGTTGTTGTAAGCAAACTCACACAATGGTAGAGTCTCATCCCATTGAGTCTTGAAATGCAATACACTGGCACGGAGCATATCCTCAAGAGTTTGAATAGTCCTCTCTGACTGGCCATCTGTCTGCAGGTGATAAGCCATGCTGAACTGTAGTTTCGTACCCATAGACTCATGTAGTGTTTTCCAGAACCTCGAGACGAATCTGTTGTCTCTATCAGATGTGATAGAAACCGGCTATCCATGTCGACTGACAATCTCATTGACAAATAACTCTGCCAAGGGTAGCATGTGCATCTTCTTCCCTGTCCTCATATGAATGAAATGAGCTGACTTCGTGAGACGGTCCACAATGACCCATATCGCATCGTTGGCTCTGTTGGTCCATGGTAGTCCCAAAATAAAGTCCATGGTAATGTGCTCCCATTTCAATTTCGGGATCTCTAACGGTTGTAACAATCCTGGAGGCCTCTGATGTTCTGCCTTAATCAACTGACAAGTCATGCAACGGGAGACAAACGCTGCAATCTCTCTCTTCATATTGTTCCACCAAAATCTACCCTTCAAATTCTGATACATCTTCGTGCTGCCTGGATGCATTGAATACTTCGTACTGTGAGCCTCAGTCATAATGTCATTCCTCAAATCTTCAATATTACGTAAGCACAGACGGTCACTTTAGTATAAAACTCCATCAACAATACGGAAATCAGAACGGTCTGCTATATGTTCTGAAATCTTGGCCAGCTCTGCATCATGCAACTGACTATCCTTGATATTCTGAATGAAAGAAGGCTATGAAACTGACATGTTAGCTAACAATACACTCTTCCTTAGTGGCTGTAGATCTATACTCAATTCTTCCAATTGCTCAAAAATACAAGTGCCACTTAGATTTGCCAAGCCTATGATATTCTGCTCAAGGCATCGACAACTATATTAGCTTTCCCGGGGTGGTACTTGACTGGAAAATCATAATCCTTGATATATTCCATCCATCTTCTCTGCCTCATGTTCAATTCCTTCTGAGAAAACAAATATTGCAAACTGCGGTGATCGGAATGGACTTCGAACTTCTCTCCATAGAGGTAATGTCTTAACATTTTCAACGCAAAGACAACCGCTGCTAATTCAAGATCGTGGGTGGCATAGTTCTTCTCGTGATCTTTCAACTACCGAGATCCATATGCAACAACTTTTCCCTCTTGCATCAACACGTAACCAAGTCCAACATTCGAAGCATCGGTAAAAATGGTGAAACCGCCGCTTTCAGATGGTAAAGTAAGGACTGGTGTTGTAGTTAATCTCTTCGTAAACTCTTGGAAACTATCTTCACACTGATCTGTCCACACAAATGGTACATTCTTCCTTGTTAACTTCGTCAAAGGTGACACAATCGACGAAATTCCCTGCACAAACCTCCTGTAATATCCTGCCAATCCCAGAAAACTTCTGATTTCTGTCACATTCTTTGGTCTTTCCCACTTCACTACTGCTTCAATCTTGGACGGATCTACTGATAATCCTTCTTTGGAGATGATGTGCCCCAAAAATGCTACTTGCTCCAACCAAAATTCACACTTGTTAAGCTTCGCATACACCTGGTTCTCTCTCAAGAGTTGCAGTGCAATCCTCAAGTGATTTTCATGCTCTTCTCTGGTCTTGGAGTAAACCAAAATGTCATCTATGAATATCTTGTTCATCAACGCCATGAACACTGCTGGTGCATTGGTCAGACCAAATGGCATCACTAGGAACTCATAGTGGCCATATCTTTTCTGGAAAGTTGTTTTCAACACATCTGATTCTCTGACTCTCAGTTCATGGTAACCAGATCCCAAGTCAATCTTTGAAAAATATGAGGCACCTTGTAACTGATCAAATAGTTCATCTATCCTTGGCAATGGATATTTGTTCTTGATGGTCGCTTGATTCAATCTCTTGTAATCAATACACATTCTCATCGAGCCATCTTTCTTCTTGACAAATTAGACTGGAGCTCCCCATGGTGAAATGCTCGGTCTCACAAAACCTTTGTCTAACAATTCTTGCAACTGAATCTTCAATTCTCCCAATTCCGCCAGATCCATACGATATGGTGCAATAGATATCGGAGCGGTCCCTGGTAACAACTCAATAGTGAAATCAATATCTTTGATGCGTGGTAATCCTGGAATCTCCTCCGGAAAAACATCCAGGAATTCCCAAACAATTGGGATCTCCTCCACCCCTTGGGACCGTTTATCCTCCGTGATAAATGCCAAATATGCTTCACATCCACTTTTCAATAGTCTATCAGCCTTCAACGCCGAGACAAACACCCCTGTTGGATTTCTCCTCTCTCCCTGAAACAACACCCTTGCTGGTGTCTCATCTAACTTGAAGGTAAGGGTCTTATGGAAACAATCCATTATGGCATGGTACCCTGCCAGCCAATCCATCCCTAGGATGACATCATAATCATACATCTCCAATAAAATGAGACATGCGGTTAAGACCACTTCTCCTATCTGAACTGCACAACTAGGGTAAAAGGTTCTACAAATAACTTGTTTACCTACTAGGGTTGCCACAGTCAAAATGAACTCAAGTTCTCTAGCATGCATATCAATCAACTCAGAAAATTCATGGGATAGAAATGAATGTCTAGAGCCAGGGTCAAATAAAATCCTAGCTTTTATCCCACAAATAAGAAGTGTACCTTCCACTACATTGCCTGATGCTTCTGCATCAGCTCTATTAACTGCATAGATTTGCCCTCGATGTTGTGGCCTATTCTGAGCCTGTTGTGGCCTGCCTTGTTGGACGTTTCTATTCTATTGTGGTGCACGCTGATTTTGGTTCTGTCCTTGCTGACAGGCCTATTGCTGCTGCTGTGGTTTATGCTGTTGTTGTGGTGCTTGTTGCTGAAGTGGCCTTGCTAGATTCTGAACAACGATTGCGTTCTACGGTGGTGTTGGACGTTGTGCCCCTTGCTGCTGCTGATTCTGCCTATTCTGTCTTGGACAGTCTCTCATCTGATAGTTCATGGAACCACATCTGAAGCATGCTCCTGTAAGTGTACGACACTGTGCACTCTCATGGTTCTTCCCACAATGGGTACAAATCAATGGACTCTGAGCATTATGTTCTCTCCTCTGCTTCTTGTTCTGATGATTCTTGTGCTGGTAGTTCTGTTGATGAGCTTGTCCTTTTCCTTGAACTTTAAGGATCTTGTTATGAAAATTTTCAAACTTGTAGGCTCTCTTGACAGCTTCCTCAAAGGTGATAGGTGGCACTACGCCCGTGGCTTCTGTCTCAATGATGGGGTTAAGTCCCTCTAGAAACTTTGCAATCTTCTTCTCTACTGTGTCCACTAATTCCGGAGCATATCTAGACAATCTCTTGAACTTTGTGAGATATTCGAGTACTGTCATTGTCCCTTGAACAAGTTGTTGGAATTCCACTGCCTTCTGCCTTTTGATGTGGGTGGGTACATATTTATCATGAAACCGCCTCTTGAAATTTGCCCAAGCCACTGCATCTGCCATAGTCTTGTATTCATCAATAACCGTCTTCCACCACATGTCCACTGCACTGTTAAAGAGAGATGATGCAAGCTTCACTCTATCTCCTCCAGTGCATTGGAAGATCCCAAAGATGTTCTCGGTATGCTCCAGCCAATCTTTTGCAGATAATGGATCTTCTATTCTAGGAAACTCTTTCAGAGCTCTCTTCCGAAACCGCTCAAACAAAGCGTTCGGGTCATGTTGCCTTTGATTGATGACAATAGCAGGTTGAGGTTAAACCGGTTCTGGTCTTCTTTGTAATACTTCTAACAGTTGCCTCTGCATCTTTGCCAATTCCCTAACATGATCTTCCTCTCTCTTAAGCGTCTGCTCTTGCAATCTAGCTTGGTCTCATTGGCCTGACGCTGTTGGTCAAGCATTGCCTGCATCATTTGCTGGAATTGATTTGGCATGTTGTTATCAACTCTATCCTCTTCAACTGGCCCTGTGTGATCATTACTACTCGCGGATGGGTTGTCGTTTATCGGTCTCTTACGAGGTGGCATGATGCTGCAAAACAAGTTGTTAGCACAAAATAATCTAATTAAGGGCCACACATTGCTCACACGACACTAGCTAACGAAGAGTCTGACGAATCCTCGCCACGTCGTTAGGATCTCTAGTTTCTTTTAATTGCTTGAAACACGTCTCGCTCTGATACCAGTCTGTCACGACCCCGTACAGGGCCACCGAGGTCCTAATCCGGGATCGGGACTCAATGATGATGTGTGTATACATTTATTTATGTTTATTTAATTTCCCACAGGTGTCCGCGGTGAGGATATCACAACAACATAGTACATTTTTGTTAAGTATGGAAGCGTGTAGCAAATCAAACATTCATAATTCAATTCTAGTCACAAGATAAAATCATATATATAAACCAAGTATCAGAATGAGCAATGATCATTAGTGCTTTCCCAAAAGTAAAGTTCAAGTTTATACAAAAGATCATTTAATTACATTCCCAAAAATAGAGGCCAACAAAGGCCAATATAAACAAAATACCAATCCCCCAAAAGAATGGTTAAAAGTCCCCAAAATGTTACGTCTCTTATAGCAACCAAAAATCTAAATGACATCATCAGCATGCCACTCAACTAGATGTTACGGTTCACCGACCGCATCCTCAAGCTTCGCCTCGGGGTAGACAATGTCCGGACCTGAGTACCAAAGAGTGGGTCAAACGACGGTTTGGCAAATGGGTGAAGAGACATAACAATATAATAATAAATGAATTTACCTTCAAAAGCATTTAAAACCTGTTTAAATAACAATTTCCATAAAAGAGATAAATCATTTATCCAAATACAAGTATGCGTTGTAAAACATGTAAAGGTAACCAAGGAAACGGGAAACAAGCAAGATGGCAACCACACGAAGCTAAGTCCTCTATCACCGAAGTGACAGAGCAATATCAAGGCGTTTATCTCAGTCACACGACGTGAGGAGAAACAATGAAATACATATACATATACATATAATATACGGGACATGACCACGGTAATGAGCCGGGCATCGGGAACCACAGTAGCAATCTGGGGTATCGGGACAAGACCATGGTAATAACCGGGTAGTGGGCTCCAAACTGCAGCTAGCAGGACAAGAGGGGGATCTCCAAATCAGTGGATCAGACTGACAAGGTTTTCCAAGCTTAGTGGTGCCGACTCATAGGTCAAATAATAGAAATCAAGACATGTATAAAATACATTAAGTGCGAGTACATGAACAAGTGGGACGGGGTGCACAAAGGCACAACTATCATATCAATCCGGGCATGCATGTCGGGACTATCAAAATGCTATAATTGCAATTTCAATATTTTTGGGAATGCATATGAAATTCGGGGATAATGAAATACAAATGAACTTTTGAAATCTCAAGACAAGTATCGGGGTTCAAGATTTGTTTGAAGTGAATAGGGATCCCGTATGTCTAAATAGTTAAAGACTTGGTACGTCTAAATAGGGATCAGGTCAAACGTTGTCGGAATGACCTGAAATTTGACATGCGGCCCTTTTGAAGCATGTTGAAGCCGTCCATGTGTTCCGTTTGATGAGTGATGGCCTCGGTGGTTCTCGTCGCCGAGAGGCTTGATTTTACTCCTCGAGGGTTGATGGAGGGTCAAACGTTGTCGGTTTGACTTGAAATTTGACATGGAGCCCTTTGGAAGTATTTTGAGACCATCCGTAGGCTCTGATCGAAGTTTTGATGTCTTCGACGCCGTCGCCGCCAGGACTACCTGTTTAGCTGCCGGAGGAGTGAAGTAGGGTCAAATGATGTTGGAATGACCCGAAACTTCATGTGAACCCTCTTTTGGCTGTCTTGAAAGATCTCGCAGTTTTTGTTTGATTCTGACAAGATCTGATGCTTGAAACAGTATTGCCTGTTTTGTAGTAGGATGCGGCTTCATTTAGCTTCTTGATGTTGAAGAGGCAAAGTGACATTTTTGGTGTCAACAATTTTGTCGCGTTTAATATAAAGGAAGTCGAAAATTTTTTGTCAAAGAAGCTACCAATAGAGACAAAACACTACTCCAAAAACAGCTAACAGGAAGTTAATAAACTGTAGCATTCACACCTATACACATTCATAGAAAATAATCACCAAATGGTTCACAAAATCTAAAATTGAAATCAATAGACTATCTTGAACTCAAATATTAAATTTATAATATTTGAATATCCATACATCACACATCCACCTCATATAACCTTCTAACTACTTTCATCCACTCCATTTCTAAAAAAAAATGACAACCAAAGAGTCCATTCCATCACATTTGTTGTGGCTTTAACTTTTTCCAATGTTAATGTTTACTGCTAGCTGAGTCTAATTGTTATGGTGGAAAAAGCTCTCCAATTATCTTGTAGCATTCTTTGCAACGACTACTTTTCTTGCATAAGTATATTCTTTTGAGCATCCTCCTGAAAAACAAAACAGAAACGAGGCTAAACAACAACAATAATGGAAAATGAGCAGCTTAGAAACTTGGTCATAAGGGGACAATCATCAAGTTGACACAAGCTACAAATACAGACATACAGAAGGTACTCACGGAGAAGAACAAAAATACAGGGCAGCCACCAGGTTTTCCCTGGGCTTCATTGTATCCGACATCCAGCTTCTTATTTCCACTGGGTGTGCTGGATTAGATGTAATACTTGATACTCTTGTGAAAATCATCCTCGCTGTATGACTTGATAGTGAAGAACCTTGCATCCAAGTACTTAACAGGGATTTCTGATCGGTTATATTGATCCTTGTCTGGGACTACAGTCGATTCCTCTTTACTCCCATTTGATGTAAGAGCCAAAAAAATGAAAACCAACTACAAGACAGGCCGTATTTGCGACAAAATATAAACCTCATAACCTTCATTTATTGCCCTCAAGAGACATCACTTTTTTTTCTAAGGTTGGATGAGCACTAGGTTTGGATAGTATCTGTGAGAGGATATGTTGATCATAGGTGAGTCAGATGATCAGTAAATGAGCCAGACCATACATAAGAACCACCTAATACTTATAACCGATTTTAGAACCATCAATACACTTTCCAGTCACTACATTTAAAGTTATCACTATGACCTTTTAAATTCAAGTATATTAAAAATATGAGCCAAAAGTAGAGAGATCAAAGCATGTTTTGCATTTAAATGAAAGGCAGAGGAGATATATGACTATAGAAATTATTCTATGATTTCATTCCAAAATGTTGGTCATCATTCTCCATCCTTCTTCAATTCCTTGATAATACTCTGTTCATTGGTTGATGACCTCTCACTCCCCTTCTCATGTAATGAATACATATATAATAAAATTAGTTATGTTTCATTGTCAATTTACATAATAGATTACAGTGTACAGTAAATCACAGTAATCCTATGAGGCTGAAAACAATAAGCCTCCGTAATTTCTCCAGCGGGATTTGCTTTGTTTTCAAGAGTAGACTCTCCATTGGCTTTTTCCACCAAATTTGGCTCTTTCAAATTTGCAGATTGTTTGTCGTCTGTCTTTCCTGCATGAAAAAGTACAAGAAAATCATCCTGCAACCTTGACTAGTTGAAAATTATTTAAGCTTAAAACATTGAAGGACCATGGTGTGATTTTTTTATGCCAAGTAAGATTTAATTAACTAATGTAGATTAAAGAAACAACAGAAGTTAAGAAGGAATGATTTTATTAGCTTTCGTGTTGCAATGGAAAAATCTCTGTTGGCTGCAATCTTCTTAACCTAGTTCACCCCAATCATTGCAGACCAGTAATAGAAGATCGATGCTGATTAGGCAATGCTAGCTTCCTGATCAGTTATCATCATATGAGGAAAAAAATAACAAGAAATAATTCTATCCAAAAGCAGTTTGTGATAAGGACAAAACACTCCTAAACCATTTGGGACGGATCTAAAGATCATTTACCGCTGAGTTTAACCATAAAAACAAAAAAATGTAGAGCTATTAAACTTTAAGGATTTAGGATAAAGAGTCATGGCTCATGTAGTCAATCTCCTTAAACATTAACCCAAGTACCAATTACCAGGCACTCAGCGAAAACACAATCACATGCACTATTCGAGAGACAACATTAAAAAAAAGTAAAAATAAAAAATACATAGTACGTTTTCCAGCCATGGCCATACATACTCCTTTTCTTTGGCATATTGGATAGAGAAAGTTAAATACTTTCACTAGTCTCACCGACCCAAAGGTAGGAATAGAATCCAAGTAAAGTCAACACTGCAAACTACTATATTAATAAAAGAAAATTAAAGTGTACAGTGACAACACATAGCGACAGCGATAGCACTATCTGTCAAGGGGACCAATATTCTGGGTTTATTACCACTTGCAAAAGCAGATGACAAATCATGTTGAAGTTACTTCACCTGATGCAAACCTCAAGATTTCTCAAATTATTACAATCTGCAACAGAGCTGCTTTAGTTTCCAGCAAAATGGCCACAGGCTGCGGCAAAAAGGAAAATAAACAACAAATCTACAAATGAATGCACAGGAGAACAAAATGAATTTGCAGATTAGATTTGTACATTATAAAAATAAATATAGATACCTTAACCTAGATACCTTGGGGTGAGAGAGAACTCTGTAGTTACAAAAGTCAAGATAGGTCTATAGTTACAAAAGTCAACATAACACAATCCAAAAATGGACTGAAAAGTGTAAGTGTGTAACCACAACATAAAGTGCAAAAAAAATAGAATATGAACAAGATGGATAAAAATGTGCGAGTCAGAGAAAATAATAGAGCCCTTAACCTAATATACAAAGAAGGTGTTGCCATGTTTTTTACCTGTGGCAGTGGCAGAGACAGATCTGTAAATTGTAGGAGGGTCTGAGGTCCTTATCATCATCGCCATTAAAACATCCAAAATATCCACAATTTCATAAAATATCCAATAGTTATAACTAGTGCAATTCTACCAAAAATCCAACAATAACTAGTGCAATTCCAAAGTATGTGTATCCTTATCAAACAAAAATGAACATTCAAGCAAATTAGATCATTGTTGCACGTAAGAAATGCCTTCCCAATCCAATCTGCAAAAAAATCAATTAAAAACTTTAGTAACTAATGAATTCACAATTAGATCAATTATATAATTTATCCCTCTAACAGACCTTTTATCAAGATTATGGGAACAAAAAATTAATGGTCCCTCCCAAGTTGGTTGTTCTTGTTTTCAAGCACTTCCATAGCTGTTTAACTATTTGGCCCTCCAATAGCCTTTTTTGAACTAGTTCCCAAATTGGGTGTCCTATGCATGTTTCCATTACTTCCTAATTCTTCAAACATATATTCTTTTATAAAATTTGTTATATTAAAGTTAGTATACTTTACCAAGAAGTATGTCCACTCGGGGATGAGTCCCCCGCATTCCCAAAGTGTCCAGTGAATCCTTTACTCCTCAAAAAGTTGACGACATCTGCCATTATCTCCCCTTGCTTCTTCCCACCCTCTTCAAGCTCCTCTATTTTATTGTTCTACATTTGTATATGTTCCCTCTGTGTCTCTATTTCCATCTCAAGGCGCTTCACATAATCATTTGTTTCAGCATATATGGTAGTGGCCCTCCTAATAGAGGATGAAGGTCTCATGCCAAGTCCCTTCACGTAGCCAGACTTTGGCTTTAGGAGTTTGATTGGCAGCTCTTCTGCAGTCAAAGGGATTGATCCCGGCTGTGAGAGGTGATCAGCCTGTGTTTGTATCATATTTTCCTATCAAATATGAAAAAATTAAATAATTATTACTAAATTAAATAAGATTATAACAAATAGTATTCTAAAATTTTGTTAATAAAAATTGAAGTAAATACTCACATAATGAGCCTGAGCTTCAAACGAGATCCACTCATGTGTTTCCTCATTATAGTGAGTTTGCTTGTAAAACTCTGCTAGATCAGGTAGCATCTTCTTTTCTCGTGCCTAATTTGATAGACCAAATATTCAATAAATAAAGCCAAGAATCTAATAAAATTCTTAAAGTGCAAGGATACGCACTAGTTTTTCTACTCTAACAGGGATTGACCAAGAACCACACCTATGTTTTGTCTTCATCTTTTCTCTGTTCGCGATGTTGGCTTTTGATTGTTTCTGTAAGGAAGAATGATCAATTTAACAATGAAATGTGTCATTAGTGTCACGCCTCGAAACCAGGACCCTACAGAAATTTGAACATAAATTGAACACTAAAAGCTGCAAAAATCTGAATATAACTTGAACATAAAAACATAAAAACCTGCAGAAATCTGCACACAATTTGGACATGAAAACTGCAGAAATTTGCACATAAATTGGACATAAAAAATAAAAATAAAAAAAAATAAAAACCAGCATAAATCTGCACACAATTTGGACATAAAAACCTGCAGAAATTTGGACACAAAACCTGCATAAATCTGCATAGCTGAACACTAAAACCTTTATGAAATCAGCCTTACATAGCACAAGAAAATGAATCAAATGAATAGCAATTTCACATCAAGCTTTGAAAAAGAAATGCAAGTTCAGTTGCATGCAATCCAAAAATCTGGTTATTCACTTGCATTGGCTAGGGAGAGAAACCAAAAATCTCTTCAAAGAGTCCTCTCTACAGCTGAACCAATCTATACCAAAAACCCCATGAAAAACCATTCAAAAGAAATCTCAGATTTTTGAAATAAAAGGGATTCCCAAGTTTTTTTGGAACAATTTTGTAGTGTTCCCTCTAGTTTTTTTTGGATATGGAACAATTACTTTAGTGTTCCTTCTAGTTTTTTTGGAATCGGTCTCTCCCTATTCTAATCAAATTCTTTCTTCATTGATATAATAATAAACACAAAAATGTTACCAGAAATTTTGTAGTGTTCCACTTTTTATCAATAAGATCTATCCACTTGGTAGGATCGACATCCTTCGGTGGGTGGTTTCTTGTGTACTCCTCCCCTTTAGCATCCTTCAACTCCCTGAATTGTTTGTGTAGCTTATAGGTATGGTTACTCAATCTCCGACCAAATTTTGTGTTCATTGCCTTTCCTATATCAATAGGGTCTCCTTCTAAATCAAATTGATCCTGCAAAAAATAGATAAGTCATAGATAATTCCGAAAAAAAGAAAAAAAATTACAATAAATAATTAAGAGATTCTAATCTATTTTAAATGTTAGCCCCAAGGTTATTTAAATTATAATTCAATTGAGTTTGATGAATAACAAATATTTTGAATTTGATTTATTCAAATTATGTTTTCAAAATGTTATATCAGAGGTTAATCCGATAAGAATGGGACTACAACAGGAATGCCAAGGGACAATAACTATAAAGCTAGAGACCTAGCCAATTGGTTAATTGAAGATGATTCATAATTTTTTTTTTCTTTTTGAAACCCCAACGTTATAAACATCCCAATAGACATTCATCAGATAAGAACATAGTTGCATTGTGGATGGATTCTTCTTTAATATTAAGTGTCAAATGCAGTGTTTCTTTATTACCTTAACAAGTTTTGTATTGATCAGACCAAACAAATTCTTTCATAAGGAAGCTACTTAGCCTTTAATTGACTAAGAGGATTAACTGACACCGAAAATGAGCAAGTAAAATAGCAACTAAAAATTGTATCAAGGTGATCCCATCCTTCTTTTTTCTCAGCACCTCTAGCAATCAAATTGAACATTTATGGTCGACAACTTCAACAAAATTAAGAATTTAATTGTGCATATGGTAAAAAAAATAGATGGGGCCTATTCAGTAAGAAGAACCGGAGATATCAGTATCAGTTGGCAAGCCAAAACTAGATTAGAAAAGGCAAACATACAACAAAAGAACTCAAACGGTATTACAGTTATAAATGGCTACTACATCCTCACATGTCCTATAATAGAGTAGACAGTCAACTTACATTCAAGCGTTGAACAATCGCCCCCTTAACAGAGGCATCTACATACTTCCACCTACGAACGGAGGCATCTACATACTTCCACCTACGAACACCTGGATCTGGTAAACGCGTACGCATTTCTACAACAATCTTTGAGGCTAGTTTTGAGGCATAGTCCCCTACCGGTGCACGAAATTTGGGAGGGATAGGCACACTAAGCTTTCCATATCTATCAACAATGCCTTGAACCTCTTTGCCTCGACTCGGGCCACGAACATGCTTACCATCTGATATTGTGAAGCCATACTATTGAATTAGTTAGTATGTGAACAAATTTAATTAAGATCTTAAATCAATGTAAATAAAGAGTGTATCTTACCAATAGTATTACCGGTAGTCACCTCAACTTGAGGCTCGACATTGAGAGGTGGTGAGGGATGGCTACCCGCCTCAGGATGGGAAGAGGTATCCCCCTCTCTGGTGTGTGGGTTAATGCCTCAAGATGAGATTGTGAACGGGCTCTACATGGCACCTCTAGCAGCTGAATAACATAATAAGAAATGAATATATGTACAAAGATATACATGTAAGTGTATGAATTGAATCGATAAATAAGAAAGAATATATTTCACAATGCATAAACGCGTAGTACCTCATGCTCAAAAGAATCATTGGACTCAATGTGACTGCCATCTTCACCCTCTGACGGTTGATAATCATCGTGATTTTCCTCAATTGCTATTTGTTTTTCCTTCCTCAATTTCTTATGTTGAACGGTAGCCTTCAAAGAAGTTGTTATATTCTTCAATCCTAGAGCATTCATTCTCTCACGGTTTCTATTAATTGTCTTCATTCTTTGTTTCTCATAGTTCGTTAAATTCTTATTGCGGTACTTCGTTTGGTCAACTATTTTTTTTGTAGTGACCATTTTGTCCAACTATAAAGCATAATTGAACATTAGATGTAAAGAAAAGATAATTATATATTTCTATACATAAAGCATAAAGTAACAACAATCTCATTGAGTGGATATGTCATATAAGCTCTAAATCATTGAAATATGGCTAGAGTGAGAGAGATGATTTTTTTTAACATTTTACATATCATAGAACAAATTAATTATGAAGCCATCAGACACATAATATGACCAATCAACGACAAACATACATTACAGTGGATGAACCCCACAACTAAAATTCAACTACATTAATTAACAACAATGTTCATATAGAACGTGCAAAATAAAAACTACAAATCCTAGTCCACATTAAGATCCATATCATAATCCATATCAGGTTCGTCATACTCTTCATTTTCTTCATCATTTCTATTCTCTATCATTACTTCAACAAATGACCTAACCCTTGTAACAACTTCCCCTTCAACACGATCTCTATAACATTGAACATTAGGGCCGATGTCAATTGGAACAACATCGGTAATATTTTCTTATTGGAACACATCATTTTCTTCTGGTTGATCCGATGCTTCTCCATCACCCACCTTTGGTACACCAAAGACACCCCTATGTTGCACTCATTGAACGACTTGCCATGGTTGACCCCATTAGGTATCGTTTAGGTAAAAGACTTGCTTAGCCTGGCTAGGCAAGATGAAAGGGTCGTATTGATACCACCGGCTTGTGACATCAATACTTATGCAATAATCACCGGTTCGCAGTGTTCTACTTCGACCTTTGTTGTACAATTCACACTGGAACAATACAACTTTGTTATGACATATGTACTCCATTCCCAAACATTGCGCAAGTGGCCATAAAATTCATGCATCACTCCCTCATGATCCCCTTCTGTAAGAACACCACTATTCTGACTCTTATGGCGATTGTCTACTTCTCTTGTATGGAACCGTACGCCATTGATTATGCAACCTGAGTACTCTTTTACTAGCAAATTGGGGCCATTCGCTAACGACCATAAATCATTGGTTGCCTCTGCTGACTCTTCTTCACTCATTATATTTATCTACAATCATATACAACGTACATGAAGATAGTAAAAATAAATTAATAAATGATCAAATCTTATACAAATTTTTAATCATGTCCTACAATTGAAAATGCCTTACCCGCTCTTTAAACCACTTGGGAAACTCTTGTTGTTGTATACAAGTTATGTCTGAAAGTCCTGGATCCTAACCCTAGAGGGGGGGTGAATAGGGTGAGCTTCAAATTAGTGACCAATTATGACCAATTTTAACTTCTTTAAAATAAACTAGTCACAAGTTGTGATTAAGTAAATAAATGCGGAAGCTTATAAAAACAATCACCACAAAGCATGCACCATCACACAATGATTTATAGTGGTTCGGCCTCAACGCCTACATCCACTACCAGCTTGTGATCCAACACCCCACCGGATTTCCACTATTTATGCTTTTCAATAGGCTAAGCAAGAACCTTTACAATATGCTTTTCAAGGCTAAGCAATAACCTCTACACTATGCTTTCCTTAGGCTAAGCAATAACCTCTTCAACCAAAAGGTTGGTTATCTCTCTAAGTAGTGTCTATAATACACTTGATGGATATACAATTAATAGCTCATTACAATGCCTCTTAATTAGGTGGATATGAAAGTGAAAATCTAATTCACACACACACACACACACACACACACACACACACACACACACACACTATGAATGCAAAGATGAATGCACAATGTGTATGTATCATGTCCTCACTCAATTTGAAAATGAAAGCTCAAAAATGTATGCCAAAGGCTTTTGAAAGTTTTAGCTCATAAAAACATTTATGATTGAGGAAAGAATGCTAATGACATGATAAAATAACTTGTAAAAGATATACATATGTATTCTAAACAAGTTGTGAAATTCTAAGAAGAAAACATGTGATGCATGGGGATGTCAATAAAATTAACAATGTAGCTCAATATGTGTATGCCATAAGCATAGAACATAAAAATAGATTTGATTGAAGTTAGGGGACAAATCATATGTAATTATAAATTCAACTTGAAAATGATATACCTATCAATGCTAAACAAGTTGTGAAACTTTAAAACAAAAGTACATATGATTTGTGAAGTTGTTGAAACCAAAACATAAGATAGATTTGAAAGTGATTTTCTTATGATGAAAAACAACAACCAAAGATTCAACCAAGTATAGGAATCATGTTACATAAAATTTCAAAGATGTTTTCATTAACATGATTTACTTAGATATACCAATTTAAGTACTACTTGGATTGAATCAAGGTGATGCATCCAAAACAATAAATCAATTCAAAACATATACATGTTAAGGACACAACAAAACATAGTTTATCATGCTAGAAAAGATTTACAAATAATAAAGCAAAGCATGACAACGTATGGTTAAGGAAAGTAAAGCTTACTTAGTGATTTAACTCAATGGAACCAAGCTTTATCTTTCCAAATGACCCATTTCATCCCTTAGCTCATTCCCCTTTGATTGGCCTCAAAACATCTCAAGAAGGGCCTAAAAATTGCTTACTTTTGGCAAAGGAATGAACTAGTTTTTATAGCCAAAAAGTGCCCAACGGCTCTTCCCCGGTCAACTTGGCCTACAACAGTCATAAAACTAACCGTTTGAAAAGAAGCCCAATGACTCTTTACCCAGTTGACCCGCAGTGGGCTCGGTCGACCGGGTCCCCTGGGCCGGTCGACCGGCCACACTGCGGGTCGACCCGGGCCTGGGACCAAAATTCCCTAAAACTGCATTTTTCAAAGTATTTTCTTGTGGGAACTTTTGGGCCACTAAATCAAGCCTGGAATCATGATTTAAATCAAACTAAGAGGGTTAAAATCATGAAACATAAAAAGCCTAAAGTGGTTTGAAAGATTTAAAACATAGGCTAGCTTGATTTGGTAAAACTTCTTTTCAAAATTAATTGCATCCAAGTTTAAATTCAAAACATGCATAAATCAATATTTCTACAAGTCTAAAAACCAATGCATGTATAAATCAAGATTTCAAGATTTTCTAAATCAATGCATGTGTGAAAATTCAAATGATGCTAAAATGATAATGCATCCATCAAATTACAGTAACACAAAATCCCTAACAATCTCCCCCTTTGCAATTTGATGGCAACTTACTCAACCCCGAATTTTACACACTAAGTCTTCAGCTCCCCCTAAGCTGGACACGTCTTGAAATTTCTTGGATGCTCCTTCTCTTAGCTTGGGCTCTTGGTTTTTTTTCTTCATTCTTCTTGATGCTTGGAGCTTGATCATTCTTCAAGCCTTCTTTTCATCTTCCTCTCTATGGCCAAGCATCTTCTTTAGCTCCCATGCTTTCTTCTTTCACCTCTCCCCATTTGACCATGCCTCTCTCTTCCTTTGGCAAGATATGCATTCTCTCCCCCTGTAGAAGATCATACAATATCTCCCCTTAGAAAGCTTGGACATTCTCTTCCCCTTTAGATAACTTGAATGTTCTCTCCCCCTTTGACATTAAATTGCAAAGGTACCTACACACATGAAACAAGGAAAATACCTTTTAGAAGCACTTGTTAACAAAAGAAATCGAAAATGAAATTCATAACAGGTTATCATGTATGGAAGTAATCTCTAAGGGTAAAGAGTCAATACAATGGTGAATTTGATCAAAACTAATACTTCCTATGAAGGTTTACACTCCCCCTCAATCCATTCTCTCCTTTTGTCAACATGTTGACTAAGATTTAACTATTTGGTGCAAGAAGAAGATGGTTTAACCAATTGAGGGTCAACTTCAAGGAAAGGATTAGACACGTTTAACTATAGAGAACAATATGATCAAATTACCAACAGAGAGCAAGGTTAAGGAGAAAAGCGATCATGGATACCAATTGGAAAAAGAAAGAATATCAATTGAGATTCAAAGATGAGTTTATTAAAACAATCACTCTAAAATGGAGTTATAAAGAACATAACTGTTAAGATAAATCCAAAATAGAGCTATCCATGATGAAATGGGGTTTACTTTTAAACATAGCATTAAATAATTTAACTATGAAAATCATATGCTATGGAAGTTTTGAAATCATTTCATTCAATCAATAAATATGACTATTAAGTGCAAGATTAGTGAAATGAAATTCAAACATGAAGCCAACCTCAACTAATAACCAATCAAGATTATGAATACATAAACATGGTGGTCATGAGATATACCTATATGAGCAAGAGAGGTGGCAAACATGAAAATTATGATGCTAATGGAGTGTGACATGGAACAAATATATTACTATCAAGTTCAATCCAATGTACATAAGGTCATCACATACTCAAGATAAGACATCAAATCAATCGATACTAATTGAAACCAATTGAATTTGAAAACATGATTAAGAGCAAGAATGTGACAAACACAAAATTCCATCAAGCATCACAAATGGATATTCATCACTTTTAAAGATATAACTAATGAGCATAGTGATGAACAAGATAAATTGTAATGCAAAAAGATATAACTTGGTAATACATGCAGTTTTCAAAGTGACAAAATCATATGAATTCAACAACTAAGATATCCATCAAACATATAGATATACGAGGGATGGATTTCAAAGAGTTTCATATGATCAAGATCACTACTATGATGTTGAAACATGTACAAGGATGACATCACTTAGAGAATATACACGAATCAACATCATAACCATCCAAAAAGAAATGACTAGAAGGCATAGAGGACGGATTTGAGTTCTAGTATGGTTTCTACAAATATAATAAATAACACAACCATACATGGAACGATTTGACATTTGCATAGAGAGGATCAATCAACACTCAAGTTCTAACTCATACCATATCATAAAAAAAAATATAACTATGCATGCACAAGAAGGTATGGAGTTAGAAGGATATCATTGATCGCATATAGAGGAAAAAGGATCACATATATGGGTATACCTATTAAGAACAATGAATTAATTACAATTCATCTAAAATGATCTATTAACCTATCATGCAACATCTCCACTCTAGCAAATGTACTAAGCTTACAATGCAATGGGAAATGGATATGAGGATTATACCAAATGAGCTTAGCACACTAAATCACATATGTACTTATTAGGCTCAAATGATAATAAAACAAAAGATTTTACTATAAACCACATAAACAATCATCAATTTGCATTAATGAAAATATATACCAAGTTAGGCACAAACATGCAAATCAATGAAACCATATCCAACCACGCAACGTAAGACATCAAAATCAATTTTCATAAAAAGAATGTAACTAAATGATCAAAGATGCAAATTGTTTGTAAAAATTATTTCCTTCCAAATGATATAATCATAATTAAGCACAAGGAAATAAATTCAAGGAAAATGCTTCTATAAATACAACTAATAAAGCTTAAAAAAATTTCCAAAATTTTTCAAATCACTTCAATATTTAAAATTCCAACAATGAATCATTTATAAAATTATGAACAAGCGATTTTGAAAAACATGAAGTGTACTACTATAAATTTTCAATTTGTATTCTAAATATGACAATAGACACTCATACAAATTGAACACATATTTTCCATACCAAGAGATATAACTTGAAAAATCAATGGAAAACTTAAATTGCTTCAAATCATTTGATTTACAATAAAGATCTAATTATGACATTCATCAAGTGATTCTCCAACATCAATTGATCATGAAAAATTTAGCTATGAAAGCTTTTGTAACCACAATCAATTGATCATCAATAGATATGCACTACAAGAGATATAATTATATGAAGAAAATGCAAATCCATCAAGAAAATATTGCAATCAAGGGATTTTGAAAACCGTGAGATATAACTTAAAAGTTCATGAAGACAAAATCAAATTATCACAAAGAAACATTGCATTTTAAGAGATGTGACTATAAAGAAACAAAATGCAAATGTAACATGACCAACAATTAGATATAACTAAAAGGAATAGGTTGGTCACGATAGGTTCAAGGCCTTAAGGTTAGTCAAATAGTCTACCTTTGAAAATTCACCTAGGCTCTTGATTAGGTTGTCCTTGAGAGTTCACTTTGAGGACTCACCAACTCTTGCAGATATAACTCGAAAAAGTCTTAGAGTGGTGAAATGATACTTAGGGAAATTTCATTTTCGATCATAGTAGACATCATTACAAAGATATGCAATAAAACACAACACTAGGGTTCTAGTCTAGATCATAGCGAATAAGGATCAACTCCGGGTTGTTAAGCCCTATGATGGAGTAACCTCGCTCTGATACCAATTGAAAGTCCTGGATCCTAACCTTAGAAGGGGGGGGGGGGGTGAATAGGGTGAGCTTCAAATTAGTGACCAATTTTAACTTCTTTAAAATAAACTAGTCACAAGTGGTGATTAAGTAAATAAATGCGGAAGCTTATAAAAAAAATCACCACAAAGCATGCACCATCACACAAGGATTTATAGTGGTTCGGCCTCAATGCCTACATCCACTACCGGCTTGTGATCCAACACCCCACCGGATTTCCACTGTTTATGCTTTTCAATAGGCTAAGCAATAACCTTTACAATATGTTTTTCAAGGCTAAGCAATAACCTCTACACTATGTTATTCTTAGGATAAGCAATAACCTCTACACTATGCTTTTCTTAGGATAAGCAATAACCTCTTCAACCAAAAGGTTGGTTATCTCTCTAAGTAGTGTCTATAATACACTTGATGGAGATACAATTAATAGCTCATTACAATGCCTCTTAATTAGGCGGATATGAAAGTGAAGATCTAATTCACATACAAACACACACTATGAATGCAAGGATGAATGCACAATGTGTATGTATGATGTCCTCAATCAATTTGAAAATGAAAGCTCATAAATGTATGCCAAAGGCTTTTGAAAGTTTTAGCTCATAACAACATTTATGATTAAGGAAAGAATGCTAATCACATGTTAAAATAACTTGTAAAAGATATGCATATGTATTCTAAACAACTTGTGAAATTCTAAGAACAAAACATGTGATGCATAGGGATGTCAATCAAATTAACAATGTAGCTCAATATGTGTATGCTATAAGCATAGAACATAAAAATAGATTTGATTGAAGTTAGGGGACAAATCATATGTAATTATAAATTCAACTTGAAAATGATATACATATCAATGCTAAACAAGTTGTGAAACTTTAAAACGAAAGTACATATGATTTGTTAAGTTGTTGAATCCAAAACATAAGATAGATTTGAAAGTGATTTTCTTATTATGAAAAACAACAACCAAAGATTCAACCTATTAGGTTTTGTAGATTGCAATTTGATGGATGCATTAACATTTTAGGATCATTTGATTTACACACATATGCATTGATTTAGAAAATCTTGAAATCTTGATTTATACATGCATTGATTTTAAGACTTGTAGAAATATTGTTTTGTGCATGTTTTGTTTTTAAACTTATGCAATTAGTTTTGAAAAGATTTTTTTTAATCAAGCAAGCCATTGGTTTTAAAGTTTCGAATCATTTTTGGCTTTTTATGTTTTTATGTTTCATGTTTTAAAACCCTTAGAATGATTTAAAACATGTTTTCAAGCTTGATTTAATGGCCTAAAAATTCCCAACCAAAATTACTTTAAAAAACACATTTTTAGGAAAACAGGACTTATACCGGCGGCCAAAACCACTTTTACCGGCGGTCTCTGGCCCCCGCTAAAAGCAGTTTTTCACCGTTGTGTGTACCTGGTCGACCCGGCTATGTACCAGGTCGACCGGGGACTAGCCGTTGGGCACTTTTTGGGTATAAAATGTAGCTCATTCCTTTGTCAAAGTTGGAGATTTTAAAGACTCTTTTGAGGTGTTTTGAGACAAAGAAAAGGGGATGAACTAAGAGAGACCAAAGGGTCATTTGGAGAGCTAAAGCTTGGATTAATGAAGTTAAATCTCTAAGTAAGCTCTACCTCTCTTAATCATATGTTATATGCTTTGTTTAAATTATTGGTAAGTTAATTTTAGCATTATAACTATGATGTGTTGAATCCATTCTTCTCTTAATCTTTGATCTAATTAAGATTGGATTCTTCACTTTGTTTTCAAACCAAGTTGTTTTATAAAATCTTTCTTAATCATGCTTAGACAAAATCTTTGTTTTTCTTTTATAGCATGAGTCTTTTACTTGGTTGAATCTTCATTTGTTGTTTTCATTCATTTGAACTTTAGTTAAATTAATTTGGTTTTGAAAACAACATTGCACATGCATCACATGTTCTAAGTTAACAAATTTCATAGAACTTGTGAGCTCTTAATTTTCATGTCATTAACAAGTTTGTATTCATACATGTGATTTGCATTAAACTTCAATCAAGTCTTTTATGTGCCTTAAACTTTTAAATGCTTTGGGCATATATTGATTGAGCTTTCTTTTTAAACTTGATTGAAGTTATCACACACACACATCATGAGCATGCACATTTGCATTCATATAGTGTTTGTGTGAGTTTGTTTTTCACTTTCATATTAGCCTATTTTAAGAGGCATTTTAATTGAACTTAAATTGTATCTCTTTGAGTGTTTTTGTAGACACTTCTTTAAGAGAAATCTTTTTCTTGTAAAGGTTATTGCTTAGCCTAAGAAAAGCATTGTGTAAAGGTTATTGCTTAGCCTAGAAAAGCATCTTGTAAAGGTTGTTGTTTTTGCCTAGAAAAATAACATTGTAAGGGTTATTGCTTAGCCTATTGAAAAGCATAAATAGTGGAAATCCGGTGTGGTGATTAGATCACAAGCCGGTAGTGGATGTAGGCATTGAGGCCGAACCACTATAAATCTTTGTGTGGTGGTGTTTGCTTGTGGTGATTCTTTTTAGCTTCCTCATATTGTTTGTTTATCATCACTTGTGACTAGTTTACTTTTAAGAAGTTAAAATTTGTCATAATTGGTCACATATTGTAGCTCACCCAATTCGCCCCCCCCCCCCCCCCCGCTAGGGTTAGGATCCCAGGACTTTCAATTGGTATCAGATCCTCGTGCTCTATCTTATAGGATCAAGTGTTTGGAACTCTTGATTAGGTGTAAAAACCTAGAGTCAAAACCCTAGTGTTGTGCTTTCATGAAAATCATTAGAATGGATTCCACTATGATAGATAGTTTAGATTCTTGTGTAGATTCTTCTTGACCCCTCATTCTTCCTTCTATTGGAGATTCAAACCCTCAAATTAATGAATCTCAATTTGATTTAAAAGAAGAAGAAAATGTTTATAATGAAGATGACCTTCAACAAGCCTTTGAGGAATTATATGAATTATCCTTAAAGCGTGAGAAGAAAAACAAAAAGTTAAGAGAAGAATCTAAAAATCTAAACAAACAATTAGTTTCTTCAAAAGATGAACTTAGAGAAAAAGAAGTTATACAATGCTTAGACTCTAAGTTTATGATCTCTTTGCATAACCTATCTAATATTAAAGAAGATCTAAATGAATTAAAGATAGGAAATGATTATCTTAAAAAGGAAAATTCAAAACTAAGAGATCAATTAAAAAGGCAAGATGAAGACATTAACAATTTAGAATCCAAGTTGACTATCACTAAGGAAAACTTATCTAATTCTCAAAATAAGATAAAAACTCTAGAACTTGGATCTAAAGTTATTAATGAACTTAAATTTGATCTAAAACTTGCCCATGAAGAACTAATCAAATATAAGGAAATTGAAAATGAACTATTAAAAGTTAAAAATGAAAATTCAATCCTTATAACCAAAGTCACTCAACTTGAATGATACAAACAAAAGTATGAGTGCAAATTTACCCAAAGTGAAGAGAGACTTGAAATGTTATTTAAATTGGGTAAATCTCATGGAGATAGGACGGGTCTTGGTTTTGATAAGTGTACTTCATATGACCCGAAATTCACCAACACTTTTGTAAAAGGTGAGTCCTCTTTCTCCAGCACTCTTTCTCCTATGCCCAAAACTAAATGTCATTATTGTGGTAAGGAAGGGCATTTCAAATTTGAGTGCAAATTAAGGAAAAGTCATATGTCTAAACCCATCTTTGAACCTAAGAAAGTTAAATCTAATTCTATGAAGGGTAAGACTTTGAATTCCAAGGAAGACTCTAAGAAGTTCAAACAAGTTAAAACCTTTCAAAAAGAGTCATCCAAGATAGATTTTAAAAAGACTAATAATCAAAATAAATCTATCAAAAAGAAACTTCTCACTTTACCTCCTTTAACCTTAGAAATGAAAGAATTCTTGAAAAAGGTTGAAAAGTTAAAATTAAAATTCAAAAGACAAAAAGATGGAGGAAAAGCCAAAAGAAATGAGAAGAATAAAAAAAAAATGAAACAAACACACCAACTTCAAAAGACTAATCATCAATCTAAAATAGTCAAACCTCAAAGATTTGATGTCAAGTCTAAAAGAATTCAATCCTTATCTCCTTTAGTTGGTGGATATTCAAAAATAGTCTCCAAAGCCCAAGACCTTAGGTGGATTCCTAAAGTTAGATACTTAGACAAACCTTAAGGCCTTGAACCTCATTGACCAACCTATCCTTTATAGTTAAATCATGCTGTTGGTCATGGTACATTTGCATTTTTGTTCTTTCTTAGTTACATTTTTTAAAAATGCATTGTTTATTTTTGATCAATTGATTTTGTCTTCATGTACATCTCTAGTTACATATCATGGTTTTCAAAATCATTTGGTTATAATTTTATCATGTTTGTTTGCTTTTTGCTCACATTTAGTTATATGACTTGCATTGCATTTCTATACATGATCAATTGATTGTGATTTCAAAAGCTTTCATAGCTAGATTATTCATGATCAATTGTTGTTTTAAGCTATTTGCATCTTTACTTATTTAGTTATATTCTTTTTATATGCAAATGTCATTTGGTTCCATGTATGGTTGTGATATTACTTATATTTGTAGAAACCATACTAAAACTCAAATCCATCCTCTATGCCTTCTAGTCATTCTTTTTGGATGGTTATGATGTTGATTCATGTGAATTCTCTAAGTGATGTCATCCTTATACATGTTTCAACTTCATAGTAGTGATCTTGATCATATGAAACTCTTTGAAATCCATTCCTCATATTTCTATATGTTTGATGGATATCTTAGATGTTGGATTTATATGATTTAGTCACTTTGAAAAATTGCATGCATTTCAAAGTTATATCCTTTTGCACTGCAATTTATCTTGATCATCATTATGCTCATTAGTTATATCTTTCAAAGTGATGAATATCCATTTATGATGCTTCATGGAATTTTGTGTTTGTCACATCCTTGCTATTAATCATGTTGTCATATTCAATTGGTTTTATTTGGTATAATTTTCGATTGATTTCATATCCAATTGATGTCTTATCTTGTGTATGTGATAGACCGTGTGTACATTGGATTGAACTTGATAGTTATATGTTTTCATTCCATGTCACACTCCATTAGCATCATAATTTTCATGTTTGCCACCTCTCTTGCTCATATAGGTATATCTCATGACCACCATGTTTATGTGATCATAATCTTGGTTGGTTATTGGTTGAGGTTGGCTTCATGGTTGAATTTCATTTCACTCATCTTGCACATGATAGTCATATTTTTTGATTGAATGAAATGATTTCAAAACATACATAGCATATGATTTTCATAGTTAAATTATTTGATGCTATGTTTAGTAAACCCCTTTTCATCATGGATAACTCTAATTTGGATTTATCTTAATAATTATATTCTTTATAACTCCATTTTAGAGTGATTGTTTTAATAGACTTATCCTTGAGTCTCAATTGGTATTCTTTGTTTTTCCAATTGGTATCCATGATTGCTTTTCGCCTTGACCTTGCTTTCTTTTGGTAATTTGATCATATTGTGCTTTTTAGTTATATTTGTCTAATCCTTTCCTTGAAGTTGACCCTCAATTGGTTAAACCATCTTCTTCTTGAACCAAATAGTTATATCTTTGTCAAAAGTTTGAAAAAAAGGAGAGAATGGATTAAGGGGGAGTGTAAACCTTCATAGGAAGTATTAGTTTTGATCAAATTGACCATTGGACTGGCTTTGAACCCTTAGAGACTACTTCCATACATGACAGCCTGTTATGTATTTCATTTTCGATTTCTTTTGTTAACAGGTGCTTCAAAAAGGTATTTTTCTTGTTTCATGTGTGTAGGTACCTTTGCAATTTAATGTCAAAGGGGGAGAGAGCATTCAAGTTCTTTAAAGGGGAAGAGAAAGTCCAAGTTTCCTAAGGGGAGATTTTGCATGATCTTCTACAGGGGGAGAGAATGCATATCTTGCCAAAGGGAGAGAGAGGCATGGTCAAAGGGGGAGAAGTGAAAGAAGAAAGCTTGGGAGCTAAAGAAGATGCTTGGCCATAGAAAGGAAGATGAAAAGAAAGCTTGAAGAATGATCAAGCTCCAAGCATCAAGAAGAATGAAAAAAGGGAACAAAGAGCCCAAGCTAAGAGAAGAAGCATCCAAGAGATTTCAAGACTTGTCCAGCTTAGGGGGAGCTGAAGACTTAGTGTGTATATTCAATGGTGAGTGAGTTGCCATCAAATTGTAAAGGGGGAGATTGTTAGGGATTTTGTAGATTGCAATTTGATGGATGCATTAACATTTTAGCATCATTTGATTTACACACATATGCATTGATTTAGAAAATCTTGAAATCTTGATTTATACATGCATTGTTTTTAAGACTTGTAGAAATATTGTTTTGTGCATGTTTTTTTTTTAAACTTGGATGCAATTAGTTTTGAAAATATTTTTTTTAATCAAGCAAGCCATTGGTTTTAAAGTTTCGAATCATTTTTGGCTTTTTACTTTTTTATGTTTCATGTTTTAAAATCCTTACAATGATTTAAAACAAGTTTTCAAGCTTGATTTAATGGCCTAAAAATTCCCAACCAAAATTACTTTAAAAAACACATTTTTGGGAAAACAGGACTTATACCGGCGGCCAAAACCACTTTTACCGGCGGTCTCTGGCCCCCGCTAAAAGCATTTTTTCAAACGGCCATTTTTATAGCCGTTGTGTGTACACCCGGCTATGTACCAGGTCGACCGGGGACTAGCCGTTGGGCACTTTTTGGGTATAAAATGTAGCTCATTCCTTTGTCAAAGTTGGAGATTTTAAAGACAGGTGTTTTGAGACAAAGAAAAGGGGAAGAACTAAGAGAGACCAAAGAGTCATTTGGAGAGCTAAAGCTTGGATCAATGAAGTTAAATCTCTAAGTAAGCTCTACCTCTCTTAATCATATGTTATATGCTTTGTTTAAATTATTGGTAAGTTAATTTTAGCATTATAATTATGATGTTTTGAATCCACTCTTCTCTTAATCTTTGATCTAATTAAGATTGGATTCTTCACTTTGTTTTCAAACCAAGTTGTTTTATAAAATCTTTCTTAATCATGTTAGATAAAATCTTTGTTTTTCTTTTATAGCATGAGTCTTTTACTTGGTTGAATCTTCATTTGTTGTTTTCATTCATTTGAACTTTAGTTAAATTAATTTGGTTTTGAAAACAACATTGCACATGCATCACATGTTCTAAGTTAACAAATTTCATACAACTTGCGAGCTCTTAATTTTCATGTCATTAACAAGTTTGTATTCATACATGTGATTTGCATTAAACTTCAATCAAATCTTTTATGTGCCTTAAACTTTTAAATGCTTTGAGCATATATTGATTGAGCTTTCTTTTTAAACTTGATTGAAGTTATCACACACACACATCATGAGCATACATGAGTTTGTTTTTCACTTTCATATTAGCCTATTTTAAGAGGCATTTTAATTGAGCTTAAATTGTATCTCTTTGAGTGTTTTTGTAGACACTTCTTTAAGAGAAATCTTTTTCTTGTAAAGGTTATTGCTTAGCCTAAGAAAAGTATTGTGTAAAGGTTATTGCTTAGCCTAGAAAAACTTCTTGTAAAGGGTGTTGTTTTGCCTAGAAAAACAACATTGTAAGGATTATTGCTTAGCCTATTGAAAAGCATAAATAGTGAAAATCCGGTGGGGTGATTAGATCACAAGCCGATAGTGGATGTAGGCATTGAGGCCGAACCACTATAAATCTTTGTGTGGTGGTGTTTGCGTGTGGTGATTCTTTTTAGCTTCCTCATATTGTTTGTTTATCATCACTTGTGACTAGTTTATTTTTAAGAAGTTAAAATTTGTCATAATTGGTCACATATTGTAGCTCACCGTATTCCCCCCCCCCCCCCTCTAGGGTTAGGATCCCAGGACTTTCACAACCAAGTATAAGAATCATGATACATATAATTTCAAAAAATGTTTTCATTAACATGATTTACTTAGATATACCAATTTAAGTACTACTTGGATTGAATCAAGGTGATGCATCCAAAACAATAAATAAATTCAAAACATATACATGTTAAGGACACAACAAATCATAGTTTATCAAGCTAGAAAAGATTTACCAATAATTAAAGCAAAGCATGAAAACATATGATTAAGAAAGGTAAAGCTTACTTAGTGATTTAACTCAATGGAACCAGGCTTTAGCTTTCCAAATGACCCATTTCATCCCTTAGCTCATTCCACTTTGATTGGCCTCAAAACATCTCAAGGAGGGCCTAAAAATTGCTTACTTTTGGCAAATGAATGAACTAGTATTTATAGCCAAAAAGTGTTTAACGGCTCTTTCCCGGTCGACCTAGCCTTCAACGGTCATAAAACTGACCGTTTGAAAAGTAGCCCAACGACTCTTTACCCGGTCGACCCGCAGTGGGCGCGGTCGACCGGGTCCCCTGGGCCTGGGACCAAAATTCCCTAAAATTGCATTTTTCAAAGTATTTTCTTGTGGGAAATTTTGGGCCACTAAATCAAGCTTGGAATCACGATTTAAATCAAATTAAGAGGGCTAAAATCATGAAATATAAAAAGCCTAAAGTGGTTTGAAAGATTTAAAACATAGGCTAGCTTGATTTGGTAAAACTTCTTTTCAAAATGAATTGCATCCAAGTTTAAAATCAAAACATGCATAAATCAATATTTCTACAAGTCTAAAAACCAATGCATGTATAAATCAAGATTTCAAGATTTTCTAAAACAATGCATGTGTGAAAATTTAAATGATGCTAAAATGAAAATGCATCCATCAAATTGCAATAACACAAAATCCCTAACAATGTCTTGGTCAGATGAAGTCCGTACTAGATTTTTGTGTATCCTACTCAAAAGAATGTGATTATTATGCATTGCTAACTACTTCAACAAAGCTAAGAATACACATATTTAAATGAAAAACATACTCTAGATACTTCTCTATCTCGGGGCTATTGTTCAACAAGAACCAATGAGCCGTATCACGATATTCTTGTGACATATCAGCATCCCTTGTGATTAGGTCAATAGGACGGGCAGTTTTTGTGCATACAACAACCCTTTGCGACGTTCGCACGATCTTGATTTCGTTCAGGTCGATTATGCACTGTTTCGATCCCATCAACATACATTGAACAAAAAGTAATGCACTCTTTCACAATGTAAGCCTGTGCGATTGAACCTTCTGGTCGAGCACGGTTTGAAACAAAAATTTTTAAAGCTCCAAGAAACCTTCAAAAGAGAATTAGTTAGGAGCAAGGTTACACATGCAACATATAATTACGAACCTTTCAATTTAACAATTACCTTTCGATCCGGTACATCCATCGATATTGCACCAGTCCTCCAAGAATAGCCTCGCGCGGCAAGTGAACAGCCAAGTGAAGCATAACAACAAAGAAGGCTGGAGGAAAGATCGTTTCAAGCTTGCATAATATGCGTACTATATATTCCTCTAATTTCTCAAGTTCATTACGCCGCAGTGTCCATGAGCACAAATCCTGGGAAAAGCTACCTAACTCAAATAGTGTTTTACTAATCTCTTTGTCTACGTAACCACGCATCCCAATTGGAAGAATTCGTCGTATGAGTACATTGCAGTTATGGCTTTTCAAGCCTGTTAATTTACCATTTCTCGCATTCACTGATCTTGATATGTTTGCAGCATAGCCATCCGGATACTTCACTGATCTCAAGAATTCAAAGAAACCCTCCCTCTCTTCAGGGGTCAATGAAAAGATTGCCCTTGGCTTGACAAATGTTCCATCAGGACAACGTGTTAACCACAACTCTTTCCTTATATCCATATCTTCCAGGTCCATCCGTGCTTTGTCGGTGTCCTTGTTCTTTCCATCAATGCCTAACATAGTTCCAAAGGTATTTTCACTGAAATTGTTCTCGACGTGCATGGTAACTCATACAAGATGCTCACCTTTGTCCAATTTGGTGCTTGACGGAGTCTTTTTGTGTTTCTTGGATGCTTCCCATATGTGACACGTGTCACTCTATCCAATTGCTTTAATATCTTTTCCCCTGGTAACTCTAAAGTTCTCTTTCGTTTCTCGTGCTTACCGTTGTAAGCCTTACTCTTTCGTCTTTCGGGGTGATTGTGAGGCAAGTAGCATCGATGGTTAGTGTATGCAGTCTTACCTTTCAAGGATTGAAAATATGGTTCATCATTGCAAGTATAGCAAGAATAATGACCCTTTGTTCTCCACCCAGATATGTCACCAAATGCAGGCCAATCATGTATAGTCCACATAAAAAGCTGCACGCATCTGGAAAGACTCACCAATTAAGGCATCATAAGATAATGCACCATATTTCCACAACTCATTCAACTCATCCACCAGAGGTCGCATGTAGACATCAATATCGATCCCTGGTTTTGATTCTCCAGGAATAAGTAATGACAACATAAGAAAGGAATCTTTCATAACCACCCAAGGTGGCAAGTTGTAAGGAATGAGTACTACAGGCCACAAACTACATGAGTTGCTCATGTTTCCAAAAGGATTGAAACCATCAACAACCAACCCTAACCTCACATTTCGAGGCTCCAGGGCAAACTCAGGATGTTGCACATCAAATTCCTTCCACTTATCACTATCGGCGGGATGCCTCAATACTCTATCATCTACACGTTTGTCCTTGTGCCATCTCATGTCCTCAGCAGTCTTCCTTGACATATACAATCTTTTCAACCTTGGTGTCAATGGGAAGTACCGCAACACCTTTTTTGGAATCTTCTTACCCCTGCCACAATTGATCTTGTATCTGGATGCCTTACATTTTGGACATTTATCCAACGTTGCATTTTCCTTCCAAAAGAGTACGCAATCATTTATACAAGCATCAATGAACTCATATGACAAGCCCAAATCACGAAGTATTTTCTTAGCTTCATAAAATGACTTTGGGACCAAATTATCTTTTGGTAAAAGTTTTGTTAAAAACTCCAACAGCCTGTCAACCGACTTATTGCTCCAATGGTTTGTTACCTTCATATTAAGTAGCTCGATGACAAACTTCAACAGAGTGTAATTTGTGCAACCTAAGTACACCTCACGTTTGGCATCTTTCAATAGTTTATCAAACGTCTGCACTTCCTCATTATGGGGTGCATCGTTTGGTTCTCCTCTTATTCGATCTTCTACTAAGGCCTCAATACCAACTAAAACCTCATCTTCATCAACTGCCATTTCATGGCGGGCCTCATTTGATACACGGGGTTCCCCGTGCTCATGCCAAATAGTGTACGTTTGCATAATCCCATATTGAAGCAAATGTATTTGAACATTTCGAAGATTTTGGGAATAATAGTTCACACAGTTCAGACATGGGCACGGAATTTTACCTTCCTGGTCAACAACTGCCATTGTAAATTTAATAAATGACGTCACCCCATCAATATATGACTGGCTCATCCTTCCATTAGGCGTCTTACCCAATGATACCCAACTCTTGTCCATGTCTGATCACAAACCAACTTAACAAAACTAACAACTATGCTGCGAGAAAAAGAAAAGAAATTGATAAATAATAACAGAAAATAAATAAAAAGGGCATACATAAAAATATGAAAAAAATTATATCATTTCATGTTTCGATGAAAAAAACTTGAAAAACCAGGAGTTAGCTTACATAAGAAAAATTATAAATAATTACATGAGAAAAATAAGAAAAAGGGCATACATAAAAAATTGATACATAGCATTTACAATAAATAAATAAACAGGAGTTAGCTTATCATATCCTTTCATGTTTTGATGAAAAAAATATGCAAACCTCTACCAGTCTCAAAACTACCATCCAAGTATTTTGTCTATATTAATAAGGGGCTAATATACCTTCTAGCAAAACCCCTGGATATCTCTTTAACATTGCATAAAAATGTGGAAAAAATATTTAGGGTATCACCATGCATTCCCCACTTTTACTTCCCATACTTCAGATTCTGATTATATGCAAACTTTATAAACACAAAGGAGAAGAGTACATGCATATAGAATTTAAGTTTGAATGGTGATAGACTAATGATTTTCTTTCCATTGAATAATGAAAGAATTGGATATCCATCCACAATTCAGAATCGGGAATTTTTGTGAGAAAAAGATGATGCCCTTAGGTACCTGCACAATATTGGGTTTAAGTAGTATATTCATCTAAGTGTCTTGAGAACTAGAATAGTGTGTTGCACTACCCTTATTTATGGCTTTCAATATATAACAGTAGATAGTTTTAGTTACAATCATAATCAGCCAGAGATATTTATTGGCTTTCAATTTTGAAGTATCATTTTAGATTTTACACAGTAGATTTTTTATCACTGACACTGAACCAACAAAATATCTTGTGCCAATATCATAAAAAGGGAATAAAGCTTTTGAGGGCTTGTAGCAAAACATACATTACCCTTGAGGAGGGTCATGTAAGAAAAATAAAATGTACACCACTAAAATTAACCATTTGCCATTTAGTAATATCCTATTGCATTATTGATTTAGTAGAATAAAGAAAATGTAATGATTATATGTTATTTTTAGATTTTACTATTGGAGATCTGGAGATCTCCAAGAAGGTCTCTACACTAATCAAACTGCATCCTTATTGCTTTTAAATCACTTAATCCGGTGTTGGAATGCATTGCATAAGGAGAAAGGAAAATAGTATAATATCAAATAATCTCAATGAAAGAAAAGCTTCCTAAAGTGTAGTATTCCATAGAAAGAATCCCATACCTAGATATGAATCGTTTGTAGGTTCCCAACCATAAAAAAATGCCTCCTTTGGCAACTCTACCTCAACTAGAGCAAGTTTCAGTTCCACTCTTTGGGTATATGCTCTTCCCTTGGAGTTCACAATCAACCACTGCCTGTCCCACCGGAATCCTACACATAGAGCAGAGTAGCAAGAGTTAGCCCAACTATTGGGGGATACATTTCTCATCACCAAAGACAAAAATTTCAAACAATTATTGTATGAAAAAAAATCTTTGTAGCATGTATAACACACAAAGTATATGCTCATCATTCCCGTCGCATATGACAATTTCATGAAACAATAGAAGATAAGAAAATTGGAGTGGGCCTTTTTAAACTAAGGATTTCCCTTTTATTACAACCCCTGGATCATTATAAAAAAAACTTAAAAAAAATTACAATCCCTTCCATAGGAATGTCCATGGTCTTAGAATCAATGAGACCAGCAAGATCAATCAATCTGTTGCTGTATTTGAGGAATGAGCAAAATCCAATGGAGGTGATGACAGGGTGCGCTGGCGTGCAGGGGAGGTGCTGAGGGATGCGATGGTGATGCAGAGAGGAGGGAGAGAGGCTCTTACCTGTGAATGGGATGAGTTTTACGTGTGGAGGGAGAAGAGGGAGAGATGATGGGGCTCTGCGCTGCTGCTAGTGGTGGTGCGGTCTGCGCTTGGAGGAAGAAGGGGTGATGGTCCGCGGCGTGAGAGAGATGAATAACAAAGAGACTGGAGAGGGTGGCTGCCTCTGAAATGGGTCTGCACAGGGGGTTACGAGATGGCGAGAGAGAGGGCCGAGATCGAGAGGGAGAGGAGGCGATGGTGTTGCGTCTTGGTTCCGGTATGAGAGAGAAGGACGAGGTCTGCGTACGAGGGTGTTATGTTATTTCATGGAGGGATGGCAGGCGAGAAAGGGTCAAAGAGATGAGGGATTGCTGGGCGAGAGTGGGTCAGAGAGATGAGGAAGAGATGAGGGATTGAGAAGAGGCAGAGGGGGCGCTGGAAATGGTATGCACTTGAGCGGGCGCGGGAAATGGAAAATGGCGCGGGTACAACACTTGAATGTTATTTTTAGGGCTGAAGTGATTTTGAAGGCCCCAATTAACTTTTATTCCTCCAAAACAAAAATAATGAAAATATAATTTTTCTCAGCGTAGTAGTTAAATAAATGGTCAAAATTCGGCAAATTGACATTTGCCAGCGATATAGGTATTTCACCGGCAAAAAATATATCCTTTGCCGGCGACACAAATATTTTACCGGTAAAACATAACCTTTGCCGGTGAAAAAATGAGTTCGCGGAGCAAAGCTGAACCTTTACCGACGAAATTATTTCGCCGGTTAAAGTATAACTTCTCCCGGCGAAATAAGCTTTTTCGCCGTCAAAAGTTACATTTTTCCCGACGTTTAATTATTTCGTCCGCAAAAAACGCCGGCAAAAATGCAAATTCTTGTAGTGATAGAACACAAAGTAGAATCCAATGCATGTAAAATGTCAAAGGTCTCACTAATCGTAATCACATCAATTCCAATGTAGTGATTGATCTTACATGAGATTCCAACAAAAGAAGAATCAAACACATGTAAAACAATACAACTAGATCTAGATAGATATTCATGAACGAGTAGCAGAGACTGAGAGAGGTAGGTGTACCTGGCGGCGGTGGACTCCTGGATGGAGGATGATGGGCGCAGATGATGGTGATTAGTGATGGTGGCTGCGTCTGGGAGTTTTGGGAGAGAGAGACTGAGAGAAGTAGAGATGAGAGGGATCACTAATCAGGGATGGGTCTGCACTGCGTGCGTTGATGGAGGGTGATGATGATTGATGGGGACCAATGAGCCATGGGGCTGCTGCATGAGACGATGAGTGGGAGATGTTGGAAAAGGGTTTTGGAAATTGGGGAAAAGGGTTCTTCTCTCCTCTTCTGGAAAAGGGTTTTTGGAAAAGAGAGACCGGGATAGATGGACGGACAAAGGGGGAAATGGGTTTTGAAAAAGGGGCGTTGGATTGGGGGGGGGGGGGGTAGGGGATGGACGTTAGGGCCTGGGGGGGCCCATTTTAGTCATTTTAAAGGCTTTTCCAAAGCAATACTTGTGAGGGAGGAATAGGCTCAAGTGCGAATGAAATTGGCGCCACCACAAATGAAATTGGCACCTTATTTTGTTGGCCGAAATATTTTCGTCTTCCATAACTTATCCTTATTAGAGACGAATTACGTTCGTCGCAAAAACAAATTATATTTTGTGACAAAAATGTTCGTCTCAAATGAGCTAAAATAATTCGCACCAAAGCAAATGAAATTGGCGCCTTATTTTGGTGACGAAATATATTCGTCTTCCATAACTTATCCTTATTGGTGACGAATTACGTTCGTCGCAAAAAAAATATATTTTGTGACATTAATGTTCGTCTCCAATGAGCTAAAATAATTGGCGCCAATGCAAGTGAAGTTTGCGCCTTATTTTTACATACAAAATTTTGTTTTCATCTCCTATACTTTTGAAAAAAATGAAAACAAACGACAAAATTTATATTTCGTCCTTTTTGGTTGTTCTTTTAAGACAAAAAAAAATTTCGTCATCAAATTTCGTCACAACAGCCTAGATTTCTTGTAGTGCTAGTTAATTTTAAAGAAATTGAAATTTGTCTTAGTTGGTCACTAACTTGTAGCTCACCCTATTCATCCCTCCTCTAGGGTTAGGATCTAAGACTTTCACCACCAATGAAGGCAAGATACCATCTTTCACTAGTCTATCAATCCTGTTTATGTTTATATGATCTAGCCTCAAGTGTCAAAGTTTTGTTGAAGGTGACTTCCTCTTTAATGATGGTCGATTAATTGTTTCAGTATCATGTATCTCATACATTGTGGGAGTCAACAAATAAAGTCCATTGGTTACCTTGCCAGAACATATAAAACTACCGTTCCTCTTTATGACAATTTCAGTACCAAAAGTAATAGATTAACTTTTATTCACCAATCTAGAAACTGAAATTAAATTTCGCCGTAAAGACAATACATATAATGTGTTTGGTAAAACCAATTTAATATCTGAAAAACATAAAGTAATAACTCTCACTGAAACAACCTCCGCATTAGCGTCAGATCCTAGGTTGACAGTGATTTCTCCATAACTAAGCCTCCTGGTTTTCCTGAACCCCTGCAACGTATTACATATGTTATTAGTTGCACCGGAGTCAACACACCAGGATTTTGAAGTACCAGTTGCAAAACTAACTTTAAAAATAAGTGACTCAATCGAACCTAAGATCTTGTTCTTAGACATATATTCTAGACAATTCCTTTTCCAATGACCTGTCCTACCACAATGGAAACACTTTCCTTTTGTCCCTGAACCCTTAGCCTTGGCCACACCACCATTAGGACCATTCTCCACCTTTGGATCCTTTGGAACTGATTTCTTCTTGCCTTTCCGCTTTTTGCCTTTCGGCTTGGACTCGGCAACTGACTTTTCTGTCATCAAGGCAGTTGGCTTCTTCTTCATAGTCCCGTCAGTCACTACCAACTGGCTAAACAACTCAACTAGAGTCAGATTCATCGTATTCATATTATAATTAACCTTGAAATTGTTGAATGACTCTGGAAGTGACTCAAGGATTATGTCAATCTGCGATTTTGCATCAATCGCAGGCCCTAGTACATCTAACTCATTCAATGAGTCCATCATTTTCAACATGTGTTCCTGTACTGGTGTGCCTTCAGCCATCTTGGTGCTAATGAGCACCCTCATAGCAGCTTGCCTAGCAGGCCTGCCCTGTTCCACAAATATCTACTTTAAGTTTGATATAATATCATGTGCAGTCTTATAGGATTGATGTTGGTGTTGCAAAACAGTAGACATGGATGCCTGAATGTAACATCTGGCCATCTCATCATCTTTGGCCCATTTGGTGTAAAGTTCCTTTTCTTCCTGTGATGCATCCGGCCCTGGCTCATCAAGGGGGGTTTGGTAAGGACATATTTATATCCTGAAGCGGTCAGGACAATATCCAGGTTCCGTATCCAGTCTACATAGTTAGATCCCACCAACTTATTCTGGTTGAGGATGGTCGCAAGTGGATTGAAAGTATTCGAATTCATGCTTGAAATACTATAGCACATAACCATACATTCAATTAATGAATATAAATGACATTAGGGTTTAGTATTCTACCAAATTTATGAAGGAATCCTCATAACTACTAATTTCATAATACATCGGAATCTCGATCCCTAGGGTATGCCTCCTTGGGGAGTGCTAATACCACCTAGATTGGTGCGGATCAAAGTTGGTCAAAATTAGGATTAATACCAACTACCCATGATCCCCATCATTCATTATTATCTAGGTATCTCATACCAAATAATGTCTGACTCCCGATTAGTTCCAGTTTCTAAAATACATGAAGCAAATCCTTGGGGATACTACATCTTTATTTTAGTTAAGTGTGACACACCAACTAGCATTGCATGACAACCGTTGCGAGCAGTTCCTCCTTGGGGAGTGAGCCCCCGCTCAGTCTCACCAACACTATCCATAAGAGATCCATGTCTAGTAACCAGAAAAATAAAAGCACTCCGTGGGGAATAGCCATTTACAAGATGGCATGAGTCTAATATATTTCCTTACAGTGGACCTATGGTGGAAAACCATGGGGATTTCTAAATATAAATGCCCCGCTCCCACATAATATTTTAGAATTGAGGATTTCCTTATAGGTATATGGGTCCACATTTATAGACATCAAATCATCTCATGATATGACTAATGACTGGTTCCAAGTCAAGTTTCTAAGACTAGTGTTACCAATGGGTCCATCTCATGGGTCCACCAAAATTAATTAGAACTCTTTCCAAAAATTAATATGATTTGAACAATTTTGGAAATTGCTATGTTCGGATCAGATTTGGAAACATTCTATAAAAGCAACCAGTCACTGATAGAAAGTGCAAAATTAGAAACTAGTCCTCTCCTCCACATGGCCCAAGCATAATAGACTTCTTGGACTTCTAGGCTTTCCAGAATTTTGGGATTCCTCAAACTCTTTGGGCATCTCCAAAATGCTTTTGGTAATCTTCAAACTCTTTGATTAGGAGTCCAACACCACTTTCCTTCTTCGTCTCGGACATCGTCAGAATTTACAAATTTAGAAAAATGACATAAATTCTCATGCCTCGATAGTGAGACTTACATGGTAATCTAAACATGGGAATAAAATGGCTATTGGGAAATTTACCATACCTTGCCCTTTCACGGGAAACCAAGGAAACCATCATGCCCGTTACACTTACCCTTAAATAAACTAATAACCATAAAAAGAAAGTAAAAGTCTTGTGGGCCATATGGAGTGGACATGAACCTGCAAAGTTAGTATCGCATACACAATAGGGACTAGGGTTAGGAATCCACCATTCATCATCTCATGATGAACAAACCTGGGTAGCCACACCCAAAAAAAAAAAAAAAAAACCTGCCTATAGCGGGGGCCCGGGGCCAGCGGTAAAAGTCTGTTCTAGCCACTAGTTAAGGTTGTGGCCACCGGTAAAAGTCATGGCCGCCGGTAAAAGTCTGTTCTGGCCACCGGTAAAAGTCAACCACTTAACTCGGGGGTTTTGCATAAAACTGCGATTTTGCCCGAACTTGTCCCTTCTTGTGCATTCAGAAAACATAATAAATGCGAAAAAAAACCAGAATTGATCCTTACATAGCCCATGGTCTATCCTCTTCGCATCTCATGCAAAGATTAGATCCAGTTCGATGATCTAATATGATTAGAGATGTGGTATGGCTCTGATACTAATTGTTGGAAGTAGGTGGGCCTCGTTGATAGATTTTTAAAACTTTTGACCCACTTGACTCAGGGATCAAGTACCCATAAGGCCATAAACCATATCCAGGAAGCAATCCCTACCGTCTCATCAATCATTTACAGCAATAAACTCTATCTAGAAGATACAAATCAGCAACACCATGTAACCAAAATAACCCACAACAAATAGAGAAGCAGATTTACCTTTAGAGCCCGGTAGTGTTCTAATGGAGAAGAAGACAAATTATTTGAACAAGAACTTTTCTTGAAGCAAATTAGGATCTCCAAGACCTTATTGTCTTCTACGCTATGACCCGCTATCAGATCTCTTTTCTCCAAGAGAAGACCCAACTAGAAACTCCAAGGAACTAGAAGAGAAAGAGAGAAGAGAAAATGGTGCAGCTATTGCACAAAAAAGGGGCTGGGCGCGTTCTCCTTATTGTGGACGTCCAAGGGGGGGTGCTTCCCCTTTTTTAGCCCTTTTGCAACTCCTCTACTTACTAATTAACTAGAAGTCCTACTTCCAAAATAATTAGTAACTTTCTCTTTTCCTAATTACTATAGAGGTCTCACTTCCACAATAATTAGTAACTTTACTATTACTACTATTAGAAGTCCTACTTCAAATAGAAATAGTAACTTTCTAATTCCTTCCTTTTAGAGTTTAAGTAGGATTAGTATCTTTCAAATAACTTGGGCTAGCGTGGGGACCACTAGGGATTCCATAGAAAGTTGGCTCCACCTGGGACACCACGACCCCACATCTCATGTACAATCTGGGCCCACAGTTAATTGTAAATAACACCACTATATAAATGCAATTGCACTCCAGTCTTAGGAACATAATATAATGAAGACCCTAAACTTCCCAATTACCACAAGTAGGATGGAGAGTTGGCCTCACTCATTGGTGACTCAAAGAAAATGGATAGACAGAAACTTGAGTTCATCAATGTCTCAGGATTGAGAGCCTATTGCAAGGGAATTATGAGAGCAGACCTTAAAATTGAGACAGTATTCCATAAGGTGTTTCTCATGGTCCTTCAATACATCCAATGTCCCAGCACCGTGATCCAGAATCTTACATTTTGATTATCGAGACAAATCACACTATCTCATAATGACCAAAGTGCCGCAACCTTATCAGATGAGATGCCCAATCTCAAAAAGATTGGTTGGCAAGAGTTTGAGATGGATTGAAGAGGAAGGAGCAAGAAGAAGAAGGGAAGAAAACCCTAGATTCATTCTTGCAGCCCCTCCGCAGTATTTTCGAGCAAGAAGAAGGGGAAAGTGAAGGTAGGTTCTCTTTACATAGAGAATAAAGGTGGGTCCCACAACTTAACAAACTTTTCGAGCCAAAAACATGGTTTTTCGGGCATCAGATGAGTATGACGAAGAAGAGAAAGTTGTTCATCATAAAATCTAGTTTCCAAAAAGTATATATTTCAAGGGTTTTGGAGATATCAAAATTTGTGTCCAGATTTTGTGTAAAAAGACTGATTTTGCCCCCAGGGCTGGAAAAATTGATTTTCGGAGCTTCGAATGGTTATGGAGTGAACATGAAAGTTGTAAGGAATGATGAGATTAGTCAAACGAAGCTGAAAGTGAAATTTTTGGGAATCACAAAGAATCTCCCCACGCTGACCATGCAAAACAAATGGGACCCTACGGTCACTAACTAGGTTCACTGGCTCTCAAAACTCCACAAAACAAATGAAAAGGCATTCTAACTCACAAACTCAATAAAAAAAACTGCTAATCCCACTTAGAGAACTAATCCACAACTAAAATAGTACTAATCTAGGAAATTAGGGGTCGGGGTCACACACTCCCAGAAAGGTTTGATGGAAAGGTTGTGGCCATAGAGGAAAAATAAAAGTCTGAATACGCTCAAAGTTGATGAGTTAGTTGGCAACCTACAAACTTTTAAAGAAAACTTTAGGTCTAATGGGAAGACACAATCTCAAGGTATTGCTTAGAAAGCGTCCAAGGAATCACACAAGAAAGCTGCAAGTGATTTAGATTTAGATTCCGAGGAAATTGATCCCCAAGTTGCTGTACAGTTCATGAAGCAATTCAAGCTTTTTATGAAGGGGCAAAAAACCAATGTGAGGATCCCTAAAAATTCTAGAAAGAAGAAATCTTGTAAAGGGATTCAATGCTATCAGTGCCAAGGCTATAGACATATTACTAATGACTGCGGAAAAAAAAATCTAAAAACAATGCTTTGAATACTACTTGGGAAGATGAAACTTCTGATGAGAATGATGAAAATCCTAAATCTGACAAACCTGACACTAGCAATGGAAAGTTTATTGCTTTTATAGCAACTTCTTGTTTTGTTGTTTCCCGTGTTTCTTCGAAAGCTAAGACTGATCAAGATACTGAGTCAGAGGAAGAACCAGATTGGAAAGCCGAATATGAAACACTTTTCAAGAAAACCATGAAGATGGTTAAAGTGAAAGAAAAAGTTGTTATCAACTGGAAAGTGTCTGAAGAGCAGAATTCCTCCTTGAAAGCTGAACTTGTAGAAGCACTAGCTAAAGTACAACAATTGGAGGATGAAAACAACAAATTGACTACAGAATCACAAAAGTGTGACTTGATTCTAATATGAAGACTTTGAAAGAAAAAAATTCTAATATGAATGGTCGACTCAAGATGGTTCTATCTGAGTTAAATGCTGTTAAAGCTTCATTGACTAGGAAGAACACTAGATCGAGAAAATTAGATGACATCCTATCCAGTCAAAAGGCACACATTGACAAGCATGGTATTAGCTGCAGTGACGGAGCATCCACTTCAAATGTCAAAGGTAAAAATTATTTTCTTAAAAATTCAGTTGTTACTAATCTTGTTGTTAGTGTTGCAAAGAAAGCTCCAAAGAAGTTTAATGTGGCACATCCTGAACGAATTCCCACTTGTCATCATTGTGGAATTAAAGGAGACATTCGATCCCATTGCAATAAGCTACGAAGTTTACCGAATCAAAATCAATGGAAAACACAGAAGGTTGAGCTGAAAAAGAAGAATACCAAAGCTGTTTGGGTCAAGAAAGAAGACATACCTTCTGTATTGGTACACACTTTGCTGAAATATTTAAATTTACAGGTGTGTCTACCTAAGCTTCATCACCCTTGATCTACAGGATAAGGTCCCCATTGGCAGTAGGTGGGCCTCGTGGGGTTTGAAAAACTTTTGACCCACTTGACGCAGGGATCAACTATCCATAGGCAACAAAACACAATCCACGATCCAATTCCTCAAAACCATCAACCATGAACAGTAATAAACTCTATCTAGAAGATAGAAACAACATCTAATAAGCAACAATGAGATCTACAACATACAAGGAAGTAGATTATACATTTGAAGCTTGGTAGAGCTCGAATGGAGAAGTAGATCTCTTTCTTTGATGAAGAACGCTTTCACAAAGCAAATCAGAATCTCCAAGACCTAATTGTCTTGCACGCTATATCCCATATCAAATCTCTTTTCTCAAGGAGAAGGGTGGGATCTCCAAAAGGAAACTACCAGAAGCTATAAGGAAACTAGAAGAGAAACTAGAGAAACTAGAAGAGAAACTAGAAGAGGGAAGGGAGGAGGGGCGTGCAACTCTTGCACCTTTGGTTATGGGTGTGGATTCCAATGCTTCAAATTAGCATGGCATGGATGTCCAAGGCCTCCCTTATTTATAGCAAAAGAAACTTTCACTTACTAATAATTGTCAGAAGTCCTACTTCCATAGTAATTAGTAACCTTCTCCTTTTACAATTACCACTATTAGATGTCTCACTTCCAATAGAAATAGTAACTTTCTATTTCCTTTCCTTTTAGAGTTAAAGTAGAATTAGTAACTATCTAATAACTTGCGCTACATCGGGACCACTTGTGATTCCATAGAAAGCTGGCTCTAACTGGGACACCCCGACCCCACATCTCATGTGCAATCTGGGCCCACAGTTAGTTGCAAATAACTCTACTATATAAATGCACAAAACTCCAGTCTTAGGAATAAATTACATAAAGACCTTAAACTTCCCTATGACCACTGCAAGTAGGCCCTCCATCTATATCCATGGATCAATTGGACCTGTCCGCCGAAACAGATCCATATCTTATTATCCTTGAGACCCAATTAGTTATAGTGATCATCGGTATCTATCCAATTAACTCTTAATTAGGATGGGTGCTGTCACGGCCCCGAACCCGATTAGAGATTAAACCGGATCCGCGGTGTGAAATTTAGGGCTAATTAAAAAAAATTCCCTTAATGCCCAAGGACGGAAGTCCGCTGTGAGGATTGTGTAGTTGAGCATCATTAACAAATTATTCAACGGGACTTCTGTTGGGATTGGTGTATGCCCTAAAGCCCACTGACTGCACTCACATCTCTGTAACTGGATATTTATTGGTTATTTAATGGAATGACTTCTTTCTCTTATTACTTGTGTATATGTATGGTTGTATAAGGCCCATTGTTTCTGGTAAATGACTTGGGTGTGTAGTGGCTACACACAGTTAGGTCTGAGTCATGGACACTTGAAACAATAAACTTGTTCATAACTGAGAGATGGAGTTGGGCACTTCATCTTGGTATAAGTTATAATGAGATACTCTCCTGTATTCAGGGTGACTTACCTAAGTCACGGAAGGCTTTTCCGGAGTTATCTCATTAGTGCATGTGTCATCCATTGAACAGGACCACTTGAAGGTGTGATCTCTAAAATAGTACTATCACAGAGAGAGATCAACTCACCTCTTGCTACTAAGTGACCAGTGCTCTTAATCTTGAGCATTTGTGGATGAACTGACGAAGTCGAGTTCTTGTACTTTAATTCACTATGGGTGAGATCATGTTCATGGGTCAACAGCTCTGTGTTTTGGGTACTCGGGCTTGATTAGTTGGGACGTGCAAATGCAATATGGAATCTATGCCATCAAATGATGGAATGATAGTCCCCTTAGAATTATCCGATTAATCATCAGAATCTAAGATCTTAGTATATGGATGTTCCATATAGATATTGAACTTGTGGGTCGCTCCCTGGATCAAGAGAATGATATCCGTATGATGATTAAGTCAAGGGTATGAAGTTCTAAGGTTGAGATGTAATCAAGAAGGTAGATAGTACATCGGTTAACCTACTTGATTATGGATGTTACATAGAGGGGCATTATGGTCATTGTACTTGGTAGGTCAAAGACAATCGTCTATTTATGATGAGCTTTATTTGCAATTTAATATTTGTCCCTGGAGTGCAACCATAACTCTCTAGTGGAATGAGTTAGGGTTAAAATGATCTTAATGTTGCTATGGGGTTAGCATGGACATTTTGGTCATTTTGGGAGCCAAGGGCAAATATGTCTTTTGGTCCCTCTTCTAGCCACTTTCCTATATTGGCATGGTTTCCTAATTTAATTAGATGATATGTGGTTGAATTATTTTGTGGAAGAATAATTTTGAGTTTAAATTCTAATAGGCTCTTGATGGCATACATGAATTTAACTCTAGCTAAATTATTTACTAGTGGGCCATGGTGTGTTTAGCTATCTTGTGGGCCAGCCATAAGTGGAGCCCCTTGTGTGAGGTTTCCAAGTTAGATTAGGTATCTTTACTTGGAAGGAAAGACTCCTCTTTGGGTAAGAATTCCATTGATTAAAGGTTACTAATTTTAGTGTCTTTAATTAGTAAGTGTTGCACAACTAAAGGGGATGGTTGCTATTCTTTTTAGGGATTGACATTCCTATTGGAAAGAGTATTCCTTAAAGGAATCTAATCTTTATAAATATATGGGAGTCCCCTTGGGCGTGCAACACATCAGAAACCAAGTGGAATAAAACCCTAGGGGCGTGAATCACAAAACAATTCCATTGGCCGCCCAAGAAAAAGTGGAGCATTCCCACGCCCAGCCCATTGCATCTTCTTCTTCATTCATTGAAGAGGCTGAGATCAGGTCCAGGTATTTTCCACAAAGAGTAATTCTGAAAAACCCTTCTTAGGATTCCATAGTTTGATCCCACCATCAAGACCAATTAGATTGGGAAGTGGAATAGGAGAGAAGATCAAAGGAGAGAAATTTCTGCAACATATTCCTTCACCTGTATTGCTGATTGCAGGCTGGTTTCAGACCTTTGAAGTCTTTCTTTTCAGAGGTTAGAGGCACTCAAATCATCAAGGTAATAGTCCTCTATCATCTCCTTACATTATACACATGTTGATTATGATTTCATGGAGTTTTTATGCATGATTCATGGCTGGAAAATCAGATTAGTTTCAAGTTTTTAAAACAAGATCAGCCATGGACGTCCTCTTGAATCTGATTTCAGATCTGTAATGCATTTACTTTCAATGGTATCAGAGCCACTCCATGTGAAATCATGATCCCATGTTGTGTGGTTTTCAATCCTAGATTAATTAAGGGCATGGTGGCGCCCTTTAGATTGTTGTTTACTGCATATATAGTGTGCAGAAATTATTCCAGGCTGCTGGAATTTGCCCAGAGCACAGCTGATTGCATGTTAGGGGTGCAGAAATTTTTTCCATGCTGCTGGAACAATTTCAGATTGGTGTTTACTGCATATATAGTGTGCAGAAATTTTTCCAGGCTGCTGGAATTTTTTCCAGAACTCAGTTTACTGCAGTTAAGGAGTGCAGGAATATTTTCCAGCCTGCTGGAATAATTTCAGGATGATGAAAGTGCTGTACATAGCACTTTGAATGCATTAACCTCTTTGTTTGCAGCCATATAATTGCATCCTTGATGGTTCGCATGTATGTGTGTGGATTTGGATGTTTTTAATTAGTTGAAAAGTGTACGATTGCGCGGTTAGCAATCCTAGGAAGTTGTAATTATTTCCTTGTTTATATTTCAACTAGTCTTGATGTAAGCTTTCTTGAAAAGCATAGGTATCTCCAATGTAATTTTGGGTTTTTTTTTTTCATGGGTTTGCTTGTATAAATTTGATTTATTGTAACAAGCAAGAAAAGGAAAGTTTCAAGCGAGGAAGGTTGTAACAAACCGGGTCCCATGGTGACGGAGGCAACGGAGGTTTCCTAGCGCAAGAAGGACTCTTAACCAAGTTTCCTAAATGGAAAAGGATTTGAAGTCCAAAAATAGCAGGGAGCCATCAAGGATTGCATTCTTTAATTTGCTTTTATATATGGAATGCATGGTTGAATGCTTTATATAATTGCTATGTTTATCACCTAGTAACATGGCCACCACTAGGTTCTTAAAATTGGCATCTATCTATATTGGATTGTTTTTGTTTGGCAAATTGTTTTAAACGGATCTTAGACCAGCACCTTCTATTTGTCTAAGGTTTAAAATTGGATAGGGTTTAGTTTATCTTGGTACCCTAAGTTTCCAAGAGAGGCCAAACTAAAATCTAATATGTTGCTACCCTAGTGGGCCCATAACCCTCAGGTCCCAAGACCTTTACTCAATATGTTTTAAAGCAAAGGTTATTCATTTTTGAGATGACTTAAGCAATTGAGTCATGAAAATTATTAACTAAGTTTGCTAGATTTAAACAAGATTTGAGTAACGATGCTAAGGTCAAAAAGAGTTTTTTCAAAACCCTAGTGTTAAATAATCAAGTGGGAGAGGGGTTTGGGAAAACCCCACGGCCTTCCATTTTAGGTTCATGCTATCTCATTAGAGTGTTAGTGGGAGCGGCCATCCTTTCGATGGAGTTCTTTACTAAAGATCGCTTCGATGGGTTAGTGGGTGAACCAATGTGAATATTCGTAATGAGGTGTTAGTGGGAGCGGCCATCCTTTCGGTGGAGTTCTTTACTAAAGATCACTTCTATAGAATGTCAATGAAGTGTTGGTGGGAGCGGCCATCCCTTTGGTGGAGCTCTTTACTAAGGTTCACTTCAAGGGTTGATTGGAGTTACTTCCCTTCGGAGGACTTAAGTCATAGACATTCTGGGAACGTTCATAAAAGATGGTAATACACTTGACATAAGACGGTAATGACCTCTCCCTAGGAGTTAGAGTTGTTTGTCATATGAGGCCAAACCAATCAGTGATTGGACTATCACTGGATATGCGTATCCAGACAGTGATGATCCAAATTAGCAGACCTTAACTCAACGTGACTGTAGGCTCGGCCATCCCTTCGATGGAGGGTCTATGAGGAGGTTGAGACACTGATACATTATTATTAGGGTTAAATAATGTAAAAAAGTCTTGTGCATGTTTTTCCTTTTATTACAAGCACAATATACATGTTACATATATACTACCTGTCTAATTATAACCTGTTATATATATCCAGAGAGATGGGGAAGGATTCCTTTAGCCCGTTGATGAGTATTCTGCGTGAGAACAAATTGACTGGCCCAAATTACGTAGACTGGAAAATAAACCTTAACATAGTACTCACCGCTGAGGAGTACAAGTATGTTTTGTCGGAACCCTGTCCTACCATTGATGATTATTCTACAGATGACCAGCTAGAGGCTGAAAAGAAATGGAAAAAGGCGAATAGCATGGCCAAATGCTACATGCTTGCTTCCATGTCCAACGTGTTGCAAACGCAGCATGAGCAAATGGACACAGCTTCAGACATCATGTTGTCCTTGTCTGAGATGTTCGCAGACAGAAGCAGGCCAGCTAGGCAAGCTGCTTTAAGGACAATCATGAATTCTAGGATGGCTGAGGGAACACCTGTCAGAGAGCACATGCTCAAAATGATGGATTGTTTCAATGAAGCTGAGATCCTAGGGGCTGAGATTGATGCAGGGAGTCAGACTGATATGATTCTCGAAACTCTGCCGGGGTCTTTCAACCAGTTCAAGCTCAACTTCAACATGAGCAAGATGGACATGACTCTCTCTGAGTTAATGAAAGAACTCCAGGCGGCAGAGGCCATCATGAAGCCTAAAGGCCAACTTCACTTTTCCCAGTTTTCCTCTAAACTCAACCCGAAAGGGAAAAAGTTCAAGAAGAAGCAGGGTAAGGGAAAAGGACAGAAAAAGGGCAATGCTGGGAAGAAGGACAAAGGCACAGGTGAGAAGCCCAAAGGGAAATGCTTTAAGTGCGGCCTCAAAGGTTACTGGAAGAAAGATTGTCCCAAGCTCCTAGGCTCAGATAAGAAAGGTATATCTCTTTCCTACTACATTGAAACCTGTCATGTGGTTGATTCTACTGATTCCTGGATAGTAGACTCTGGAGCCACTAATCATATCTGCAATTCATTGCAGGGGTTTCAAATAACGAAAAAGCTTGAGAAAGGGGAGTTTGACCTTAGAGTTGGAAATGGAGCAAAGATATGGGCTGTTGCAGTGGGAGCAGTTACCTTACATTTTCCGCATGATAGGATATTAGTTTTAAACAATGTTATCTATGTTCCGGACATAAGGAAGAATTTAATTTCAGTTTCCAGACTCATTGAATTTAATTATTCAGTTTCTTTCCATTCTGGTGTTGATATCAGTAGAGATGGAAATATTATATGTTCCGGTAGAATGCATGATAACTTATTTTATATATATCGTATTGCTCCCTCACTGCATAATGTACAACTAGAAAGCTCATCTTCCCTTAAGAGGAAGGTATCTTCGGCCAATGACACTTATCTTTGGCACTTACGTTTGGGTCATATTAACCTAAAACGGATTCAGAGGTTGGTAGAGGATGGGCTTCTGAGCTCATTAGATCTCAAACCTTTTCCTCAGTGTGAATCTTGTCTCATGGGAAAGATGACCAAAAGGTCATTCTCTGGAAAGGGACTGAGGTCAAAGGAGTTGTTAGAATTGGTTCACACTGATGTGTGTGGTCCTATGAACAAACTAGCTAGAGGAGGTTATGAGTATTTCATCACCTTCACTGATGATTACTCTAGGTATGGATATGTGTACCTAATGCGACGCAAGTCTGAAGCGTTTGATAAGTTCAAACAATTCAAGGCTGAGGCGGAGCTACAACTAGGGAAACATATCAAAGCTCTTCGATCTGATCGAGGTGGCGAATACCTCCTGGGTGAGTTCAAGGAGTACCTCACACAACATGGGATTGTGTCTCAGTTTTCTGCACCGGGTACACCCCAGCAAAATGGTGTAGCAGAGAGAAGAAACCGGACCCTTCTTGATATGGTAAGGTCCATGATGAGTCATGCAACCCTACCCATATCTTTTTGGGGATATGCCCTAGAAGCAGCAGCATACATTTTGAATCTGGTACCTTCTAAATCAGTACCTAGGACACCTCAAAAAATGTGGACAGGACGAAAACCCAGTTTAAAACATATCCACATTTGGGGTTGTCCAGCTTATGTACTGAATGATAAAGCTACCAAACGAGTCCTAACCACACGTCTTAAGGTTCCTAGAGTCTTTTATTTCCTAGAAACCCGCCCGCTCTGATACCAGTCTGTCACGCCCCCGAACCGAAACCTCGGGGGCGGGAGATGGGGATTAAGCATAAATTATATTTTTCTTCTCCCAAGATCCGCGTGTGTGAAGACAACACATTCTGAATATTTTGCGGAAGCTTTCGTGGCGTTGCGACCCGAAGTCCGTGGCCATCGGATTCCGTGTCGCACACAACCTCTAGCATATAGCCATAATATCAGGAATCATCTCAAACTGGAGTAAACCATCACAATAAATTACAGAGCTGACAGTAACAGGATATTTCATTCCCAAATGTATTCAAGTTACAAATTAACAATGTACATTAATTAAGAAACCCAAGAGAAGGCTAACAAAAGCCATACAACAAGTAAGCTATAAACTACTACCCAAATGTGACGTAGCTCCGATGTCAAGCTCAATGTCTACATGACATAGCCGACAAACCAACCTGCAAAGCATGGCTCCACAGCCAACAAAACACTCAACTCGGGGCAAAGAAGTCTGAACCTGAGTACCAACAGTAGTGGGTCAGACACGACGGTCTGGCAGGTGGATGAAAAGATCACAAATGTACTAAAGAATAAAACATATGATAAAACATGGTATTCGATCAAATGTTGCATATAACTAAACGGGTACAATTCGGGGATCTCTGATAAAACATGTATTCATTGCAAGCACGGGTGAAAACCTGAAGATCTAATAAAGCACATGTTCATTTACAGTATCTGTCAAAACATAGAAATCTGTCAATCGGGTATTCGTGAAAAACATGTGTATATATAGGGATTTGACAAGACAACGTTCATTTGAGACTAGGGTAAAAACATAAGTATACAACAGCCGGGTATTCATTTAAAGCATGTGTAAACCTAGAAATCTGACGAAACTAGTGTTCATTTAAACATATTTCAAATCAGGGATATTTAACAAATCGGGTATTCATTTGAAAACGGCATAAACATAGTGATCTGGCAAAACAAGTGTCATTTAAAACAAAACACGAATGTTTAGCAATTCGGGTATTCACTTAAAACATATATAAACATCGGGATCTAGCAAAACGAGTTTCATTTAAAACACATTCCAAAGCATGGACATTTAATAACTCGAGTATTCATTTTAGAACATGTGTAATCATATAACCCTAGCCAAACCATCGATCGTTAGAACCATATGTAAAAGCATGGCATTCATGTAAAACATGTACGTGTGCAAAGGACATAAAACAATATAATAGTGACTGAATTTACAATAGAGAGCATTAACACTTATCTAAATAACAACTTTCATAAAAGCAATGAATCATTTATCTGAAAACAAGTAAGCAATATAAACCATGTCGGGTGTCCAAGGAAATCGGGAACTGGCAAGATGGCAATCACAAGAAGCTAAGTCCTCTATCACCGAAGTGACAAGAGCGGGACGTTGGTCTCAGTCACACAAGGTGAGGAGACTCAACGTAAATCATATATACAATAATAACTATACGGGAACGGGACCACGGTAGCGAACCGGGTATCGGGACGGGACCACGGCAATAACCGGGTATCGGGATCCAAACTGCAGCTGGCGGGACGGGAGAGGGATTTCCAAGTCAGTGGATCAGACTGGCAAGGTATCCAAGCTTAGTGATGCCGACTCATAGGATAAAACCAATCGAGACATATCAAGTAATCAAGTACAGTAAATAAACGGGTAACGGGGGTGCTCAAGGGCACGTAAATAAACGGGTAAACGGGGGTGCTCAAGGGCACACTGTCATTTCATCTCGGGCAATGCATTTCGGGACAATAACTGTTACTAAAGTAACTCCAATGCTTTCGGGGAAACAAGTAAATCAAGTACAATAAATAAACGGGTAAAACGGGGTGCTCAAGGGCACACTTTCATTTCATATCATGTGATGCAAATCTCGGGAAATGAGGAAATATAATGCACTATACCATTTCGGGAAGAATATTGATTGCAAGATCTTCTTAAGTGAATAGGGGTCCCGTATGTCGATTATGATAATTACTTGGTACTCCTTGAGTTTGAAGACATTCCGGGCTCCTTATGCACTTTTACTATTTTCACAACTTAAAATGAGCTTACGGGTAGTACTAGATTCCATACTAGGAAAAATCAAGGTTATAGACGGTCCATCCTAGGCATGACGTTAATTCGGAAACATCGACCAACCTATTCAGTCATCGAAAGGAATGGAATTCGCGATAACCAAGGCAAAAGACTTATATTTGGATATAAAGGAGTTATCGCGTCATTCCATCCCGTTCAAGATTGAAACGGATTGAACTTCGATGCCACTAAACTAACCGTGAGAAGCGTCGGCACAAGACATCTCACCCATAGTCCAATTAGTCCAAAAAGGGTAGCCAAGGTCCCACCTAGCACTAAGGAAAAAATAAAAATCTCAAAATCCACCGGACTCAAACTGAGTCCACCGATCGATCGGACCGAAGGTTCGATCGATCGGCCAAAATTTTCTGAACAGGGACCGATCGATCGGTCGAAATTTCTACACAGGGCCCGATCGATCGGTCCAAAAACCCTTACAGTTATTGACAGACCGATCGATCGGTCTGCACGTCCGATCGATCGGTCCTGGGCGCAGTGCAGGTCCGGGACTTCTGATTTTTCTCTTTTTCTTTCCTTTCCTTCCAACATATAATCAATCACATAAAACTATAAACAAGGGGGCTTAAACACATGTTTCCAAGACATTAAAATGAGCTAAAGAGCTCCTCATTTCAAGTTCCTCCATTTCCATCCTTTCCATCTATTCCATCCACAATAAAACTCAAAGTGGAGAAAACTCATTCATGTGAAACCATTTGAAATTCTTGACAATAGGATGCATGCACTTTCAAGAGCTTAACAAGAAAGAATAACTCATCAATAAGCACATCTCATAATCAATATTTATCATATCAAAAACAACTATTAAAATTACCAAAACCATCAATGAAATCAAGATTTTCACCAAAACATGTTAATAATCAAAACGATCCAATCAACCACTTGCCTTTGACTCTAATCAAGAAAATCAAGCTCCTAATCACCTCTCAAGCTCAAGATCCACAATCTCTACAAAAACCCCCAAAACAACCCAAAAATGGGTTACACAATGAAATGACAATGAAACCTTTCAATAATCAAGGTGGAGCTTCTCTAAGGCTAGTAGATTAGAATTCTAGAAGATGGGAAGAATCACTTACTTGGATGACCTTCAAATGAGAAGAACAAGCTCAAGGGAAGTCTTGTGATGGAGGGTTCTCTTCACAAATGGTACCAATGGAAAGCTTGTAAGATGAGGAAGAAGAAGACGGTCTCCATTTCGAGTTTGGTGAACTATTGGTGTGGCTTGGAGATGAAGAAGCAAGAAGAAGAAGAGAGCACAAGGAACCCTAGGCTCAATAGTTGCTGATTTGTGCTGGAAATGAAGATGGGGAAGAAGGGAGGTGGGTTCTCTTATAGCAAGTGAGAAGGGGTCCCACAACTTAAGGGACTTGGGTGGCTGAAATCATCTAATTCGGGACCTCGGATGGATTCGACGAAGAAGGAAGAAATGATCGTCGAAATATCTAGTTTCCAAAAAGTATATGTTTCGCGGGTTTCGAGAATATCGAGTTTTGGGTACAGATTTGGTGTGAAAAGACTGTTTTGCCCTCAAGGCCAGGAAATCGGTTTTCGGGTTCTCAAATGGATACGAGATCAACATGAAAGTTGTAGGATTCCTCAAGATGAATGCAACGGGCCAAAAACACGATACGAAACCAATCGGGAAAATCTCACAAGAAAATGCAAAGCCGAAAAGGGAACCCCCAAAGGGCCCCACAAGCTACCAAAGCACTAAAAAGCCCAAAACTAGAAGAAAAATCCATTCTAGCTCACAAACTCAACCCAACAAATACTAATCCCACTAAAAGAACTAATCCACAAATGAAACAACACTAATCCAAGAGATTAGGGGTCGGGTTCTCACACCATCGCATGTCATTATGACTACGAGATATGGCAAATGGATGTCAAGACAGCTTTTCTAAATAGAAGTCTTGACGAATGCATCTATATGATGCAACCAGAGGGATTCATTGCTGGTGGCCAAGAGAACATGCTCTGTAAACTTAAGAAGTCCATTTATGGACTTAAGCAAGCATCTAGGGCATGGAACATCAAGTTTAATCAGGCAGTCAAATCCTTTGGCTTTGATCAAAACATTGATGAACCATGTGTGTATAAGAAAGGGAGTGGAAACGCAGTTGCATTTTTAGTCCTATATGTGGATGACATATTACTCATTGGAAATGATGTTGGCATCTTGTCATCTACTAAGGTTTGGTTATCATCTCAATTTCAGATGAAGGATTTGGGTGAGGCGAGCTATGTCTTAGGGATCAAGCTTTTGCGAGATCGCAAGAACAAGATGTTAGCCTTATCCCAATCTTCGTATATTGAGAAGATATTGGTCAAGTATAACATGCATGACTCCAAGAAGGGCTTGCTACCTTCTAGACATGGAGTACCACTATCTCGGAATCAATGTCCGAAGACACCTGAGGAGATAGAAAGCATGAGGAGAGTACCATATGCATCAGCTGTTGGAAGCCTCATGTATGCAATGTTGTGTACTAGACCAGATATTTGCTTTGCCGTTGGCATGGTTAGCAGATATCAATCAAACCCTGGACCTATGCACTGGACAGCTGTTAAGCATATATTCAAGTATCTTCGGAGAACGAAAGATTATATGCTAGTCTACCGAGCAGATGATCTAACGCCACTGGCGTATACAGACTCTGATTTCCAGTCGGATGTAGATGGCAGAAAGTCCACCTCGGGATACGTCTTTACTCTATCAGGAGGGGCTATATGATGGAGAAGTGTCAAGCAAGATTGTATTGCTGATTCTACCATGGAAGCAGAGTATGTGGCGGCATCGGAAGCTGCGAAGGAAGCAGTATGGCTCAGAAAATTCCTATTGGAATTGGGAGTAGTTCCTGCAGTGCAAAAACCGATTGTCATGTACTGCGACAATACTGGTGCAGTAGCTAACTGCATAGAGCCCAGGAATCACAAGAAAGGCAAGCATATTCAGAGAAAGTACCACTTAATCCGGGAATTTGTCCAGGATGGAGAAATAATGGTAGAGCAGATTGCCTCAGCTAATAACTTAGCTGACCCATTTACTAAGACTCTTACTGAGAAAGTCTTTACTTCACATGTTGAGTCTATGGGAGTTAGGTTAGGTCGTAGTGATCTTTAGTGCAAGTGGGAGATTGTTGGGATTGGTGTATGCCCTAAAGCCCACTGACTGCACTCACATCTCTGTAACTGGATATTTATTGGTTATTTAATGGAATGACTTCTTTCTCTTATTACTTGTGTATATGTATGGTTGTATAAGGCCCATTGTTTCTGGTAAATGACTTGGGTGTGTAGTGGCTACACACAGTTAGGTCTGAGTCATGGACACTTGAAACAATAAACTTGTTCATAACTGAGAGATGGAGTTGGGCACTTCATCTTGGTATAAGTTATAATGAGATACTCTCCTGTATTCAGGGTGACTTACCTAAGTCACGGACGGCTTTTCCGGAGTTATCTCATTAGTGCATGTGTCATGCATTGAACAGGACCACTTGAAGGTGTGATCTCTAAAATAGTACTATCACAGAGAGAGATCAACTCACCTCTTGCTACTAAGTGACCAGTGCTCTTAATCTTGAGCATTTGTGGATGAACTGACGAAGTCGAGTTCTTGTACTTTAATTCACTATGGGTGAGATCCTGTTCATAGGTCAACAGCTCTGTGTTTTGGGTACTCGGGCTAGATTAGTTGGGACGTACAAATGCAATATGGAATCTATGCCATCAAATGATGGAATGATCGTCCCCTTAGAATGATCCAATTAATCATCAGAATCTAAGATCTTAGTATATGGATGTTCCATATGGATATTGAACTTGTGGGTCGCTCCCTGGATCAAGAGAATGATATCCGTATGATGATTAAGTCAAGGGTATGAAGTTCTAAGGTTGAGATGTAATCAAGAAGGTGGATAGTACATCGGTTAACCTACTTGATTATGGATGTTACATAGAGGGGCATTATGGTCATTGTACTTGGTAGGTCAAAGACAATCGTCTATTTATGATGAGCTTTATTTGCAATTTAATATTTTTCCCTGGAGTGCAACCATAACTCTCTAGTGGAATGAGTTAGGGTTAAAATGATCTTAATGTTGCTATGGGGTTAGCATGGACATTTTGGTCATTTTGGGAGCCAAGGGCAAATATGTCTTTTGGTCCCTCTTCTAGCCACTTTCCTATATTGGCATGGTTTCCTAATTTAATTAGATGATATGTGGTTGAATTATTTTGTGGAAGAATAATTTTGAGTTTAAATTCTAATAGGCTCTTGATGGCATACATGAATTTAACTCTAACTAAATTATTTACTAGTGGGCCATGGTGTGTTTAGCTATCTTGTGGGCCAGCCATAAGTGGAGCCCCTTGTGTGAGGTTTCCAAGTTAGATTAGGTATCTTTACTTGGAAGGAAAGACTCCTCTTTGGGTAAGAATTCCATTGATTAAAGGTTACTAATTTTAGTGTCTTTAATTAGTAAGTGTTGCACAACTAAAGGGGATGGTTGCTATTCTTTTTAGGGATTGACATTCCTATTGGAAAGAGTATTCCTTAAAGGACTCTAATCTTTATAAATATATGGGAGTCCCCTTGGGCGTGCAACACATCAGAAACCAAGTGGAATAAAACCCTAGGGGCGTGAATCACAAAACAATTCCATTGGCCGCCCAAGAAAAAGTGGAGCATTCCCACTCCCAGCCCATTGCATCTTCTTCTTCATTCATTGAAGAGGCTGAGATCAGGTCCAGGTATTTTCCACAAAGAGTAATTCTGAAAAACCCTTCTTAGGATTCCATAGTTTGATCCCACCATCAAGACCAATTAGATTGGGAAGTGGAATAGGAGAGAAGATCAAAGGAGAGAAATTTCTGCAACATATTCCTGCACCTGTATTGCTGATTGCAGGCTGGTTTCAGACCTTTGAAGTCTTTCTTTTCAGAGGTTAGAGGCACTCAAATCATCAAGGTAATAGTCCTCTATCATCTCCTTACATTATACACATGTTGATTATGATTTCATGGAGTTTTTATGCATGATTCATGGCTGGAAAATCAGATTAGTTTCAAGTTTTTAAAACAAGATCAGCCATGGACGTCCTCTTGAGTCTGATTTCAGATCTGTAATGCATTTACGTTCAACTTCTCCGGTAAACACAACATTAACCTGCAGAAATATCAAAGCAAGTACGGTATTCATCCCATTATAAATGTTCAAGTTTCAAAAGATAAAGCATATAAAGTTTATAACATCAAGACCATCCGAAACCTAGGTCCTGGTACAAAAGATAAGCAGTACTGATAGACAAGTCCACAAGAGATCTAAAAACCAAAAAGATGAAATAAGGTGGCACGATAGAAGATATCCCGGTGTAACGCGCATTAGTACCAGAGTAATCACACTAAACTATCAACGGCACCCCACTCTCGTACCTTGTCCTCCTCCCCCGGTTGAGGATCCTCTTGGATTGCCTCGACATCTGGGTCGGTGTAATAGTAGTAGGTGTCCTCTGCACACCATGGAATAAAGAATCAACAATATGTTGACAAGCAATATACATTATTCATAACATGTTTCAAACGAGAGTAAAGATAAGTACATGATTATAAGATAACAAGGTGCAAGCTAGGCACAAAGCATGAGTAATACTAGAATAAAGTAACAAATATAAATCCTATCAAGATGAAAGAGAATAAACATCCATGAAATACAATGCCAAGCAAAAAGAGACTCCAAGGATGTCCCAGCCATCTCACGGGGGTATAAGTTGTTAGAAAAGGGTAATGGCCAGGAACCCTAGATATTGCGTACAGATCACTACGGAAATAATTATAAACGAATATGATTTGATCTCGGTCTTACAGCAACCAGAAAATCTCAAGATCTTCTACTGTATTCCTCTATGCTTGAACTCGTACTAGGGTGTGTGCCTCTACTGCGAATTCTCTTTGCTCTCCAAAATGAGATTTCTCTTGTTGTTTTAACCTAGAGAGCAATAGCGCATCTATATAGGCTACAACTGGACCTTAAGAAGGAAATAAGGATAGGCTTCTTATGGAAACAGGAACCGTAATTCGACCCAAATTAGAATCCTAGTTCCATAAATTATAATTTAGTACACTAAAGAATTATAATTGCACTCCTGTCCTTATTCTCAAAATAATATTTCGAGCTTCTTGTTATTAAATGCTTATTAATCTCCCCACGTTAAGATTTCAGATATCCATTGATTAAATAATTATTGACATCTATATTTAATCGTTATCCTTATAATTCCTTGAGACCTTATACTTGACTTATTTGATATGTCGGACGCAAAGTCCACCTGCAGGGTTTGACATAATCAAAACATAAAAGCTTCATCAAGGGGACATCATCAATCCCTATTACGGGACGTGGATTCCGTCAATAAACTAATATGCACCACACATGTAGTGTAGTCATCCAATTTACTGAGATTATTGACCATAAAAGATCTCACTCCTTCGTAAATCAAAATGCCAAACACTAAATGTATGTGTTTATTATTTATGTCGGAATTAAGAGTACAAGCACTCATAATAATCATTTGGATGTTAATCATCTTATATAGTCGGTATAAAGACAGTAAATCCAAAAATGGTCATGTTTAATACACACAAAGCGTACTAGCATAATGAGTAGAAACTATACCGTTTCCCGTAGCCAAGACAAGCCTGCTGAAACATCATGCTACAATTGTACCGATGGTGTGTCCAAATCCATCTAGATTGTGAACAACAACTTATATTCTATAAGGACCGACAAATAAGTCTTCCGTGTACAAGTATAACTCTACACACCAACTTGTCTACTTTATAGAATAAAAGACACATGCATGCATAATAATTAACAATGCAACCATTTGCCCGTACAAAATCTCAGTTAGATGAGAAGATAAAATATACTCATAAGTGAATCAGTCAAAGACAAATACATAAAAGTATGTTTTTAGCATAAATCCCTAATAATAAGTGACATCCCAGGCGACTACGAATACCCAAAGTCCGGCTCTAGGGGGCTCCTAGCTCCCAGTCCTAGGAATAGCCATAAGGTCCGAGCCCGCTCCTAGCTATTCACGCCTTGACGCCGTCCAAAGCCGACTGCCCACCCCTAGTGACCGGTATTCGACCCACATTTATAATCCTCAGTTTGCAGCTGGTCATGAATGCAAGATGATGATGATGGTTTGTATACGACACAGGTTCCAAGATAAATACACGTGGATAGGTCCCCGAGTACAAGATAACAAGTTGAGGGCTACTCTAAGTCAGGCCAAGATACAAGTAAAGTTCCAAGTTCCATGAGTAGTCCTCTTTCAAGTTTATCCACATGTGGTCATCAATACAAGACCAAGTACCTAAGGATACACTCTAAGTCCGGTCAAATCCTATTTCTACAAGTTAAATTACAAGTTATGCAAATACACAAGATAGAGTGTACAATGTACGACAAGCTATGGATACAAGATTCGCAAGTCAAGAGTGAAGAAAAATTCAATCCTAGGTCAAGAATTGTCTACCGTGTACCTAACGTAATTCCAACGGAGTACGTATGGAGAATGAGTCAATGGTGTCCTAGTTTGGCGGGACCCTGGTGTACGGAAGTTATTGGGCACTAATTAACTCAATTATTAACGCATTCGGCCAAGTTACGTGAATATACGAAAAATCTTGGACTACTAATGAAGCACACCAAGCCAACCGTGCTCCGTTTTCATTTTCCCCAATTGGTCATGCAAGGGTAGGGTCAATGGGTTCCAACCTAGGGTCCAAACTTGTTGGGATATAGGTGGGCCTTCCAGAGAGGTTTCAAAAACTTTTGACCCACTTGATGCAGGGATCAATTGTCTAGAATGCAACAAACCCAATCCAGGATGCAATTCCTCAAACTCATAGCCATGTACAGCAACATATACTATCTAGAAGATAGAAAATAACACATAAACATGCAACCACGAAATCTACAACATACAAGGATGTAGATATACCTTTGGAGCTTTGTTGTGCTCTAATGGAGAATTTGAGTTCTTTACTTTGATGATGAACACCTTCACTATCCAATTCAGAATCTCCAACTCCTTTTGATCTTCCACGCTATGACCCGTATTAGATCTCTTTTCTCAAGAAGATGGTGGAATCTTCAAGAGAAAACCCAACTAGTAACTCTAAGGAACTAAAGGTGAAAGAGAGGGGAACTTAGAGAGGAAGAGGACTTGTGCAACACTTGCACAAAGGGGCTGTTCTTGCTCGATGTAAAGTGCACGACCAAGAGGGGATGATTCCTCTATTTATAGCCCTCCATAACTCCTCTTTTCCTATTTGAAATAGAAGTTTAACTCCCATTACAAAATAGTAAACTTCTCCCTTGCTAGTTGCCATAGAAGTCTCACTTCCACAACAATTAGTTGCTTACTAAATCACAATTAGAAGTCTTACTTCAAATATGATTAGTAACTTCCTCTTTTCTAATTAAAATAGAAGTCTCACTTCCATTAATAATTAGTAACTTACTATTACCACTATTAGAAGTCTCACTTCAAATAGAAATAGTAACTTTCTATTTCCTTTTAGAGTTCTACTATAATTAGTATCTTTCTAATATCTTGGGCTAGCATGGGGACCACTAGGGATTCCTTAGAAAGCTGGCTCCAATTGGGACACGCGACCCCACATCTCATGTGCAATTCGGGCCCACAGTTAATTGCAAATAACTCCACTATATAAATGCAATTGCACTCTAGTCTTAGGAATATATTACAATGAAGACCCTAAACTTCCACATTACCACAAGTAGGCCCCTCCATCGATATCCATGGATCAATTGGACCTGTCCACCAAATTAGATCCATATCTTATTATCCTTGAGCCCCAATCAATTATAATGATCATTAGGTACCGATCCAATTAACTCTTAATTGGAATGGGTGCGCACTTACCAATGATAAATCCATTAATTGGCACAAGGGGATATTAAAGATACATTCCATCTTGACCATTGAATGTTCCCACAGCTCTACTACCACATACCCAAATCACCGAGGTGTTGACCTACAATTGGCCTCACTCATTGGTGACTCAAAGCAAATGCATAGATAAAAACTTGAGTTCATTAATGTCTCAGGATTATGAGCCTATTGCTAGGGAATTATGAGAGCAGACCTTAAAGTAAAGACAGTGTATATAAGGTGCTTCTCATGGTCCTTCAATACATCCAATGTACCAGCACCATGATCCAGAATCTTACATTCCAATGATCGAGACAAATCACACTATCTCATAGTGATCAAAGTGCTGCAACATTGACAGATGAGAAGCCCAATCTCATCACTGGTTGCGAAGATATTCAAGTATAAGATTTGAAATACATGTCTCCTGTATGTGGATCTCATCCATACACATGTATTACATCTAGTATACTTGTGGACTCCGGTTCATCTCATGAACCATTATGTCATTCGTATTAGTTATGTGCAAGTAAGTAATAAAACACCATTCATCTCATGAAAGGAAAAGCAATAATATATATTGATAAATAAAGAAATTAATCAATTTATTTATCATATACTGGTATTGAGACCATAAAACTAACAAAACTAGGTTTAGAATCCCTTTCCAAAAGAGATAAGGGCTTGGTACATTGATCCAATACCTACTTTCTTTCCTGATCTCTGATTAGTAAGATAAGTATACCATTGGATTCTATGTCTCAAGAGATTTGCAACGGTATATAGAACTCCAAATTCCGACAAATGGGTCAAAAGTTTTGGTCATCCGAAAATCTGCCAAAATTCATGAATTCTGCCCACATTCGGCTAGCCGAACAGGTGACCGAATGTGGCCGAAAAGGCCTGCAAAAAAATTGGTTACAGATAAGGTGGCCAGATGGCCTTCGGCTGGCCGAATTCTGGGCAGAACCACGGTTTTTTAGCCTAAAATTCAATCATTTTGAGTGGCTCCTTCTCCAACCTCTTCCTAAGCCTTCCCAAAGGCTATAACCTGCACAAAGAGCCACCATGCTCTCCTCGAAATCACATTTCACCCATTCATCAAGTCATCCACCCACAATTAAAGTCCATTCAATCCATTAATCCAGTTTTTAGCATGTGTAATCCAATTAACCATGACAAGCTTGGAATTTAGGGAAAATCTAAACAATGAGTTAACACGAAACAATAATAATACATGCATGCTCAATATATAAAGCAAATCTACTTGCCTTCATCGAAAAGAGTGAAATTAGAGAGAATTGAGAAGATTGAGGAGGAAGAAAGCTCACACACAAACTATAGGCAAACTAGCAATCCCAAAGCCGTCTCTTACACTCAAAGAACACAAAGGAAGGAAAAGAATGGAATTTAACTAACATGCAGCCCATTAACAGCAAGAAGAAGAGAAATTGGAAGAGATGGAGAAGAGGAAACTTACCAATTTTTGGATCAAAAGATAGAGGAAGAGGAGAGGAAGACAATGGTGTAATTTGTTTCCCTTGGAAAGGCTCCTAAGCTCCCACGCAAGAAGAGAGGGAGTGAAGGAGGAAGAAGAAGAAGCTACAACAGTTGCACTCTGAAATGAAGGAGGAAGAAGCGTATGAAATGAAGTTGCTGGAATGGGTTTGAGTTTAAAAATGAGGGATGGAGGGGGAAATGACTCAAATGCCCTCTTTGAGTGAATTAAGGGAAATCTGATTTTTTGAGGGACTTCGGAGCGTCGAATCATGACGAGTCAAGAACGAAAAATGACGAGCCAAACGAAACTTTGCAAATCACACATAGTCCCTGATTAAGGCTAATCGCACTCGGAACCAAACGAAACTTTGCAAATCACTTTCTAATGATAAAAGAAACTTTCTTAGCCACTAAACCCGCCTAATTAGCTAGAATCACAATTAATTTGGCTAATCGCCAATATTAAGAAATTAAACACCCTATTAGGGTCGGGGACCTTACATCCCTTCCCTTTGAAAAGAACATTTGGCTCCTCAGGAAGAAGATGAGGATAGGCTTTCCTAATTTGGTCCTTGAGTTCCCACATAGTTTCCTCTGGACGGTGGTGTACCCTTTGAACTTTGACCCAAGGAATGGTCTTTCTCTGCAGAACTATCTCCTTGGTGTCTATAATCCACGTTGGCTGCTCCACATAAGATGCGTCAGACTGAATTTGGAGTGGCTCGTGTGGCAACACGTGGGTGGGATCTGGAGTATACTTGCGTAACATCGACACATGGAACACATTGTGTACACCTAACAACTCTAGTGGCAAGGCAAGACGATACGCAACGTCACCAATCCGGGTACGAATGTGAAACAACCCCACATATCTCTTGGAAAGCTTCCCTTTTTGGCCGAATCTGATAACACCACGCATCGGAGGAACCTTGAGGAACACCTTGTTACCAACCTGAAACTCTAATGGCCTCTGTCTTTTATCGACATAGCTCTTCCGACGGTTGCGAGACTCTTTCAAACGCATCTGTACAACCTTGACTTTCTCACTGGTATCACCAACCACAGATCGTCCATGGAAACTTCGTACTCCTACCTCTTCCCAACACATCGGAGTCCTACATTTACGTCCATACAATGCCTCAAACGGTGTCATGCCAATACTCCAATGATAACTATTGTTATAGGAGAACTCATAGAGGGGCAAGCTCTCATCCCAATCCTTCTTGAAATCCAACACACATGCCCAGAGCATATCCTCTAGAGTCTGAATAGTGCGCTCTGACTGTCCATCCGTTTGAGGGTGGTAAGCTGTGCTGAATCTCAACTGTGTGCCCATGGATGACTGAAGTGTAGTCCAAAACCGAGAGACAAACTTGGTGTCTTGATCGGTACTATAGATTTAGGCACTCCATGCAATCTGACAATCTCATCAATGTACATCTAAGACATCTTATCCATTAACTGACCGGTCTTAAATGGTATGAAATGGGCCGACTTGGTCAATCAGTCCACGATCACCCATATAGCACCATTCCCTTTCCTACTATTTGGGGACATCTAACTCATGAAGTAAACCAGGAGGCTTCTTGTGCTCGGTCTTGATCATCTGATACGTGTAACACTTGGAAACAAACTCTGCAATCTCTTTCCTGATACTTATCCACCAATAGTGGTTCTTCAAATTCTGGTACATCTTAGTGCTCCCAGATGAATAGAATATCTCATATGGTGTGCATCTGTCATCATCTCTGTCTTTATGTCCTGTACATCTGGCACGCATAACCGGTCTTTACAATACAAAACTCCCTCAATTAGTCTGAACTAAGGTCTGTCATCTCTGTGCTCAATGATGCGCTGTAACCCTCGGTCATCCTTCTGACATTCTTTGATTCTATTCATTATCACTGGTTCCCATGTTGCCATGTTAGCAATCATCACCTTCTCACTAATAGGCCAAACCTCAACATCTAAGTCTCTAAAATGTTCCATCCATCTCCATTCTGGCACTATACACCCACTACACCAAAAATTGAAATTTGAAACGGTGGTTTGAAACGGCCTTTGCCCGTTTCAAATTTGAGGCGGTCTCAAACCGCTCGAAGAGCCAAAAACCGCTTCAAATGAATAAAAACCCATTTTAACAAAATAGGCATCGTTCCCTCCATCCTTTTTTCGCTTTCGCGCCAATCTTCTAAAACGTACCCTATCTTATCCTTCGTTCCCTCCATACCTCATTCACTTGGCGCCCAAATACCCCAACGAATCCAACTGATCTCTCTGAGGAGTGTCTGAAACGATCGACAGGTGCAGGTGACGATCGATAGGTGCAGATTCCTTCTTCTCTCTACTTCTTCTTCAATTAGCTATTGATATTTCTGCTGTCTGGGTTTCAAACAATGGAGATTTAGGGTTTCTGCTAGATTATGGGAGTGGGTTCCATGGTGTGCTGGGAGATTTTCGGGGCGGATTGTGGGAGTGGGTTCCATGGTTTCATTGTATCATGTTATTATGAAATGCCATGTTCCTGGCCTGTTCTTAGGCTCGGCATCTATTTCTTCTTCCCTTCCTCTTCTTCCCCATCTCCTTTTATTAGGGATTTTGTATATTGCAATTTGATGGATGCATTAACATTTTAGCATCATTTGAATTTTCACACATGCATTGTTTTATAAAAACTTGAAATCTTGTTTTCCACTTGCATTGTTAGAAATATTGATTTATGCATGTTTTGATTTTAAACATTGGATGCAATTTGTTTTGAAAAGAAGTTTTATCAAATCAAGCTAGCCTATGTTTATATCTTTCAAATCATTTTAGGCTCTTTATGTTTCATGTTTTGAAACCTTTTAGTTTGATTTAAAACATGATTCCAAGCTTGATTCAGTGGCCCAAAAGTTCCCACAAGAAATCACTTTGAAAAATGCAATTTCAGGGAATTTTGGTCCTAGGTCCGGGTCGACTCGCGATGTGGCTGGTCGACGGTCGACGGCGCCCACTGCGGGTCGACCGGGTAAAGAGCCGTTACTGCTTTTTCAAACAGCCAGTTTTATGACCGTTGAAGGCCAGGTCAACCGGGCCTGGTTGCAGGTTGACTGGGGACTAGCCGTTGGGCCGTTTTCGGCTATAAAATGAAGTTCATTCCTTTGCAAAAGTTGGTGATTTTTAAGACATTCATGAGGTGTTTGGAGACAAGACAAAGGGGGATGAATTGAGAGAGACCAAGGGGTCATTTGGAAAGCTAAAGCTTGGATTAATGATGTTAAATCTCTAAGTAAGCTTTACCTTTCTTAATCATATGTTAGATGCTTTGTTTAAATCTTTGGTAAATGATTTTAAGCATGTTAACTATGATGTGTTGAATCCATTCTTCATTTAATCTTTGATCTAAGTTGGATTGGATTCTTCACCCTTGATTTCAAACCAAGTTGTTTTAAAATCTTGTTTAATCATGCTTAGCCAAAATCTTTGATTCCTTTTAGCATGATTCATTTACTTGGTTGAAACTTTATTTGTTGTTTTCATTCATTTAAACTTTAGTTAAATTTGTTTAGTTTTGAAAACAACATTGCACATGCAACACATGTTTAGAGCTAATTAATTTCATACAACTTGTGAACCTTTGATTTTCATATCATTAACAAGCTTGTATCCATACATATGATTTGCATTTAACTTCAATCAAATCTTTTTTATGTGCCTTAAACTTTTAAATGCTTTGAGCATATATTAATTGAGCTTTGTTTTTAACTTGATTGAAGTTATCACACACACACATCATGAGCATTCACATTTGCATTCATTTAGTGTTTGTGTGAGTTAGTTTTTCATTTTCATATCCGCCTATTTTAGAGGCAAATATACTGAGCTTAAATTGTATCTCTTTGAGTGTTTGTGTAGACACTTCTTTAAGAGAATTTTTTTTATTGTAAAGGTTACTGCTTAGCCTAAGAAAAGCACATTGCAGAGGTTATTGCTTAGCCTTGGAAAAGCATCTTGTAAAGGTTATTGCTTAGCCTAGAAAAGCACATTGATAGGTTGTTGTTTAGCCTAGAAAAACAACATTGTAAAGGTTATTGCTTAGCCTATTGAAAAACATAGATAGTGGAAATCCGGTGGGGTGTTGGATCACAAGCCGGTAGTGGATGTATGCATTGAGGCCGAACCACTATAAATCTTTGTGTGATGGTGAATGCTTTGTGGTGATTGTTTTTATTAAGCTTCTGCATTTTGTTTGTTTATCATCACTTGTGACTAGTTTATTTTTAAGAAGTTAAAATTTGCAGGGTTAGGATCCAAGACTTTCACCTTCTTCCTCCACTACACCCACCTGTGCACATTTTCCCTTTTCCCCATCTCCTTCTTCTTCTTTTCTTTTTCTTCTTCCCCATCCCCTTCTTCCTCCACTACACCCACCTAAATGGGTCATTTGTGCTGGAAGTAGGTGGGCCTCGTGGATAGGTTTTCAAAACTTTTTGACCCACTTGACTTAGGGATCAACTATCCAGAAGGCTATAACCCAATCCAAGATGCAATCTCTCATTCTCATCAATCGTGTACCGCAATATAACCTGTCTAGAAGATAGAAATCAGCAACTACATGCAACAAAATAATCTACAACCAGTAAAGAAGCAGATTATACCTTTGGAGCCCGGTAGTGCTCTAATCGAGGAGAAGACAATCAGCTAGAACAAGAACTCTTCTTGAAGCAATTAGAGATCTCCAATACCTTGTTGTCTTCCACGCTATGACCCTCTATCAAATCTCTTTTCTCAAGAAGATGTGTGGGATCTCCAAGAGAAAACCCTACTAGAAACTCTAAGGAACTAGAAGGCAACTAGAAGAGAGAGAAGAAAAGAAAATTGTGCAACACTTGCAAAAATAAAGAGGGTTGGGCGTGCACTCTTATGGCTGGACGTCCAAGGGGTGTATTCCCCTTTAAATAGCCCTCAAGTCTCCTCTTTTAACTCTCTTACTAATTTGTATTAGAAGTCTCACTTCCAAGTTAATTAGCAACATACTATTACCACTATTAGAAGTCTCACTTCAAATAGAAATAGTAAGTTTCTAATTCCTTTTTTTTTTTTTGGAGTTCAAGTAGAATTAGTAATGATCCAATCTTGGGCTAGCGTGAGGACCACTAGGGGTTCGAAAGAAAGCTGGCTCCAAGTGGGACACCACGACCCCACATCTCATGTGCAATCCGGGCCCACAGTTAATTGCGAATAACACCACTATATAAATGCAATTGCACTCCAGTCTTAGGAATAAATTATAATGAAGACCCTAAACTTCCCAATTACCACAAGTAGGCCCCTCTATCATTATTCATGGATCAATTGAAATAAATTTGTCCCATCCAATCTTAGATCCACATCTTATTATCCTTGAGCCCCAATTAATTACAATGATCACCAGTACCATCCAATTAACTCTTAATCGAGATGGGTGTGCACTTACTAATGATAAATCCATTAATTGGCACAAGGGGTTAATGTAGATAGATTCCATATTGACCATTGGATGTTCCCACAGTCATACTACCACGTACCGAAGACACCGAGGTGTTGACCTACAGTTGTCCTAACTCATTGGTGACTCAAAGCAAATGAATAGATAGAACTTGAGTTCATCAATGTCTCAGGATTAAGAGTCTATTGCTAGGGAATTATGAGAGCAATCCTTAAATCGAGACAGTATTTGATAAGGTACTTCTCATGGTCATTCAATACATTCAATGTACCAGCACTATGATCCAGAATCTTACATTCTAATGATTGAGACAAATCACACTATCTCATAGTGATCAAAGTGCTGCAACCTTATCAGATTAGATGCCCAGTCTCATCACTGGTTGTGAAGATATTTTAAGTATAAGATTTGTTACACATGTCTCCCGTACGTGGATCTCATCCATATACATATATCACATCTAATATACTAATGGAACCCAGTTCATCTCATGAACCATTATGCCATATGTATTGGTCATGTGCATTAAGTAATAAATCACCATTCATCTCATGAAAGGAAAGCATGATAATGGTGATAAATAAATAAATTAATCAATTTATTACATCAACTGATGGATTGAGACCATACAATCTAACAATCTCCCACTTAGGCTCAATGCCAGTCAGGGTTGCATCTCATGCCCATCCCGTCTACATGTTGCTCAAAGACTTTGGTAGTCAAAGGCTTATTAAAGGGATCTTCCAGATTGTTCGCAGAGTTTATCTAGGTGATAGCAATATCACCTCTCTGCACAATCTCTCTGACTATGTGTTACTACCTCTGTACATGATTTTGGCTCCTGGGTTCTTTGGACTTATCGACTGCCCTGCTGTTATCACAGTAAACTGTGAGCGGCTGTCCTGCCAAAAGTACCACTCCAAGTTCTACAAGGAACCTTTTGAGCCAAACTGTTTCTTTACCCACTTCTCAAGCAGCTATAGCATAAACATATACCCAGAAGTTGATTTCTCGGAATCCTTATCTGACATGAAGTCAGAATCTGTGTAACCAACTGTAATCAGTTCATCATTGCCATAAATTAACATGTAATCTCTAGTCCTTCTCAAGTATTTGAGAATACATTTTATAGCAGTCCAATGTTCGGGTCCTGGATTAAACTGATATCTGCTGACTAGGCCCACTGCATGACAGATATCCGGTCTAGTACATAGCATAGCATATATGAGGCTACCAACAGCCGAAGCGTATGTTATCGACCTCATCTGCTCCTTTTTGGAGTCTTGCATAACAAAACGTACTAGTACCTTATCTATGTACGCAGCTTGGGATAAGCCTATCATCCTATTTTTTCGGTCTCAATGGAGTTTGATCCCTAGGATGTGGCTGGCTTCTCCCAAGTCCTTCATATCAAAAGTCTTAGCCAACTAAACTTTTACTGTGGACAATAAGCCTATATCACTCTCTAAGCTAAGGATGTCATCGACCAGAAAAATTACCCTGCCTCCTACACTTTTCATATACACTCATGACTCATCCGTTTTTGACAAAAACCAAATGACTTGATTGCCTGGCCAAGACGGATGTTCCAACTTCGGGATGCTTGCTTCAGTCCATAAATAGACTTCTGCATCTTGCAAACTCTTTGTGCTTGTTTTTCGCTACAAAACCATCTGGTTGCACCTTATAGATGTCTTCCTCAAGATGGCCGTTGAGAAACGTCGTCTTGATATCCATTTGCCAAATCTCGTAATCAAGATGAGCCGCAATGGATAAGAGTATCCTGATGGACTTGAGCATGGCTACCGGTGATAAGGTTTCCTCATAATCGATATCTTCTTTCCGAGTATATCCTTTTGCAACAAGCCCGACCTTTAAAGATCTCAACTCTTCCATCTGGTCCTTTGTTTCTCTTGTAGACTCACTTGCACCCAATAAGTTTGATATTGGCAGGCAAGTCCACAAGTGTTTAGACCTGATTAGAGTACATAGACTCCATCTCAACTTTCATAGCATCTTGCCAACGTCCCGAATCTATGTCATTAATTGCTTCATCATAGTTACAGGGATCCTGTTTCAGTTCTTCCGGGATTGCCTCGTAAGACTCTCCCAAGAAGGGGAACCTGTCAGGGGGGTCTGACAATCCTCCCACTACGACAAGGCACGGGTGTAATTACTAGGTTAGGTATGGGTGATTCTTCCTCAAGTTCAGTCACACTTGGATTTGGAATTGTTTGCTCTTGAATTTCTTCCAAGATCACCTTTTCTAAAGATTTCCTGTCCATCGTATAACCTTCCTCCAGAAAAACCGCATTAGTGCTCACCAGCACTTTTTGCTCTCTGGGATTATAGAATAACCAACCTTTAGTTCCTTTAGGATATCCTACAAATGTGCACACTTTTGACTTCGTTTCCAACTTATCTATCTTAACCTTTAGCACATGTGCTGGACAACCCCAAATGTGTAAATGTTGTAGGCTAGGCTTTCGCCCGGACCACAACTCCTGAGGAGTCTTAGGTACAAACTTAGATGGTATGAGGTTTAGTATGTACATTGCAGTATCCAAGGTGTATCCCCAAAAAGGATATAGGTAATCATGAGAAATTCAACATAGACCTGATCATATCTAAAAGAGTCCGGTTCCTTCTTTCCGCTACTCCATTCTGTTGAGGCATACCAGGAGCAAACAACTGGGATAGAATCCCATTTTCTGATAAGTATCCCATAAAATCAACAGAGAGATATTCCCCTCCTCGATCTGATTGAAGAGTCTTGATACTCTTATCTAAACGCTTTTCCGCTTCCACACGAAACACTTTGAACTTTCAAAAAAAAAAAAACTCGGACTTGCGGTGCATAAGGTATATGTATCCATATCTTGAGTAATCATCTGTCAAAGTGATGAAATAATCATATCCTCCTCTGACCCTGACATTAATGGGTCCACAGACATCAGTATGCACTAATTCTGACTCGTAGACAGGCATTGGTTCTACAACCAATGAAGGCAAGATACCATCTTTCACTAGCCTGTCAATCCTGTTTAGGTTTATATGACCTAGCCTCAAATGCCAAAGTTTTGTTGGATTAGATGAAGGTGACTTCCTCTTTTAATGATGTTCTATTAATTGTTCCAGTATCATGTATCTCATACATTGTAGGAGTTAACAAATAAAGCCCATTGGTTACCTTGCCAGAACATATAAAAGTACCATTCCTCTTTATGACAACTTCAGTACCAAAAGTAATGGAATAACTTTTATTCACCAAACTAGAAAATGAAATTAAATTCCGCCATAAAGACGGTACATATAATGTATCTTACAAAACCAATTTATTGTTTGAAAAACATAAAGTAATAACTCCTACTAAAAGAACCTCTGCCTTAGCATCAGATCCTAGGTTGACAATGATTTCTCCATCACTGAACCTCCTGGTTTCCCTGAGCCCCTGCAACGAATTGCATATGTGATTAGTTTCCCCGGAGTCCACACACCAAGATTCTGAAGTACCAATTGCAAAACTAATTTCAGAAATAAGTGACTCAATCATACTTGAGGTCTTCTTCTTAGACAGATACTCTGGACAATTCCTTTTCCAATGTCCTGTCTTACCACAATGGAAACACTTTCCTTTTGACCCCGAACCCTTAGCCTTGGCCACGCCACCATTAGGACCATTCTCCACCTTAGGACCTTTCGGAACTGATTTCTTTTTGCCTTTCCACCCTTTGCCTTTCGGTGTGAACCTGGCATCTGACTTTTCTGTCACTTGGGCAGTTGGTTTCTTCTTCATAATCCCTTCAGTCACCACCAGCTGGCTAGACAGCTCAACCAGAGTCAGATTCATCTTATTCATATTGTAATTAACCTTGAAATTGTTGAATGACTCTGGTAGTGACTCAAGGATTATGTCAATCTGCGATTCTACATCAATCGCAACCCCTAGTACATCTAACTCATTTAATGAGTCCATCATTTTCAACATGTGGTCCTGTATTGGTGTGCCTTCAGCCATCTTGGTCCTTATAAGCACCCTCATAGCAGCCTGTCTAGCAGGCCTGCCCTGTTCCGCAAACATCTCATTTAAGTTCGATATAATATCGTATGCAGTCTTATACGATTGATGTTGGTGTTGCAAAACACTAGACATGGATGCCAGAATGTAGCATTTGGCCATCTCATCGTCTTTGGCCCATTGGGTGTAAAGTTCCTTTTCTTCTTCTGATGTATCCGGGCCAGGGTCATCAAGGGGGGTTTTGGTAAGGACATATTTATATCTTGAAGCAGTTAGGTCAATATCCATGTTCCGTTTCCAGTCTACATAATTGGATCCAACCAATTTATTCTGGTTGAGGATGGTCGCAATGGATTGAAAGTATTTAAATTCATGCTTGAAAGACTGTAGCACATAACTATACATTCAATTAATGAATTTAAATGACATTAGGGTTTAGTATTCTACCAAATTTATGTGGAAATCCTCATAACCACTAAATTAAGAATACATCAGAATCCCAATCTCCGGGGTATGCCTCCTTGGGGAGTGCGAATACCACCTAGATTGGTGCGGATCAAAGTTGGTCAAAATTAGGATTAAGACTAACTATCCATGATCCCTTTCATTCATTATTATCTAAGTATCTCATACCAAATAATGAATGACTCCCGATTAGCTTTGGTTTCTAAAATATATGAGGCAAATCCTTGGGGATACTGCATCATTATTTTTGTTAAGTGTGACCCACCAACTAGCATTGTATGACAACCGTTGCGGGCAGCTCCTCCTTGGGGAGTGGGCCCCCGCTCCGTCTCATCACCAACACTATCCATAGGAGATCCTTATCTAGTAACCAGACAAGTAAAAACCCTCTGTGGGGAACGGCCATTCTCAAGATGGCGCAAGGCTAATACTTTCCTTACAATGGACCTATGGTGGAAAACCATGGGGATTTCTAAACAGAAATGCCCCGCTCCCACTTAATATTTTAGAATTGAGGATTTTCTTTTAGGTATTAGGGCCCACAAATATAGACATTAAATCATCTCATGATATGTCCAATGATTGGTTCCAAGTCAAGTTATTTTATGGAAAGTCTAGTTTCTTAAATTAGTGTTACCAATGGATCCATCTCATGGGCCCACCAGCTCTAATTAGAACTATTTCCAAAAATTAATTTGATTTGACCAATTTTGGTAATTGCTAAGTTTGGATCAGATTTGGATACTATCTAAATCAAGCATTCATCCTTAAATAGAAAGTGCTAAAATTAGAAACTAGTCCTTTCCTCCACATGGCCCAAGCGGAATAGACTTCTTGGACTTCTAGCCTTTCCAAAACTTTGGGACTCCTCAAACTCTTTGGGCATCACCAGAAGGCTTTTGGTAATCTTCAAACTCCTTGATTAGGAGTCCAACTTTACTTTCCTTCCTCGTCTCAAACATCAGCAGAATTTACAAATGTAGAAAAATTACATAAATTCCTATGCCTCAATTATGAGACTTACATGGTAATCTAAACATGGAAATAAAAGGGCTATAAGGAAATTCACCATCCCTTGCCCTTTCACGGGAAACCAAGGAAACCATGATGCCCTTTACACTTAGCCTCAAATAAACCTATAATAATAAAAAGAAAGTAAAAGACTTATGGGCCATATGGAGAGGACATTTTCACCTGCAAGTTAGCATCTCATACAATAAAGCATCTCACAAAACCAGGTTACCAAACCACAATGGAAAAACAAGATCCCAAAGGTAGCCACCCATTTAATACATGCACTTCTCAAAGGGGGTCCGGGGGTGTCCCCCGGCGGCGGTCGAGTCAACCGGTCAACTCGCGGTGGGGGTTCGGGGGCAGGTCCCTCTCAGATCAAAAAATAAAATGATCCTGTGTTCCCGGTCGACCGAGCACGAGGCCAGGTCGACCCGCCTGACGAAGGCAGAAAATTGGGTTTTCTCAATTCGAGTCCAAACACCTCCAAAACACTTTTGAAGGCTTTCAATGGCATCCTTATTGGAAAATAGGTGGGCCTTTCAGATAGGTTTCAAAACTTTTGACCCACTTGATGTAGGGATCAACTATCTAGAAGGCAACAAACCCAATCCATGATGCAATCCCTCAATCTCATAAACCATGTACAACAACATAACCTATCTAGAAGATAGAAAATAACATCTAAACATGCAACCACAAAATCTACAACATACAAGGTGTAGATTATACCTTTGGAGCTTTGTAGTGCTCTAATGGAGAAGTTGAATTCTTTTTTTGATGATGAACGCCTTCACTAATCAAACTAGAATCTCCAACACCTTTTGATCTTCCACGCTATGACCCGTATCAGATTCTCTTTTCTCAAGAAGATGGTGGAATCTCCAAGAGAAAAACCCTAGAGGAAACTAGAAGAGAAACTAGAAGAGGGAAGTGATGTGCAACAACTTGCACAAAGAGAGGAAGAGTAATAATGGGCGTGAATCCCTAGGCGGATTAACATTAGGGACGTCCAAGGGCTCTCCTCTTCTCCTTTTATAACATTCAATCCACCTCCTCTTACTAATTGAAATAGAAGTCTTACTTCCACTACAATTAGTTGCTTACTAAATCACAATTAGAAGTCTTACTTCAAATATGATTAGTAACTTCCTCTTTTCTAATTAAAATAGAAGTCTCACTTCCATTAATAATTAGTAACTTACTATTACCACTACTAGAAGTCTCACTTCAAATAGAAATAGTAACTTTCTATTTCCTTTTAGAGTTCTACTATAATTAGTATAATTCTAATATCTTGGGCTAGCGTGGGGACCTCTAGGGATTCCTTAGAAAGTTGTCTCCAACTGGGACACGCGACCCCACATCTCATGTGCAATCTGGGTCCACAGTTAATTGAAAATAACTCTACTATATAAATGCAATGGCACTCCAGTCTTAGGAATAAATTACAATGAAGACCCTAAACTTCCACATTACCACAAGTAGGCCCCTCCATCTATATCCATGGATCAATTGGACCTGTCCACCAAATTAGATCCATATCTTATTATCCTTGAGCCCCAATCAATTATAATGATCATTTGGTACCAATCCAATTAACTCTTAATTGGAATGAGTGCGCACTTACCAATGATAAATCCATTAATTGGCACAAAGGGATATTAAAGATAGATTCCATCTTGACCATTGAATGTTCCCACAACTCTACTACCACGTACCCAAATCACCGAGGTGTTGACCTACAACTGGCCTCACTCATTGGTGACTCAAAGCAAATGAATAGATAGAAACTTGAGTTCATTAATGTCTCAGGATTATGAGCCTATTGCTTGAGAATTATGAGAGCAGACCTTAAAGTAAAGACAATGTATATAAGGTGCTTGTCGTGGTCCTTCAATACATCCAATGCACCAGCACCATGATCCGGAATCTTACGTTCCGATGATCAAGACAAATCACAGTATCTCATAGTGATCAAAGTGCTGCAACCTTGTCAGATGAGATGCCCAATCTCATCACTGGTTGTGAAGATATTTAAGTATAAGATTTGCAATACCTATCTCCTATATGTGGATCTTATCCGTACACATGTATTACATCTAGTATACTTGTGGACTCCGGTTCATCTCATGAACCATTATGTCATTCGTATTAGTTATGTGCAAACAAGTAATAAAACACCATTAATCTCATGAAAGGAAAGAAATAATATATATTGATAAATAAAGACATTAATCAATTTATTTATCATATACTGGTATTGAGACCATAAAACTAACAATCTCCCACTTGGGCTCAATGCCAGTCAGGGTTGCATCTCATGCAGATCCCATCTACTTACTGCCCAAAGACTTTGGTACTCAAAGGCTTAGTAAAGGGATCTTCCAGATTGTCTGCAGAGTCTATCTAGGTGATAGTAGTATCACCTCTCTGCACAATCTCTCCGACCATGTGTAACCACCTCTGTACATGTTTTTGGCTCCTGGGTTCCTTGGACTTATTGACTGCCCTGCTGTTATCACAGTAAACTGTGAGAGGCTGTCTTGCCAAAAATACCACTCCAAGTTCCATAAGGAATCTTTTGAGCCAATCTGCTTCTTTAGTTGCTTCTCAAGCAGCTATAGCATAAACACATACCCAGAAGTTGATATCTTGGAATCCTTATATGACATGAAGTCAGAATATTTGTAATCGACTGGAATCAACTCATTATTGCCATAAAACAACATGTAATCTCTAGTCCTTCTCAAGGATTTAAGAACACATCTTACATCAGTCCAATGGTTAGGATTTGGGTTAGACTGATATCTGCTGACTAAGCCCAATGCATGACAGATATCCGGTATAGTATATAGCATAGCATACATGAGGCTACCAACACCCGAAGCGTATGGTATCGACCTCATCTGCTCCTTTTCCTCATATGTCTTGGGACACTAATCCTTGGAAAGGTGCACTCCATGCCTGAAATGTGTAATACCCTTCTTGGAGTCTTGCATAGCAAACCGTACCAGTACCTTATTTATGTATGCATATTTGGATAAGCCTATCATCCTATTTATCCGGTCTCAATGGAGTTTGATCCCTAGGATGCGACTGGCTTCTTCCAAGTCCATATCAAGTGCAGAAGAAGTACCCACATCTTCTACCAGAGGTGAGTCTTATGTTTCATTTGGAGGACCAAATGCCCTAAGGGGTGGAGGATGTAAGACCCCGACCCGAGTGAACCCGATTAGTGCTAATTAAGTTGCGTGTTAGTGCTAAGCTGGATTAGTGTCTTTGGCTAAGTTGGGTTTGGAATAGCTTTTGCTATAGTTATGGGGATTTTGATTTGCTTTGTGTTAGTTGGGCCCTTTGGGGGTTCCTTTTCATGACATTGCATATGTTTGAGGATTTATCGGAAGTTTTTACATTCATGATTTTAATCCCGTTTTACTCGTTTTGATGATCCCTACAACTTTCATGTTGATCTCGTCCCCGTTTGAGATCCCGAAACCCGATCTCATAGCCTTGAGGGTAAAACAGTCATTTCACACCAAATTTGTACCCAAAACTTGATATTCCCGAAACCCACGAAACATGTACTTTTTGGAAACTAGATATTTCGACGAACATTTCTTCCCTCTTCGTCGAATTCATCCGAGGACCCGAGAGAGATGATTTCAGCGAAACTAGTCCCTTAAGTTGTGGGACCCAACCTCTCACTTGTTAACAAAAGAGAACCCACCTCTTTCATTCATTTCACTCTCCATTGCTCCAGCACAAACCAGCTGAACCTAGGGTTCCTTGTGTTTCTCTTCTTCTTCTTGCTTCTCCATCTCAAATCCTCACCAAATCTTGCACCAAACTCGAAATGGAGATCATCAACCTCTTCCTCATCTAGCAAGCTTCACTTTGATACCTTTTGTAGAAGAATCCATCAACTTTGAGACTCCCTTTGAGATAGCTCTCTTCATTTGAAGGTCACCCAAGTAAGTGTTCTTCTTCATCTTCTAGATTTGTGTTACTATAGCCTTAGAGAAGCTCCACTTTTATTATTGAAAGGTTTCCTTGTCATTTCTTTGTTTGACCCATTTTAGGGTTCGTTTTGGGGGTTTTTGATTGTAGCTTGGAAGTGAGCTTAAGAAGTGAGTAGAGGCTTGATTTTGGCTAGCTTGGACTTGAGGCAAGTGAATGATTGGATGGTTTTAAGTTTCAAATGGTTTGGTGAAGCATTTATGGATTTTCATGCTTTCATTGATTGCTTTTATTGATTTTTCATGGTTGGAATAAATGATCTTAATGCATCTTGATAGCCTCATTTAATGTCTTGGAAGCATGTGTTTAAGTCATCTTGATTATAGTTCTATGTGGTTGTTGATGTGTTGGAAGGAAAGGAAACAAAAAGGAAAAAAATCAAGTTCCCGGACCTGCTACATGCCCAGGTCCGATCGTTCGGACGTGCAGGTCGATCGATCGGATTGTCTTTAACTGTAAGGCTTTTTGAGCCGATCGATCGGACTGTAAGGCCGATCGATCGGACCCTGTCCATAACTTGGACAGAAATTTCGGACTTTGAGACTCCCTGTCCAGTGGGTTTTGATATTTTTTTTGTGGACCTTGGCTACCCTCCTTGGACTCATTTGACCATATGTGAGGACGTCTTGAGCCGATGCTCTTCACGGTTGGTTCGGAGGCATCGAAGTTCAATCTATTTCAATCTTGAACGGGATGGAACGACACGATATCTTTTTCATACCTAAATGCAAAGTCTATTTCCTTGGGTATCGCGAATTCTATTCCTTTCGGTGACTGAGTAGGTTGCTCGATGGTTCCGGGTTGACATCATACTTAGGATGGACCGTTTATAGTCTTGATTTTTCTATCATAGCATCTAGTACTATCCATAAGCTCATTTAAAGTTTTGAAAAGCGTAAAAGTGCATAAGGAGCCCGGGATGTCTTCAAACTCAAAGAGTACCAAATCATTTCAATAATCGACATACGGGACCCCTATTCACTTAAATAGATCTTGAAATCAATATTTTCCCGGAATTGTTATAGTTCATTTTATTTCTTCATTTCCAAGATTTACTTTACATGATCTGTTTTCCTGAAAGCTTGATGGTTACACTAGTAACATTGACTTGTCCCGAAGAGTATTGCCTGATATGAAATGAAAGTTATACATTTGAATATTCCTGCCCGTTCATTGATTTACTTGTACTTGATTTACTTGCATATGTATCGATGTGTTATTTAACCTATGAGTCGGCATCACTAAGCTTGGATACCTTGTCGGTTTGATCCACCGACTTGGAAATCCCTCTCCCGTCCCGCCAGCTGCAGTTTGGATCCCGATACCCGGTCATTACCGTGGTCCCGTCTCGATACCCGGTTCGCTACCGTGGTCCCGTCCCGTATATTTATATTGTATATATGATTTGCGTTGAGTCTCCTCACCTTGTGTGACTGAGATCAACGTCCCGTGATACTGTTGTCACTTTAGCCAAGGAGGGTAGCCAAGGTCCACAAAAAAAATTAATATCAAAACCCACTGGGGTTCGAGTGTGGGTCCCCTACTCAACTCTCGACCTACTCGACTATCGACTAGTTCGAGCGTGGGTCCCCTGCCGTGGTCTGGTGCAAGTGGGTGGGTCTCCATGTGGGCGGGCCAAGAGGGCTGGCATGCTACTGGGACTAGCAGGCTACTGCACAGGGACGTGCAGCCCTAAGGGGGGTGGAATGTGACGCCCCGGAGTCCCACATCGACTATAGAGAGGAAAGTGAATGGGGTTATATGTAAAGTTTACACCCTTACCTTGCATGAGGCCTTTTGATGGGTTGAGACCCATCAGAAGCAAAACCTTGAGGCCCGTGGGCCAAAGCGGTCAATATCATGCATGCGTGAAGGGTGGGGCGTTACAGATGGTATCAGAGCCGACTCTCGACTAGTTCGAGTGTGGGTCCCCTGCCGTGGCCTGGTGCAAGTGGGCGGGTCTCCATGTGGGCGGGCCAAGAGGGCTGGCAGGCTACTGCACAGGAACGTGCAGCCCTAAGGGGGGTGGAATGTGACGCCCCGGAGTCCCACATCGACTATAGAGAGGAAACTGAATGGGGTTATATGTAAAGTTTACACCCTTACCTTGCATGAGGCCTTTTAAAACCGTGCGGCCCCGGAAAAACGTAAAAACTCCGAGGTTAAGCGTGCTCGGGCGGGAGTAGTACTAGGATGGGTGACCTCCTGGGAAGTCCTCGCACGTGCACGTGGGCCAAAGCGGACAATATCATCCATGCGTGAAGGGTGGGGCGTTACAAATGGTATAAGAGCCGACTCTCGACTAGTTCGAGTGTGGGTCCCCTGCCGTGGCCTGGTACAAGTGGGCGGGTCTCCATGTGGGCGGGCCAAGAGGGCTGGCAGGCTACTGCACAGGGACGTGCAGCCTTAAGGGGGGTGGAATGTGATGCCCCGGTGTCCCACATCGACTATAGAGAGGAAAGTGAATGGGGTTATATGTAAGAGCTTACACCCTTACCTTGCATGAGGGCTTTTGATGGGTTGAGGCCCATCAGAAGCAAAACCGTGAGGCCCGTGGGCCAAAGCGGACAATATCATGCATGTGTGAAGGGTGGGGTGTTACAGTTGGTATTAGAGCCGACTCTCGACTAGTTCGAGTGTGGGTCCCCTGCCGTGGCCTGGTGCAAGTGGGCAGGTCTCCATGTGGGCGGGCCAAGAGGGCTGGCAGGCTACAGGGACTGGCAGGCTGCTGCACAGGGACGTGCAGCCTTAAGGGGGGTGGAATGTGATGCCCCAGAGTCCCACATCGACTATAGAGAGGAAAGTGAATGGGGTTATATGTAAGAGCTTACACCCTTACCTTGCATGAGGCCTTTTGATGGGTTGAGGCCCCTCAGAAGCGAAACCGTGAGGCCCGTGGGCCAAAGCGGACAATATCATGCATGTGTGAAGGGTGGGGTGTTACAATTCTTAGCCTACTAAACCTTTTACTGTTGACAACATCCATATACCACTCTCTAGGAGAAGGATGTCGTCGACTAGAAAAATTACCCTGCCTCCTTCACTTTTCATGTACACCCATGACTTATCCGGATTTTGACAAAAATCAACTGACTTGATTGCTTAGTCAAAACGAATGTTCTAGGTTCGAGATACCTGCTTCAGTCCATAAATGGACTTCTGCAGCTTGCAAACTCTTTGCTTTTGGTTACTCGCTATAAAACCGTCTGGCTGCATCATATAGATGTCTTCCTCATGATGGTCGTTCAGAAACGCCGTCTTGACATCCATTTGCTAAATCTCGTAATCGAGATGAGCTGCTATGGATAAGAGTATCCGGATGGACTTGAGCATGACTACCGGCGAGAAGGTTTCCTCATAATCGATATCTTCTTTCTGAGTATATCCTTTTGCAACAAGCCTGACCTTTAAAGGTCTCAACTCTTCCATCTGGTCCTCTGTTTCTCTTGTTCACTTGCACCCAATAAGTTTGATATTGGCAGGCAAGTCCACTAATGTCCAGACCTGATTAGAGTACATAGACCCCATCTCAGCTTTCATAGCATCTTGCCAACGTCCCGAATCTATGTCATTAATTGCTTCATCATAGTTACAGGGATCTTGTTCCGGTTCTTTTGGGACTGACTCGTAAGACTCTCCCAAGAACGAGAACCTGTCAGGGGGCCTGACTATGCTCCCACTATGACAAGGCATTGGTGTAATTACTGGGTTAGGTAAGGGCGCTTCTTCCTTAGGTTCGATCATACTAGGATTTAGAATTGTTTGCTCTTGAATTTTTCCAAAATCATCTTTTTCTAAAGGTTTCCGGTCTATCATATAATCTTTCTCTAGAAAAATCGCATTAGTGCTCACCATCACTTTCTGCTTTCTGGGATTATAGAATAACCAACCTTTAGTTTATTTAGGATATCCTACGAACGTGCCTACTACCGACTTCGCTTCCAGCTGTGCCATCTTAACCTTTAGCACATGTGTCGGACAACCCCAAATGTGTAAATGTTGTAGACTAGGCTTTCGCCCGGACCACAACTCTTGGGGAGTCTTAGGTATAGACTTAGATGGTACGAGGTTTAGTATGTACATCGCAGTATCCAAGGTGTATCCCTAAAAGGATATAGGTAATCCTGAGAAACTCAGTATAGACCTGGTCATATCTAAAAGAGTCTGGTTCCTTCTTTCTGCTGCTCCATTCTGTTGAGGCATTCCAGGAGCAGACAACTGCGATAAAATCCCATTTCTGATAAGTAACCCATAAAATCAGCGAAGAGATATCCTCCTCTGCCTTGATATTAATGGGTCCACACACATCAGTATACACTAATTCCAACAATTTTTTGGCCCTATTGCTCTTTGATGAAAAAGGGCCTTTTGGTCATTTTACATTCCAGACAGGACTCGTAGACAGGCATTGGTTCTACCATCAATGAAGGCAAGATACCATCTTTCACTAGCCTGTCAATCCTATCTAGGTTTATATGACGTAGCGTCAAGTGCCAAAGTTTTGTTGGATTAGATGAAGGTGACCTTCTTTAATGATGGTCTATTAGTTGTTTCAATATCATGTATCTCATACATTGTGGGATTAACAAATAAATTCTATTGATTATCTTGTCAAAATACATAAAAATACTGTATCTCTTTATGACGATTTCAGTACCAAGAGTAATAGAATAACTCTTATTCACCAAACTAGAAATTGAAATTGACTTCCACCTTAAAGACGGTACATATAACGTGTCTGACAAAACCAATTTATCATTTGTAAAACATAATGTAATAACTCCCACTGAAACAGCCTCTGCCTTAGCATCAGATCGTAGGTTGACAATGATTTCTCCGTCACTGAACCTCCCGATTTCCCTGAACCCCTGCAACGAATTACATATGTAATCAGTTGCCCTGGAGTCCATACACCAAGATTCTGAAGTACCAGTTGCAAAGCTATCTTCAGAAACAAGTGACTCAATCATACCTGAGGTCTTCTTCTTAGACAGACATTCTGGACAATTCCTTTTCCAATATCCTGTCTTACCACAATGGAAACACTTTTCTTTTACTCCCGTACCCTTAGCCTTGGCCATACTACAAGTAGAACCATTCTCCACCTTAGGACCCTTGATGACTGATTTCTTCTTGCTATCTCGGTCTTTGCCTTTCGGCTTGGTCCTAGCAAATGACTTTTCTGTCATGAGGAAATTTTTCTCTTTCTTCATGATTTCCTCAGTCACTTCCAGCTGGCGAGACAACTCAGCTATAGTCATTTCCAATTTATTAAAATTGATCTCGAAATGATTGAAAGAATCCGGTAGTGATTGAAGGATCATGTCGATCTGCGATTCTTTATCAATCGTAACACCCAATACATCTAACTCATTTAGTGCGAGACTCATTTTCAATAAATGTTTTTGTACTGGGGTTCCCTTAGTCATCTTAGTGTTTATCAGCACCTTCATAGCAGCTTGCCTAGCAGGTCTAACCTGGTCCACAAACATCTCCTTTAAGTTCGATATAATATCGTATGCTGACTTATAGGATTGATGTTGGTGTTGTAAAACACTAGACATGGATGCATGTATAAAACATCTGGCTACCTCATTGTCTTTTGTCCATTCGGTGTAAAGGTCCTTTTCATACTGAGGTGCATGAAGCTCAGGCTCATGAAGAGGGGGTATGGTAAGGACATATTTGTCGCGACCCCGGAACGGATCCCAGGCCCCGCGACGGTGTTGATTGTGATTATTCTTATTTGATCATTATTTTCCCACAGGTTCCCGCGGTGAGGATTCCCAAAGACACGCGGAATCTGACTCACACGTACACGATTGCGGAAGCGTGTAGCAAAACACATCACGATAAGCACAATCAAATATTTAAGTGCTATCACAATAATAAACAAGACATAGCATCAAAGGAAAGAGCTATCAGCATTCCCAAACATAGTTCAAGTTATAAGTTTAACACGAAAGTAAGTTAAGTTTAGTACAACCCATAAGAGACCAATAAAGGTCAATACATTCTCAAAATAGTCAAAAGAAACCCCAAGACTAAAGGTGACGACACTCGAGAACCAGACCGACATCTAAATGACATCGTCGGGCTGCCACTCTCTCACGGGAGTTGGCTCACAAGCCTCCTCCTGACGCTCCTCCTCAAAGGCAACGTCTCCTGCACCTGGGCACCAATAAACAAGGGTCAAACACGACGGTTTGGCAGGTAATCAATGTAGGCATGAACATGAACAATAACATTTAGAGAAAACATGTAAGCAATTCTTTGGTATGAAGTACTATCAAGGTTGAGATACATTTTCAAGAATACGAACAAAAACTGAGATACAAAACAACTAGCATGAGTACATAATATATCATGAATAATTACAATCCACAAAGAGCCCATCCTTTCTCTATCATCTATACGATGAAAAGAGCAAGCACGCACGACAAGCACGATATACATAATATAAGCACGACACGATTCCCACATATACGGGGATTCCGGCTGCGGAACCGGACACGCACGATGTGTAATAAATACACGACCAGTCTGCAGACAGTCCACATGTTTAAAGACCCCCAGACAGTGGATCAAACCGAAAGGGCAGTCTAAGCTCAGTGGTGTTTACTTAATTCATGAATGCACAAAACACGCGAAGCACGATCAAACACGTCGAGATGAAAAGGGGGAAATCACTTATCACAACACGACGAGCACGACTAGCACGAGGCATAATATTTATGCAAAACACGCTTAGGAAGTGATCCCCTTTTTCTTAACAAAACTTCAAAACAAGCTTGTACTAACACTTCAAAACAAGTTCACGATGATATTCATCATATCAAAAACCAAAGCACGAACACAAGGCCTATCAAGCACAAGCAAGGACCTTTGGTTTTTCTTTGTGCAATTGAAACCCAAATAGTGGAATTTTAGGAAAGGATTGGTGCCCCAGAAGTTCAAAGACATTTTGGGTTTCGAGTGCACAAAATCAGGCTAGAGGTCACTTAACATGTTCTAGTTTTTCCTTCTTGCAAAACTCTTCAAGAATAGGAAACTTGTCAAATTCGGTCACCTCGCGGTCAGGTGTCGGCTAGCCGAACTGGGGTCTGGCGGCTAGCCGCAAGGTGACCGCCAGGCTGACCGCGGGAATGAAATTCTGTGTTTAGCTCTCGGGAAAAGGAACCGAAATCCTCGGTTGGCCTGCGGTTAACCGTAAGTGGGACTAGCGGTTAGCCGTGGGCTGACCGCGGAGCTGACCGCTGAACCCAGGCAAAAATGCTAGCTTCTGGAAAAGGAACCGCTGGGTTCGGTCAGCCTGCGGTTAGCCGCAGTGGGCACAGGCGGCTAGCCGCGAGCTGACCGCTGTGCTGACCGCCAGTGCACGAGAATGCGTTTCAGCACAGATTTTTCACATTTCTCTTCTTCCCTTCCATTCATTCTCATTCCACTTATATTCCCTGAGTCTACATACTCTCCAAGGGACAAGACATATATTTTTCCAAACTTTAAACATCCAACACAAAGGAAATCATGAGTATGAAACTTGTAAACATATTCATGTACAAAACTTCTCAAACAACAATGTAGCTTAAAATAAACATGCACAATGATCCTATAGAGATTACTTGCCTTGCCCAAATGCTAAACACTCTCCTCCAAGATCTTCACACAAGCTAATCTCACACTACAAGCAAAAACAAGAAAACACACAAAACTCACTCAAAATGGAAACAAGGAACCCATTTTCCAAATAGGGTTTGAAAACATGAAAAACATGATCTTAAGGAACTAAAATGACTCCATGAAAAAATATGGGTTGAAACTCTTACCTAGAGAAGGTCAAACAAGAGAGAGGGAAAGAAATGGAGTTCTTGCCCAACTTGAAAACTCAAGAAACTTATATCAATGGAGAGCTTGCAAGGAGATGAAGAAAATGGTAGTCTTAGAATTTCCTTTGGAGCTCTCTAGCTAGATCAAACCAAGTGAGGAAGATGAAGGAGAAAAGAGCTCTCCTTGCCCTCGGTTTAGAACTTGCAGAGATTTGGGGGAATGAGTGAAATGAGAGGAAGAAATGGTTTTAAGTGATGACTCATGGGCCCCATTTGACTTGAACTTGAAATGGCTAAAACACGATCTTGTGGGCCTCGGATGACTTCGACGAAGAAGGATAAAACGATCGTCGAAATATCTAGTTTCCGAAAAGTATATTTTTGACATAGTTTTGAGATCTCGAAAATTGTGTCCAGATTTGTGCAAGAAAGACAATTTTACCCTCTTTGGGCCAGAACATGGGTTTTTGGGCTTCAAACATGAATGGGCTTAAAACGAAAGTTGTAACACATAAAAAGATCATTCAAATGAAATCAAAATCACAATCACACGGAAATCGATACGATCTTCCCAAGCTCACACGTGCACTCAGGCCATCCTGAGTGTGTCTAACTAATATTAAACGTTCTCAAAATTACCAAAGCTATATCCAAGACTAAAACTAATCACTTCTAACCCAACAATAACTAAACTCACTTAGGACTAAACACATACTAATCACACACTAATCGGATTGGTCTGGGTCGGGGTCTAACAATATCCGCATCCTGAAGCTATCAGGATAATATCCAGGGTTCTTTTCCAGTCTATAAAGTTGGATTCCATCAACTTAATCTGGTTGAGGATGGTCGCAAGTGGATTAAAAGTATTTGAATTCATGCTTGATATACTGTAGCACATAACCATACATTCAATTAATGAATTTAAATGACATTAGGGTTTAGTATTCTACCAAATTTATATGGAATCCTCATAACCACTAAATTCAGAATACATCAGAATCCCAATCCCCGGGGTTTGCCTCCTTGGGGAATGCGAATACCACCTAGATTGGTGCGGATCAAAGTTGGTCAAAATTAGGATTAAGACTAACTTTCCATGATCCCCTTCATTCATTATTATCTAGGTTTCTCATACCAAATAATAAATGACTCCCGGTTATCTTCAGTTTCTAAAATACATGAGGCAAATCCTTGGGGATACTACATCATTATTTTAGTTAAGTGTGACCCACCAACTAGCATTGCATGACAACCGTTGCGAGCATCTCCTCCTTGGGGAGTGGGCCCCCGCTCCGTCTCACCAACACTATCCATAGGAGATCCATATCTAGTAGCCAGACAAGTAAAAGCCCTCCGTGGGGAACGGCCATTCTCAAGATGGCGTGAGGCTAATACTTTCCTTACAATGGACCTATGGTGGAAAACCATGGGGATTTCTAAAAAACAAATACCCCGCTCCCACTTAATATTTTAGAATTGAGGATTTCTTTGTAAGGTATTAGGGCCCACATGTATACATATGAACTTCAAATCATCTCTTGATATGATCTAAGATTGGTTCCAAGTCAAGTTATTTTAAGAAAAGTCCAGTTTCTAAATTAGTGTTACCAATGTGTCCATCTCATGGGTCATCAACACTAATTAGAATTCTTTCCAAAAACTAATTTTATTTGACCAATTTTAGTAACTTGCTATGTTTGGATTAGATTTGGAAACATTCTAAATTAAGCATTCATCCACAAATAGAAAGTACTAAAAAATAGAAACTAGTCCTCTCCTCCACATGGCCCTAGCGGAATAGACTTCTTGGACTTCTAGACTTTCCAAAACTTTGGAATTCCTCAAACTCTTTGGGCAACTCCAAAACTCTTTTGGTAATCTTCAAACTCTTTGATTAGGAGTCCAACATTGTTTTCTTTCTTCGTCTCGGACATCGCCATAATTTACAAATTTATAAAAATTACATAAATTCCTATGCCTCGATTATGAGACTTACATGGTAATCTAAACATGGAAATAAAAAGGCTATAGGGAAATTCATCATGCCTTGCCCTTTCACGGGAAACCAAGGAAACCATGATGCCCTTTACATTTAGCCTTAAACAAACCATTAACCATAAATAGAAAGCAAAAGACTTGTGGGTTGTCGCGACCCCGGAACGGGACCCCGGGCCCGCGACCTAAATGTTACAACTACTATTGAAGATTTTGCTTTCCCACACGTTCCCGCGGTGAGGATTCCCAAAGACACGCGGAATCTGACTCACACGATCAAGTATGCGGAAGCGTGTAGCAAAACATACCAAGATAAGCACCAATAAAATATTTAAGTGCTATGACAAATAGTAACAAAACATGGTATCAAAGGAAGAAGTTAAAATGGCATTCCCCACATAGTTCAAGTTACAAGATTACACAAAAGCAAGTTAAGTTTTTGGTTACAACCCTTAAGAGGCCAACAGAGGCCAATACACATCTCAAAATAAATAAGGGAACCCCAACCAAAATGATAGCGAGACTCAAGAAACCCGCCCGACGTCTAAATGACATCGTCGGGCTGCCACTCTCTCACAGGGGTTGGCTCACAAGCCCCCTCCTGACGCTCCTCCTCAAAGGTAACGTCTCCTGCACCTGGGCACCAACAAACAAGAGTCAAACACAACGGTTTGGCAGGTAATCAATTTAGGTGCAAGCATGAACAAATAACGTTTTAAGAAGATATATAAGCAATTCTCTAATTTGAAATACTACAATGACTGAGATACATAAAAACAAACTAGCATGAATACATAATATATCATGAATAGTTAGCATCCACAAAGAGCCCATCCTTTCTCTATCATTTATATAATGAAAAGAGCAAGCAAGCACGACAAGCACGATATACATAATATAAGCACGACATGATTTCCCACAAAGACAGGAATTCCGGCCACGGAACCGGACACGCACGATGTGTAATAAATACACGACCAGTCTGCAGACAGTCCACATGTTTAAAGACCCCCGGACAGTGGATCAAACTGAAAGGGCAGTCTAAGCTCAGTGGTGTTTACTTAATTCATGAATGCACAAAACACGTGGAACACGATCGAAACACGTCGAGGTAAAAAAGGGGGAAATCACTTATCAAAACACGACGAACACGACTAGCAAAAGGCATAATAAATATGCATAGCATGCTTAGGAAGTGATCCCCTTTTTCTTGAGACCAAACTTCAAAACAAGCTTATACTTTGAAATCCCAAAACTAGTACACGATGGTATTTATCGTACCAAAACGGAATTCAAACACGAAATCTGACAAGCATGTGTTAAGGCTGCTAATTGACCTTTATGTAATTGAGACTCCAAATGTCGGAATACATAAGAATTGGTGTCCCCGAAGTTGGGTTGCATTTCGAAGTCCCATTTACCCAATGTCAAGTCAAAACCCTTAACATAGTCTAGTTTTTCAATCTTCAAGAAAATACACAACAAAATAATTCTTCTCCTGAATCTAGCAGGTTCGCTCGAGCGAACGTTATAAGGTGATGACACTTCGCTCGAGCGAGACAGTTCGTTCGAGCGGATAATAAGTGCGTTCGAACGGACAACTCTCTGTCTCGTTCCAGATTATACAGAGGGCAGTTCGCTCGAGCGGACAATAGGGTCGCTCGAGCGGATAGCTCTCTGTCTGCGCTCGGACCAAACAGAGGCTTGGTCGCTCGAGCGAATCAGCTTCTGCCTGAACTCGCAGAGTGCAGAAACTGCCTTTCTTTTACACATCTTTCACTACATTCTTCTTCTTCTTCTTCTTCTTCTTCATCAATCACACAAAATCCCTTGAGCCTACATGCTCACCAAGGGTTCATTCCGTCATTCCAACCATCCAAATCAAATGAAAACATAGTCATGAAGCTTGTAAACAAATCAAATGCACAATTTCTAAAATACAATGAAATCAAAATACACATGCATCATTTCCTAAAGAGATTACTTACCTTGACCAAATGCTAAAAAAACTCCTCCTCAAGCACTTCTCAAGCTATTTCCACACTACAAGAAACCCCAAGAGAAACCATACCAAACTTAACACAAATGAAAGCAAAGAACCCATTTTCATAAAAAAGGGGTTTTCAAATGAAAAACAAGATCTTAAGGAACCAAAATAACTCCATGAAAATTATGGGTTGAAACTCTTACCTAACAATGGCTAAACAAGAAAAGGTGAAGAAAATGAAGGGCTTGCTCCAAAAGAAGCTCAAAGAAACTTGTATTGATAGAGAGCTTGCAAGGAGATGGAGGAGATGATGATTTTGAAGTTCTTTTTGGAGCTCTCTAGCTAAAGCATGCAAGAGGAATGAAGAGGAAGAGAAAAGGGTTTTCCTTGCCCTAGGTTAAGAGATTGCAGAGATTTGGGGAAATGAATGGAATGAGAGGGAGAAGAGACTTAAGTGAAGACAATGGGCCCCAACTAGCTGAACCTTGAAGTGGTCAAAACACGATCTTGTGGGCCTCGAATGACTTCGACGAAGAATGATAAAACGATCGCCGAAATATCTAGTTTCCAAAAAGTATATTTTTGACATGGTTTTGAGATCTCGAAAATTGTGTCCAGATTTGTGCATAAAAGACAATTTTACCCTCTTTGGGCCAAAACATGGGTTTTTGGGCTTCAAACAAGAATGGCCTTAAAACGAAAGTTGTAACTCATAGAAAAAAATAATTCAAAAGAAATCAAAATCACAATCACACGAAAATCGATACGATCTTCCCAAGCTCACACGTGAACTCAGGCCTTCCTGAGTGTGTCTAATTAATACTAAACGTTCTCAAAATTCCCAAAGCTATGTCCAAGACTAAAACTAATCACTTCTAACCCAACAATAACTAAACCCACTTAGGACTAAACACATACTAATCACACACAAATCGGATTGGTCTGGGTCGGGGTCTAACATGGGCCATATGGAGAGGACATGATCATCTGCAAGTTAGTATCTCATACAGCAAAGCATCTCACAAAACCAGGTTACCAAACCATAATAGAAAAACAAGATGCCAAAAGTAACCACCCCTTTAATACATGCACTTCGCAGAGGGGGTCCGGGGGTGTCCCCCGGCGGTGGATGAGCTGACCGGTCAGCTAGCGGGGCCCAGGGGCAGCGCCCCCGGCGGAGGTTCGGGGGCTGGCCCCCCAGCTAGGGGCTCGGGGGCAGCACCCCCGGACAAAAAAATCCGGATCACATAATGAAGTGATCCTGTGTTCCCGGTCGACCGGCCAGAGGGCTCGGTCGACCAACCCTACAGGCACCGGGTCGACCGAGCACGAGGCCAGGTCGACCAACCTTGTCGCGACCCCAGACCGGGGATCCGGGAACGGGACTAGTGATGGTGGTGATAATGACATAATGATAACAATCTACATCAACAATTTAATAATAACATATGATTATTTAATTTCCCACAGGTGTCCGCGGTGAGGATATCACAACCATAAATGAACATTTCTATTAAGTGCGGAAGCGTGTAGTAAATCAAATAGTCAACCATCCTTGGTCATAAAACAATCTCACAAGTATAAAGATACTGTATCAGAATGAGCAATGATCTATAGCATGTTTACCCAAAGTAAGTTAAAGTTTATACAAATATCATTTAATTACATTTCCCAAAAATAGAGGCCCACCAGGCCAACATAACCAAAATACCAATCCAAAGAATGGTAAGACAATTTCCCTAAAAAGATAAGTCTCTCATAGCAACCGAACGTCTACATGACGTCATCAGCACGTCACTCAACTAACTGCTGCGGTTCTACGACCGCCTCCTCGAGCTCCTCCTCGGGATAACCGACAACGGGACCCGAGTACCAAAGAGTAGACCAAACACGACGGTTTGGCAAATGGAGGGAAAAACAACGAAAATATGATAATAAAAGAATATACCTTCAAAACATGTAAACCTGTTCAAATCACAAATTCTATGAACGAGATAAAACATTTATTCAATTACAAGGATGCAATGTAAAACATGTAAGGTGACCAAGGAAACGGGAAACAAGCAAGATGGCAACCACACGAAGCTAAGTCCTCTATCACTAAGGTGATAGAGTAATAACTAGGCACTGATCTCAGTCACTCGAGGTGAGGAGAAACAGTGGATCTCATATAAATACATATACATATACATGACCACAGTAGCGAGCCAGGCATCGGGGACCACCGTAGCAATCTGCGGCATCGGGACAAGACCACGGTAATGACTGGGTAGCGGGATCCAAACTGCAGCTGGCGGGACAAGAGGGGGATCTCCAAGTCGGTGGATCAAACCAACATGGTTATCCAAGCTTAGTGGTGCCGACTCATAGGTCAAATACAATCGAGACATATGCAAGTAAATCGAGTACAAATACATAAACAAACGGGCAAGACGGGGGTGCTCAAGGGCACACTGTCATATCATGTGGTGCAATGCACTTCAAGACAAGTAACTATTTCAAGTGTAATTCAATACTTTCTGGAAAACAAGGCATGTAGTATAAATCTTGGGAACAATGAAATACTATAGAGCTTTTGAAATCTCAAGACAAGTATCGGGGTTCAAAACTAGTTCAAGGTGAATAAAGACCCCGTATGTCGATCTGATAAAAATTTGGTACTCTTTGAGTTTGGGGACATTCCGGGCTCCTTATACACTTTGAATTTTCAAAACTTCGAATGACATCTTCGTGATATGGTTTCTTTCTCGAATAGCCTCATACAATGCCTGGTAAATCTCTTTTGATCGACAAAGCTCAGCTCTCGAGCCAACAGGAGAGTTCGCTCGAGCGAGGAGCTCTCCGGAACCTGGGAAATTTCGGTCACCTGGCGGTCGGCTGGCGGCTAGCCGCCGCTGGGATGGGCGGCTAGCCGCTGGCTGACCGCGGCTGGACTGCAAAAATGCAGCTTACTGGTGTGAGAACCAGACCCCTAATCTCTTGGATTAGTGTTATTTTATTTGTGGATTAGTTCTTTTAGTGGGATTAGTAGTTGTTGGGTTGAGTTTGTGAGCTAGAATGGTTTTTCTTCTAGTTTTGGGCTTTGGAGTGCTTTGGTAGCTTGTGGGGCCCTTTGGGGGTTCCCTTTTCGGCTTTGCATTTACTTGTGAGATTTTCCCGATTTGTTTCGTATTGTGTTTTTGGGCCGTTGCATTCATCTTGATGAATCCTACAACTTTCATGTTGATCCCGTATCCATTTGAGAACCCGAAACCCGATTTCTTGGCCTTGAGGGCAAAACAGTCATTTCACACAAAATCTGTACCCAAAATTCGATATTCTCGAAATCCGTGAAACATATACTTTTTGGAAACTAGATATTTCGACGATCATTTCTTCCTTCTTCGTCGAATCCATCCGACGTCCCAAATTAGATGATTTTAGCCACCCAAGTTCTTTAAGTTGTGGGACCCAAACCTCACTTGCTTATAAGAGGAACCCATCTCCTTCATTCATTTCATTCACCATTGTTCCAGCTGAACCTAGGGTTTTTCCCTTGTGTTTCTCTTCTTCTTCTTGCTTCTTCATCTCCAAGCCACACCAATAGTTCATCAATCAAGCAATGGAGACCACCTTCTTCTTCCTCATCTTGCAAGCTTTCCATTGATACCATTTGTGAAGAGAACCCTCCATCACAAGACTTCCTTTGAGCTTACCTTGTCCATTAGAGGACCTTGCAAGTAAGTGTTCTTCTTCATCTTCTAGATTTGTAATCTTCTAGCCTTAGAGAAGCTCCACCTTGATTATTGAATGGTTTCCTTGTCATTGCATTGTTTAACCCATTTTAGGGTTTGTTTTGGGGGTTTTTGTAGAGATTGTGGATCTTGAGCTTGAGAGGTGATTAGGAGCTTGATTTGCTTGATTAGAGTCAAAGGCAAGTGGATGAATGGATTGTTTTGATTATTAACATGTTTTGTGAGAAAAATCTTGTTTCATTAAGGGTTTTGGTGATTTTAGTAGTTGTCTTTACTATGATTAATATTGATTTCGAAATGTGCTTATTGATGAGTTAATTCCCTCTTGTTCATGCTTGGAAAATGTATGCATCATATTGTCAAGGTTTCAAATGGTTTCACATGAATGAGTTTTCTCCACCTTGAGATTTATTGTGAATGGAAAGAATGGAAAGAATGGAAAAGGAGAAACTTGAAATGAGGAGCTCTTTAGCTCATTTTAATGTCTTGGGAACATATATTTAAACCATCTTGTTTATAGTTCTATGTGATTGTGTAAGTGTTGGAAAGGAAAGGAAAAAGAGGAGGAAAAATCAGTGTCCCGGACCTGCTGCAAGCCCAGGTCCGATCGATCGGACCTACAGGCCGATCGATCGGCCTGTCTTTTAACAGTAAGGCTTTTTAGGCCGATCGATCGGCCGATCGATCGGACCCTGTGCATTTCTGGTCCAGTGAAATTTGATATTTGTTTTTTTTGGAAACCTTTGGGCCTTCTATGAGTCCTAGGGGTGTATACCTTAGTGTTAAGACCAATTGTACCCTAATCTAAGGTCTCTAAGACTAGGGAACTAAAAGAAAAGAATGGTGTTGATTTAGACACTAATTCTTGGTTCTAGGTGGGACCCTGGCTACCCTTTTTGGACTGTTTGGACCAAGTGTGAGAATGTCTTGAGCCGACACGCCTCACGGTTGGTTCGGTGGCATCGAAGTTCAATCCATTTCAATCTTGAACGGGATGGAACGACGCGATATCTTCTTTATATCTAAACACAAGTCTATTTCCTTGGTTATCGCTAATTCTATTCCTTTCGATGAGTGAATCAGTTGCTCGATGTTTCCGGATTAATGTCATGCCTAGGATGGACCGTTTATAATCTTGATTCTTGCTATTGTAACATCTAGTACTACCCATAAGCTCATTTTAAGTTTTGAAAGTAGTAAAAGTGCATAAGGAGCCCGGAATGTCTTCAAACTCAAGGAGTACCAAGTAATTGTTATAATCGACATACGGGACCCCTATTCACTTAAATAGATCTTGAAACCGATATTTTTACCCGAAATTGTTATAGTTCATTGTTTCACCTCTTTTCCCGAGATTTGCATTACATGACTTGTTTTCCCGAACGCATTGGAGTTACTCTAGTAACAGTCATTTGTCCCGAAGTGCATTGCATCACATGATATGACAGTGTGCCCTTGAGCACCCCGTTTTACCCGTTTATTTATTGTACTTGATTTACTTGTTTCCCCGAAAGCATTGAAGTTACACTAGTAACAGTTATTTGTCCCGAAATGTATTGCCCGATATGAAGTGACAGTGTGCCCTTGAGCACCCCCGTTTTACCCGTTTATTTACTGTACTCGAATTACTTGCATATGTCTCGATTGGTTTTGACCTATGAGTCGGCATCACTAAGCTTGGATACCTTGTCAGTTTGATCCACCGACTTGGAAATCCCTCTCCCGTCCCGCCAGCTGCAGTTTGGATCCCGATACCCGGTTATTTCCGTGGTCCCGTCCCGATACCCGGTTCGCTACCGTGGTCCCGTTCCCGTATATTTATATTGTATATATGATTTACGTTGAGTCTCCTCACCTTGTGTGACTGAGACCAACGTCCCGTTATACTCTTGTCACTTCGGTGATAGAGGACTTAGCTTCTTGTGATTGCCATCTTGCCAGTTCCCGATTCCTTGGATACCCGACATGTTTTATATTGTTTACTTGCTTTCCGATAAATGATTCGTTTCCTTTATGAAAGTTGTTATTTAAACAAGTGCTAATATTCTCCAATGTAAATTCAGCTATTATTATATTGTTTTCGGTCCTTTGTACACGCACATGTTTTAAATGAATGCCGATTGGGTGAATAACCATGCTTTTACAGATGTTCCATACGATCAATGATTTTGCTAGATTTATATGATTACACGCGTTTTAAAGGAATACCCGGATTGTTAAATATCCGTGCCTTGTTTTAAAGGACATTTGGTTTGTCAGATATCTATGTTTATACCTGTTTTTAAATGAATACCCGAATTGTTAAATACCCATGCTTGGAAATATGTTTCAAATGACACTTGTTTTGCCAGATCACTATGTTTATACCGGTTTCAAATGAATATCCGATTTGTTAAATATCCCTGCTTTGAGATATGTTTTAAATGAACATTAGTCTTGTCAGATTTCTTTGGTTACACCTGTTTTAAACGAACACCCGGTTTGTTAAATATCCGCATTTTCGCATATGTTTCAAATGGACTTTGGTTTTGCTAGACTGCTATGAATGTCTGGTTTGTTGTATACTTATGTTTTTACTTAAGTTTCAAATGAACGTTGTTTTGGCCATACCGCTATATTTATACATGTTTTAGACGAACACCCGATTGTCAAATATCTATGATTATAGATGATGTAAATGAACACATGTTTTATTAGATATTCATGTTTTACCCATGCTTGAGATGAATACAGGTTTTCCCCGAGATTCCCGACCTTGCACCCGTTTTATTATATGCAGCATTTGATCGTATAGCATGATTTACCTGATGTTTTATTCTTCAGTATATTTGTTATCTTTTCATCCACCTGCCAGACCGTCGTGTCTGATCCACTATCTTTTCGCCCCGAGTTGAGTGTTTTTGTTGGCTGTGGAGCCATGCCTTGTAGGTTGGTTTGTCGGCTATGTCATGTGGACATTGAGCTTGACATCGGAGCTACGTCACATTTGGGTAGTACTTTATAGCTTATTGTTGTATGGCTTTTGTTAGCCTTTTTCTTGGGATTCTTAATTAATGTACATTGATAATTGTAACTTGAACATATATGGGAATGTAACATCCTGTTACTGTCAGCTCTGTAATTTATTGTGATGGTTACTCCAGTCTGATATGATTCTTGATATAATAGCTATGTGCTAAAGGTTGAGTGCGACGCGGAATCCGATGGCGACGGACTTCGGGTCGCAACGCCACAAATGCTTCTGCAAAATATTCAGAATGTGTTGTCTTCACACACGCGGATCCTGGGAGAAGTAAAAATATAATTTATGCTTAATCCCATCTCCCGCCCCCGAGGTTTTGGTTCGGGGGCGTGACAACTGGAAAACTAACCGCCAAGGTACGGTCAGCTGGCGGTTAGCCGCCGCTGGGATGGGCGGCTAGCCGCAGGCTAACCGTGGAGATAACTGAGTTTCAGGTGGAGAAGTGTGCTATCTGGAAAAGCAACCATGACATTTCGGCTTGCGGGCGGTTAGCCGCCAGTCACCAGGCGGCTAGCCTCCAGGTGACCGCAGGCTGACCGCCAGGTGCGGGAACACCCACTGTGTTCAGATTTTTAGCCATTTCTCCTATTCTCCCCACTTCCACTTAGTCCCTGCAATAAAATTGAGCTAAGAGCTCCTCCAATGCCGCAATCTACACTTCTCCAAAACCCCATTATGTGTTCACTCCATCACTTCTTCCATATCAAGTCCAATACAAAGGAAGGAGGAAGGAAACCATTTCACAAACATTCATTTAGGATATCACAAAAGACAATAAATACTCAACCAACATGTGTACAAAACATTAAATGACTTAGCCAAGATGCATTCAAGCATTCATTTCAAAAACCAATGCAAGCCAATAAATATGAGTGAAATGACAAGTCAACCACATTCCTCATGAAAACCCATTGAAAGCTCATAAAAACCAAATCATCCACTTGCCTTGTGTCTTCAAATCAAGAAATCAAACTCCTATACTCTTCCAAGCCAAAGGTCCAAGCTATGAACAAAAATCCCCAAAGCAAACCCTAAAATGGGTCAAAACAAGAAATAGGAAGGGAAACTTTACAATAATGAAGATGAAGCTTCTCTAAGGCTAGAAGAAGGGAAGGATTACTTACTTGTAAGGTCCTCTAATGGTAAGATTTAGTTCAATGAAGATCTCAAAGTTGGTGGATTCTTCTACAAATGGTATCAAAAGGAAGCTTGCAAGGTGGGGAGGAGAATGATAACTTCCATTTCTTGATTGATGCAAGCTTGGTGTGGATTGGAGGTGGAGAGAGCAAGAGGAAGAAGAAAAGTTGCCAAAAGCAAACCCTAGGTTCTTTTTGTGTTGGAAAAAGGGAATGGGAAGATGGGTTCTCCTTATATGGCAAATGGGAATGGGTCCCACTACTAAATACATTCAAGGGCTGAAATCTTGTCTTTCGGGGCTTCTAATGAATTCGACGAAGAAGAAAGAAATGATCGCCGAAATATTTAGTTTCCAAAAAGTATATGTTTCACGGGTTTCGGGAATATCAAGTTTTGGGTACAGATTTTGTGTGCAATGACTGTTTTGCCCTCAAGGCTATGAAATCGGGTTTCGGGATCTCAAACGGGGACGGGATCAACATGAAAGCTGTAGAGCTTATCAATACAAATAAAACGAGATTAAAACAATTAATGAAAAATCTCCTATAAATCCTTAAACATATGCAATGTCATGAAAGGAACCCCCAAAGGACCGTACTAACCCAAAGCAATCAAAATTCCCCAAAACTATATCAAAAGCTATTCCAAACCCAACTTAGCCAGAATCACTAATCAAGCTTAGAACTAATACGCCACTTAATTAGTACTAATCGGGTTCTCTCGGGTCGGGGTCTTACATCCTCCACCCCTTAGGGCATTTGGTCCTCCAAATGAAACATAAGACTCACCTCAGGTAGAAGATGTGGATATTTCTTCTGCACTTGATCTCGTAGTTCCCACGTTGCCTCTTCCGGTCCATGGTTCTCCCATAGAACCTTTACCCACTGAATAGTCCGTGTCCTCAACTCTTGTTCTTTTGTATCGATGATCTCAACGGGCTTCTCTACATAGGTAATATCTTCTCGAATCTCCACTGGCTCATGCCGGAGCACATGGGACGGATCGGGGACAAACTTCTTCAACATAGACACATGGAAGACGTTGTGAATGCCGGATAGTTCAGGTGGTAAGGCTAATCTATAAGCCACATCACCGATCTTGCTCACAATGTCATATGGTCCAATGTATCTCCGTGATAGCTTGCCCTTCTGTCCAAAGCTCAATGTTCCCCTTGTAGGTGACACTTTCAAGAAGACTTTATCTCCTTCCTTGAACTGTAGATCTCTGCGGTGGGAGTCTGCATAGCTCTTCTGTCTACTCCGGGACACTTTCAAACGTTCTTGAATCAACTTGATCTTGTCGCTTGTCTCACTAACAATAGTCGGTCCATGGAAACTGTGAGTGCCAACTTCTTCCCAACAAACAGGTGTCCTACACCTTCTGCCATACAAGGCCTCAAAAGGAGCCATCCCAATGCTCGAATGGTAGCTATTATTGTAAGCGAACTCACACAACGGTAGAGTCTCATCCCACTGAGTCTTGAAATCTAACACGCAAGCACGGAGCATATCCTCTAGGGTCTGAATCGTCCTCTTTGATTGACCATCTGTCTGCGGGTGATATGTTGTGCTAAACTGTAGTCTAGTACCCATAGACTCATGTAGCGTCTTCCAGAATCTCGAGACGAATCTGTTGTCTCTGTCAGAAGTGATAGAAACTGGCTGCCCATGTCGACTGACGATCTCGCTGACAAACAACTCTGCCAAAGGTAGCGTGTGCATCTTCTTCCCTGTCTTCATAGCAAGGAAATGCGCTGACTTGGTGAGACGGTCCACAATGACCCATATCGCATCGTTGCCTCTGCTAGTCCTCGGTAGTCCCGAAATAAAGTCCATGGTAATGTGCTCCCACTTCCATTCCAGGATTTCTAATGGGTGTAACAATCCTGGAGGCCTCTGATGCTTTGCTTTAATCAACTGACAGGTCATACAACGGGAGACAAACGCTGCAATCTCTCTCTTCATGTTGTTCCACCAAAATCTGCCCTTCAAATTTTGATACATCTTTGTGCTGCCTGGATGCATAGAGTGCTTCGTGCTATGAGCCTCAGCCATGATGTCATTCCTCAAATCTTCAATGTTCGACACGCATAGACGGTCACGGTAGTACAAAACTCCATCAACAATACGGAAATCAGGACGTTCTGTTATATGCTCTGAAATCTTGGCCAACTCTGGATCTTGAAACTGACTATCCTTGATCTTCTGAATAAATGAAGGTTTTGACACTGTCATGTTAGCTAACAAAACACCCTTCCTCTGTGGCTGTAGGTCTATACTCAACTCTTCAAATTGCTCAAAGATACAAGTGCCACTTAGATTTGCCAAGCCTACTGATTTTCTGCTCAAGGCATCTGCAACTACATTTGCTTTCCCCGGGTGGTACTTGATTGGAAAATCATAGTCCTTGATATATTCCATCCATCTTCTCCACCTCATGTTCAATTCTTTCTGCGAAAACAAGTACAGTAAGCTGCGGTGGTTGGAGTGGACTTCGAACTGCTCTCCATAGAGGTAATGTCTCCACATTTTCAACGCGAACACAACCGCTGCTAATTCAAGATCATGGGTGGCATAGTTTTTCTCGTGATCTTTCAACTGCCGGGATCCATATGCAATCACTTTTCCTTCTTGCATCAACACACAACCAAGTCCAACATTCGAAGCATCGGTAAAAATGGTAAAACCGCCGCTCCCGGATGGCAAAGTAAGGACTGGTGTTGTAGTCAATCTCTCCTTCAGCTCTTGGAAACTCTTTTCACACTGCTCTGTCCATACATATGGCACATTCTTCCTTGTCAACTTCGTCAAAGGTGACGCAATCGACGAAAATCCCTGCACGAACCTCCTGTAATAACCTGCTAAACCCAGAAAACTTCTGATCTCTGATGCATTCTTCGGTCTTTCCCAACTCATAACTGCTTCAATCTTGGACGGATCCACTGATAATCCTTCTTTGGAGATGATATGTCCCAAAAATGCTACTTGCTCCAACCAAAATTCACACTTGTTGAGCTTCGCATACAGCTGATTCTCTCTCAAGAGTTGCAATGCAATCCTCAAATGCTCTTCATGCTCTTCTCTAGTCTTGGAGTACACCAAAATGTCATCTATGAACACTACAACAAACTGATCCAGATACTCTGCAAAAATCTTGTTCATCAACGCCATGAACACTGCCGGTGCATTAGTCAACCCAAATGGCATCACTAGAAACTCATAGTGACCATATCTTGTCCGGAAAGCTGTTTTCAACACATCTGATTCTCTGACTCTCAGCTGATGGTAACCGGATCTCAAATCAATCTTCGAAAAGTATGATGCACCTTGTAACTGATCAAACAATTCATCTATTCTTGGTAATGGGTATTTGTTCTTGATGGTCATTTGATTCAATCTTCTGTAATCTATACACATTCTCATCGAACCATCCTTCTTCTTGACAAACAAAAGTGGAGCTCCCCATGGTGAAATACTCGGTCTCACAAAACCTTTATCTAACAATTCTTGCAACTGAGTCTTCAACTCTCCCAACTCTGCTGGAGCCATTCTATATGGTGCAATAGATATCGGAGCGGTCCCTGGTAATAACTCAATAGTGAAATCAATCTCTCTGATGGGTGGTAAACCTGGAATCTCCTCCGGAAAAACATCCGGGAACTCCCAAACAATTGGGATCTCCTCCACCCCTTGGGACCGTTTATCCTCCGTGATAAACGCCAAATATGCTTCACAACCACTTCTCAAAAGTCTATCAGCATTCAATGCTGAGACAAATCCTGCACGAGGACTCCTCCTCTCTCCCTGAAACAACACCCCTGCTGGTGTCTCATCTAACTTGAAAGTCAAGGTCTTATGGAAACAATCCATTGTGGCATGGTATCCTGCCAGCCAATCCATCCCTAGGATGACATCAAAATCGAACATCTCTAAAAGAATGAGATCTGCGTTTAAAACCACTTCTCCTATCTGGACTGTGCAACTAGGATAAAAGGTTATACAAATAACTTGTTTACCTACTGGGGTTGGCACAGTCAAAATAAACTCAAGTTCTCTAGCATGCATATCAATCAACTTAGAAAATTCATGGGATAAGAATGAATGTGTAGAGCCAGGGTCAAATAAAATCTTAGATTTTATCCCACAAACAAGAAGTGTACCTTCCACTACATTTCCCGCTGCCTCTGCATCCACTCTATTGGCTCCGTAGATTTGGCCTCGCTGTTGGGGCCTATTCTGTGCCTGTTGTGGCCTGCCTTGGGGTGCATTCCTATGCTGCTGCGGTGCACGCTGATTTGGGTTGTGTCCCTGCTGACGAGCCTGTTGTTGTTGTTGATGTGGTCTATGCTGCTGCTGTGGTGGTGCTTGTTGTTGTAGTGGCCTTGCCTGATTCTGAACAACTATTGCATTCTGTGGTGCTAGTGGTCGCTGTGCCCCTTGCTGCTGCTGCTGATTCTGCCTATTCTGTCTTGGACAATCTCTTATCTGATGAGCCATGGAGCCACATCTGAAACATGCTCCTGTGAGTGTACGACACTGTGCACTCTCATGGTTCTTCCCACAATGGGTACAAACCAATGGACCTTGAGCAATCTGTTCTGTCCTCTGTCTCTTGTTCTGATGGTTCCTTTACTGGTGGTTCTGCTGCTGAGCATGTCCCTTGCCTTGGACTCTGAGGATCTTGTTGTGAAAGTTCTTAAACTTGTAGGCCCTCTTGACTGCCTCATCAAAAGTAGCAGGTGGTACTACTCCGGTGGCATCTCTCTCAATGAAGGGATTAAGTCCCTCAAAGAATTTGGCGATTTTCTTCTCCACCGTATCCACCAACTCCGGAGCATATCTAGACAATCTCTCGAATTTAATGAGAAATTCTAAGACCGTCATACTCCCTTGGACAAGCTGTTCAAATTCTATGGCCTTTTGATTCTAGATATGAGCAGGTACATATTTATCATGGAATTGCCTCTTGAAATTTACCCAAACCTCTGCATCAGCCATGGTTCTGTATTCTTCCCTAACCGTTTTCTACCATCTATCCGCTATACCAAAGAAGAGGGATGATGCTAGCTTCACTCTATCTCTCCCAGTACACTGGAAAATCTCAAAGACGTTCTCGGTATGTTCTAATCAGTCATCTGCAGCCAATGGGTCTTCTATTCCCAGAAATTCTTTCGGAGCTCTCTTTCGAAATCGCTCAAACAAGGCATTAGGATCATGTTGTCTCTGGTTTATGACAATTGCGGGCTGAGGTTGAACCGGTTCTGGTGTTCTTTGTAGGACCTCAAGCAATTGCCTTTGCATCTCTGCCATTTCCCTTGCATGGTCTTCTTCCCTCTTGAGCATCTGTTCTTGCAATCTAGCTTGGTTCTCATTGGCTTGACGCTACTGGTCAAGCATTGCTTGCATCATTTCCTGGAACTGATTAGGTGGGTTGTTCTCAACTATATCCTCTTCTATCGGCCCGGTGTGATGACTGTTACTTCCAGAAGGAATGTCATTCACTGCTCTCTTACGGGGAGGCATGATGCTGCAAAACAAATTGTTAGCACATAATAATATAAAGGGTCACACATTGCTCACACGATACTGGCTAACGAAAAATCTAACGAATCCTCGCCACGTCCTTAGGATTTCTAGTTTCTTTAAATTGCTTGAAACACGTCTCACTCTGATAACAGTTTAATAATAACATATGTTTATTTAATTTCCCACAGGTGTCTGCGGTGAGGATATCACAACCATAAATGAACATTTCTATTAAGTGCGGAAGCGTGTAGCAAATCAAATAGTCAACCATCCTTGGTCATAAAACAATCTCACAAGTATAAAGATATTGTATCAGAATGAGCAATGATCTATAGCATGTTTACCCAAAGTAAGTTAAAGTTTATACAAATATCATTTAATTACATTTCCCAAAAAAAGAGGCCCACCAGGCCACCATAACCAAAATACCAATCCAAAGAATGGTTAGACAATTTCCCTAAAAAGATAAGTCTCTCATAGCAACCGAACGTCTACATGACCTCATCAACACGCCACTCAAATAACTATTGCGGTTCTACGACCGCCTCCTCGAGCTCCTCCTCGGGATAACCGACAACGGGACCTGAGTACCAAAGAGTAGATCAAGCACGACGGTTTGGCAAATGGAGGGAAAAACAACGACAATATGATAATAAAAGAATATACCTTCAAAACATGTAAACATGTTCAAATCACAAATTCTATGAACGAGATAAAACATTTATTCAATTACAAGGATGCAATGTAAAACATGTAAGGTGACCAAGGAAACGGGAAACAAGCAAGATGGCAACCATACAAAGCTAAGTCCTCTATCACTAAGGTGATAGAGCAATAACTAGGCACTGATCTCAGTCACTCGAGGTGAGGAGAAATAGTGGAGCTCATATAAATACATATACATATACAATACTATACATGACCACGGTAGCGAGCCGGGCATCGGGGACATCAGCAGCAATCTGCGGCATCGGGACAAGACCACGGTAATGTCCGGGTAGCGGGATCCAAACTGCAGCTGGCGGGACAAGAGGGGGATCTCCAAGTCGGTGGATCAGACCAACATGGTTATCCAAGCTTAGTGGTGCCGACTCATAGGTCAAATACAATCGAGACATATGCAAGTAAATCGAGTACAAATACATAAACAAACGGGCAAGACGGGGGTGCTCAAGGGCACACTGTCATATCATGTGGTGCAATGCACTTCAAGACAAGTAACTATTTCAAGTGTAATTCAATACTTTCGGGAAAACAAGGCATGTAGTATAAATCTAGGGAACAATGAAATACTATAGAACTTTTGAAATCTCAAGACAAGTATCGGGGTTCAAAACTAGTTCAAGGTGAATAGAGACCCCGTATGTCGATCTGATAAAAATTTGGTACTCTTTGAGTTTGGGGACATTCCGGGCTCCTTATACACTTTGAATTTTCAAAACTTCGAATGACATCTTCGTGATATGGTTTATTTCTCGAATAGCCTCATACAATGCCTGGTGACTCTCTTTTGATCGACAAAGCTCAGCGCTCGAGCCAACCGGAGAGTTCGCTCGAGCCAACCGGAGAGTTCGCTCGAGCGAGGAGCTCTCCTGAACCTGGGAAATTTCGGTCACCTGGCGGTCGGCTGGCGGCTAGCCGCCGCTGGGATGGGCGGCTAGCCGCTAGCTGACCGCGGCTAGGCTGCAAAAATGCAGCTTACTGAAAAACTAACCGCCAAGGTGCGGTCAGCTGGCGGTTAGCCGCCGCTGGGATGGGCGGCTAACCGTTGAGCTAACTGAGTTTCAGGTAGAGAAGTGTGCTCTTTGAAAAAGCAACCGTGACATTTCGGCTAGCGGGCGGTTAGCCGCCAGTCACCAGGCGGCTAGCCTCCAGGTGACCGCAGGCTGACCGCCAGGTGCGGGAACACCCACTGTGTTCAAATTTTTAGCCATTTCTCCTATTCTCCCCACTTCCACTTAGTCCCTGCAATAAAATTGAGCTAAGAGATCCTCCAATGCCTCAATCTACACTTCTCCAAAACCCCATTATGTGTTCACTCCATCACTTCTTCCATATCAAGTCCAGTACAAAGGAAGGAGGAAGGAAACCATTTCACAAACATTCATTTAGGATATCACAAAAGACAATAAATACTCAACCAACTTGTGTACAAAACATTAAACGACTTAGCCAAGATGCATTCAAGCATTCATTTCAAAAACCAATGCAAGCCAATAAATATGAGTGAAATTACAAGTCAACCACATTCCTCATGAAAACCCATTGAAAGCTCATAAAAACCAAATCATCCACTTGCCTTGTGTCTTCAAATCAAGAAATCAAACTCCTATACTCTTCCAAGCCAAAGGTCCAAGCTATGAACAAAAATCCCCAAAGCAAACCCTAAAATGGGTCAAAACAAGAAATAGGAAGGGAAACTTTACAATAATGAAGATGAAGCTTCTCTAAGGCTAGAAGAATACCAATCTAGAAGAAGGGAAGGATTACTTACTTGTAAGGTCCTCTAATGGCAAGATTTAGTTCAATGAAGATCTCAAAGTTGGTGGATTCTTCTACAAATGGTATCAAAAGGAAGCTTGCAAGGTGGGGAGGAGAATGATAACTTCCATTTCTTGATTGATGCAAGCTTGGTGTGGATTGGAGGTGGAGAGAGCAAGAGGAAGAAGAAAAGTTGCCAAAAGCAAACCCTAGGTTCTTTTTGTCCTGGAAAAAGGGAATGGGAAGATGGGTTTGAAAGTTCATGCATAACAGATCTGAACTTGGACGTCCATGGCTGGTATGGTTTTTCAAGTTTTTAAAACAAAACCAAATCTGATATGGCAGCCATGAAACATGCATAAAAACTCCATGAAATCATTATCAACATGTGTAGAATGAAAGGAGATGATAGAGGACTAATACCTTGCCGATATGAAGTCTTCAAATCTCTGAAACTGAACTTGCAAACTGCTGATCACAAGCCTGCAATCAGCTATACAGGTTGCAGGAATTTGCTGCAGCAACTTTCCTTTTGATCTTCTCTTCTATTCCACAACCCAATCTAATTGGTGTTGATTGTGGGATCAAAATATGGTTTCCTAGATGGGTTTTCAGAACTTACAATTAGTGGAAAAAGACCTGAACCAGATCTCCACTCTTCAATCAATGAAGAAGAAGATGGCTGGGCGTGAGTCTCTCTAAGAAGAAGGCTGGGCGTGAGCCTCTCTCTATTCTCTAGGGCAGCCAATGGAGAGCTATTGTTGCACGCCTAGGGTTCTTCTTCCAATCCTTGATCCACGCCTAAGGGATGGTGTGGTTTATATATGCATTACACATTCCTTTAAGAGTTATATCAAATAGGAATGAGCATCCCATAAATAAAGCAACCAGCCACCATATTAGTGCAACACTTTCTAATTAAAGATACTAAAATTTAGTAACCTTTAATTATAGGAATTCTTACCCAAAGAGGAATCCTTCCTTCCAAGTAAAGATACCTAGTTAAACTTGGAAACCTCACACAAGTAGCTCCCCTTATGGCTGGCCCACAAGATAGATAAACACACCATGGCCCACTAGTTAATAATTTAGCTAGAGTTAAATTCATGCATGCCATCAAAGGCCTATTTGAATTTATACTCAAAATTATTCTTCCAAAAAATTAATTCATCCATATATCATCTAATTAAATTTGGAAACCATGCCAATATAGGAAAGTGGCTAGAAGAGGGACCAAAAGACATATTTGCCCTTGGCTCCCAAAATGACCAAAATGTCCATGCTAACCCCATAGCAACATTAAGATCATTTTAACCCTAACTCATTCCACTAAAGAGTTATGGTTGCACTCCAGGGACAAATATTAAATTGCAAATAAAGCTCATCATAAACTGACGATTGTCTTTGACCTACCAAGTACAATGACCACAATGCCCCTCTATGTAACATCCATAATCAAGTAGGTTAACCGATGTACTATCTACCTTCTTGATTACATCTCATCCTTAGAACTTCATACCCTTGACTTAATCAACATCCGGATATCATTCTCTTGATCCAGGGAGCGACCCACAAGTTCAATATCCATATGGAACATCCATATACTAAGATCTTAGATTCTGATGATTAATCGGATAATTCTAAGGGGACGATCATTCCATCACACGATGGCATAGATTCCATATTGCATTTGCACGTCCCAACTAATCAAGCCCGAGCACCCAAAACACAGAGCTGTTGACCCATGAACAAGATCTCACCCATAGTGAATTAAAGTACAAGAACTCGACTTCGTCAGTTCATCCACAAATGCTCAAGATTAAGAGCACTAGTCACTTAGTATCAAGAGGTGACTTGATCTCTCTCTGTGATAGTACTATTTTAGAGATCACACCTTCAAGTGGTCCTGTTCAATGCATGACACATGCACTAATGAGATAAATCCGGAAAGGCCTCCGTGACTAAGGTAAGTCACCCTGAATACAGGAGAGTATCTCATTATAACTTATACCAAGATGAAGTGCCCAACTCCATCTCTCAGTTATGAACAAGTTTGTTGTTTCAAGTGTCCATGACTCAGACCTTACTGTGTGTAGCCACTACACACCCAAGTCATTACTAGAAAACAATGGGCCTTACACAACCATACATATACACAAGTAATAAGAGAAAGATGTCATTCTATTAAATAACCAATAAATATCCAGTAACAGAGATGTGAGTGCAGTCAGTGGGCTTTAGGGCATACACCAATCCCAACAGGGTTCTCCTTATATGGCAAATGGGAATGGGTCCCACTACTAAATACATTCAAGGGCTGAAATCTTGTCTTTCGGGGCTTCTAATGAATTCGACGAAGAATAAAGAAATGATCGCCGAAATGTTTAGTTTTCAAAAAGTATATGTTTCACGGGTTTCGGGAATATCAAGTTTTGGGTACAGATTTCGTGTGCAATGACTGTTTTGCCCTCAAGGCTATGAAATCGGGTTTCGGGATCTCAAACGGGGACGGGATCAACATGAAAGATGTAGAGCTTATCAATACAAATAAAACGAGATTAAAACAATTAATGCAAAAATCTCCTATAAATCCTCAAACATATGCAATGTCATGAAAAGGAACCCCCAAAGGACCCTATTAACCCAAAGCAATCAAAATTCCCCAAAACTATATCAAAAGCTATTCCAAACCCAACTTAGCCAGAATCACTAATCAAGCTTAGAACTAATACGCCACTTAATTAGTACTAATCGGGTTCTCTCGGGTCGGGGTCTTACACGCCTGACGAAGGCAGAAAATTGGGTTTTTCTAACTCGAGTCCAAACACCTCCAAAACACTTTTGAAGGGTCTCAATGGCATCCTACCATCCTTCCATCGTAATTATACCCTTTTGTGATTATCCAAACATGGATTTACTACATAAAGTAAACAAACCCAATCTTAACTGATCCTCACATAGCCCTTGCTTCATCTTCTTCGCATCTCATGCAAAGATTGGAGCAAGCTTGCTGATCTAACATGATTAGAGATGAGGTATGGCTCTGATACCAATTGTTGGAAAATAGGTGGGCCTTTCAGATAGGTTTCAAAACTTTTGACCCACTTGATACAGGGATCAACTATCTAGAAGGCAACAAACCCAATCTAGGATGCAATCCCTCAATCTCATAAACCATGTACAACAACATAACCGATCTAGAAGATAGAAAATGGCATCCAAACATGCAACCACGAAATCTACAACATACAAGGTGTAGATTGTTCCTTTGGAGCTTTGTAGTGCTCTGATTGAGAAGTTGAATTCTTTCTTTGATGATGAACGCCTTCACTAATCAAACTAGAATCTCCAACACCTTTTGATCTTCCACGCTATGACCCGTATCAGATTCTCTTTTCTCAAGAAGATGGTGGAATCTCCAAGAGAAAAACCCTAGAGGAAACTAGAAGAGAAACTAGAAGAGGGAAGTGATGTGCAACAACTTGCACAAAGAGAGGAAGAGTAATAATGAGCGTGAATCCCTAGGTGGATTAACATTAGGGACGTCCAAGGGCTCTCCTCTTCTCCTTTTATAGCATTCAATCCACCTCCTCTTACTAATTGAAATAGAAGTCTTACTTCCACTACAATTTGTTGCTTACTAAATCACAATTAGAAGTCTTACTTCAAATTTGATTAGTAACTTCCTCTTTTCTAATTAAAATAGAAGTCTCACTTCCATTAATAATTAGTAACTTACTATTACCACTATTAGAAGTCTCACTTCAAATAGAAATAGTAACTTTCTATTTCCTTTTAGAGTTCTACTATAATTAGTATATTTCTAATATCTTCGGCTAGCGTGGGGACCACTAGGGATTCCTTAGAAAACTGGCTCCAACTGGGACTCGCGACCCCACATCTCATGTGCAATCTGGGCCCACAGTTAATTGCAAATAACTCTACTATATAAATGCAATTGCACTCCAGTCTTAGGAATATATTACAATGAAGACCCTAAACTTCCACATTACCACAAGTAGGCCCCTCCATCTATATCCATGGATCAATTGGACCTGTCCACCAAATTAGATCCATATCTTATTATCCTTGAGCCCTAATCAATTATAATGATCATTTGGTACCGATCCAATTAACTCTTAATTGGAATGGGTGCGCACTTACCAATGATAAATCCATTAATTGGCACAAGGGGATATTAAAGATAGATTTCATCTTGACCATTGAATGTTCCCACAGCTCTACTACAACGTACCCAAATCACCGAGGTGTTGACCTACAATTGGCCTCACTCATTGGTGACTCAGAGCAAATGAATAGTACGAAACTTGAGTTCATTAATGTCTCAGGATTATGAGCCTATTGCTAGGGAATTATTGTCGCGACCCCGGAACGGAACCCCGGGCCCACGACGTTGTTGAATTTACGATTGTTTATGCTTTTCCATAGGTTCCCGCGGTGAGGATTCCCAAGGACACGCGGAATCTGACTCACACGATCAAGTTTGCGGAAGCGTGTAGCAAATCACATCGAGATAAGCACCAATAAACTCTTCAAGTGCTATAACAATAATAACAAGACATAGTATCGAGAGAAAGAAGGTAACATGGCATTCCCAAGATAATTCAAGTTATGAGACTATACAAGTAAGTTAAGTTTTTGTTACATCCCAGAAGAGGCCAACAAAGGCCAATACACTGCTCAAAATATTAAAGGAAACCCCAAGACAAAATGACGAAACTCAAGAAACCCGCCCGACGTCTAGATGACATCGTCGGGCAGCCACTCTCTCACTCGGGGTGGCTCAAGAGCCTCCTCCTGACGCTCCTCCTCAAAGGCAACGTCTCCTGCACCTGGGCACCAACAAACAAGGGTCAAACACAACGGTTTGGCAGGTAATCAATTTAGGTGCAAGCATGAAACAATAAACGTTTTAGAAAACATATAAGCAAATCCCTGATTTGAATTACTACAATGACTAAGATACATTTTCGAGAATACATACAAAATTGAGATACTAAAACAAGCTAGCATAAGTACATATAATATCATGAATAGCTACAATCCACAACGATCCCATCCTTTCTCTATCATATATATAATGAAAAGAGCAAGCACGCACGACAAGCACGATATACATAATATAATCACGACACGATTCCCACATATACGGGGATTTCCGGCCGCGGAACTGGACACACACAATGTGTAATAAATACACGACCAGTCTGCAGACAGTCCACATGTTTAAGGTCCCCCAGACAGTGGATCAAACTGAAAGGGTAGTCCAAGCTCAGTGGTGTTCACTTAATTCATGAATGCATAAAACACACGAAAACTATCAAAACATGCCGAGATAAAAAGGGGGAGGTCACTTATCAAAACACGACGAACACGACTAGCAAAAGGCATAATTAATATGCATAACACGCTTAGAAAGTGATCCCCTTTTTCTTGAAACAAATCTTCAAAACAAGCTTATACTTGAAATCCAAAACGAGTACACGATGGTACTTATCGTACCGAAACGGAATTCAAATACGAAATCTGTCAAGCATGTGTTAAGGCTATTAATTGACCTTTATGAAATTGGCACCCCAAATGTCGGAATATACAAGAATTGGTGTCCCCAAAGTTGGGTTGTATTTCGAAGTTCCATTTACACAATGTCAAGTCAAACCCTTAACATAGTCTAGTTTTTCAACCTTCAAGAAAATACACAACGAAATAATTCTTCTTCCTGAATCTTGGCAGGTTCGCTTGAGTGGACTTTGTAAGGAATTGACACTTCGCTCGAGCGGACAATAAGGTCGCTCGAACGGACAACTCTCTGTCTGCGCTCGGACCAAACAGAGGCTTGGTCGCTCCAGCGGACCCAAGGTCGCTCCAGCGGACAAGCTTCTGCCTGTGCTCGCTGAGTGCAGAAAATGCCTTTCTCTTGTACAACTTCTAACACATTTCACTTCTTCTCCTCCTCCTTAAGCCACATACAATCCCTTGAGCCTTCATGCTCACCAAGGGTTCATTTTCACACTTTCAAACATTCAATCCAATAAAAATCAAGATCATGGAGTTTATAACAAGTTTACATGCACAATTTCTAAAATAACAATGTAATCAAAATACACATGCATCATTTCCTATAGAGATTCTTGCCTTGTCCAATGCTAACTATCCTCTTCAAGCACTTCACTCAAGGTATTCCAACACTACAAGAATCCCAATGAAATCCATTCAAAACTCAACAAAAATGAAAACAAGGAACCCATTTTTACAAAAGGGTTTGTAAACATGAAAAACAAGATTTTTAAGAACCAAAAAGACTTCATGAAAAGTATGGGTTGAAGCTCTTACCTAGAAATGCTCAAACAAGAAGGAATTAAGAAAATGGAGAGCTTTCCCAACTTTAGCTTTCAAGAAGGAGACATCAATAGGAAGCTTGAGATGAGAGGAAGAAGAAGATAGCCTTGGGATTTTTTTTGGAGATCTCTAGCTAGATCATGCAAGGTGAGGAAGATGGAAAGGGAAAAAGGTTTTTCAGCCCTAGGTCAAGGAAGTTGTAGAGATTTGGGGGAAATGAATGAAAAGAGAGGGAGATGGGGCTTAAGTGATGACAATGGGCCCCAATTAACTTGAACCTTGAAATGGCCAAAAGATGATCTTGTGGGCCTCGAATGACTTCGACGAAGAAGGATAAAACGATCCTCGAAATATCTAGTTTCCAAAAAGTATATTTTTGACATGGTTTTGAGATCTCGAAAATTGTGTCCGGATTTGTGCATAAAGGAAAATTTTACCCTCTTTCGGCCAAAACTTGGGTTTTTGGGCTTTAAACACGAACGGGCTTAAGACGAAAGTTGTAACACATAGAGAAATCATTCAAATGAAATCAAAATCACAATCACATGGAAACCGATACGATCTTCCCAAGCTTACACGTGCACTCAGGCCTTCCTGAGTGTGTCTGACTAATATTAAACGTTCTCAAAATTCCAAAGCTATGTCCAAGACTAAAACTAATTATTTCTAACCCAACGACAACTAAACCCACTTAGGACTAAAAACATACTGATCGCACACTAATCAAATTGGTCTGGGTCGGGGTCTAACATCCTCCACCCCTTCGGTGCCAAACCGATGCTAGCGTGGTAACTATTGTTATACGCAAATTCACAAAGCGGTAAGCACTCATCCCACTGAACCTTGAAATCCAGTACATAAGCACGCAACATGTCTTCGAGAGTCTGTATCATCCTTTCTGACTAACCATCTGTCTGAGGATGATATGTCGTACTGAACTGGATTTTGGTACCCATCGACTCATGAAGAGTTTTTCAAAACTTTGAAACAAACCTACTGTCTCTGTTGGAAGTAATAGAGACGGGCTGGCCATGTTTACTAACAATCTCATCAACAAATAACTTCGCAAGTGGTGCCATGTGCATCATGTTCCCTGTCTTCATCGGAATGAAGTGAGCAGATTTTGTCAGACGATCTACAATAATCCAAATTGCATTATTTCCCTTCTTGGTACTAGGCAAACCGGAAACGAAATCCATGGTGATGTGCTCCCATTTCCACTCTGGAATCTCCAAAGGCTGTAACAAACCTGGAGGCTTCTGATGCTCTGCCTTAATCAACTGACAAGTTAGACAACGGGACACAAAAGCTGCTATCCCTTTGTCGCGACCCCGGAACGGGACCCCGGGCCCGCGACGTGGTTTTGTTACAACTACTATTGAAGATTTTGTTTTCCCACAGGTTCCCGCGGTGAGGATTCCCAAAGACACGCGGAATCTGACTCACACGATCAAGTATGCGGAAGCGTGTAGCAAAACATGCCAAGATGAGCACCAATAAAATATTTAAGTGCTATCACAATAATAAACAAGACATAGTATCAAAGAAAGAAGCTAACATGGCATTCCCATTAATATTCAAGTTATGAGACTAATTCAAAAGTAAGTTAAGTTTTGTTACAACCCATAAGACGCCAACAGAGGCCAATACAGTTCTCCAAAATTTTCAAAAGAAACCCCAACAAAATGATGACGAGACTCCAGAACCCGCCCGACGTCTAGATGACATCGTCGGGCTGCCACTCTCTCACAGGGGTTGGCTCACAAACCTCCTCCTGACGCTCCTCCTCAAAGGTAACGTCTCCTGCACCTGGCCAACAACAAACAAGGGTCAAACACGACGGTTTGGCAGGTAATCAATTTAGGCGAGAACATGAACAATAACTTTTAGAGAAAACATATAAGCAAATCCTTGATATGAAATACTATCAAAACTGAGGTACATTTTTAAGAATGCGAACAGAGCTGAGATACCAAAACAAACTAGCATGAATACATAATATATCATGAATAGTTACAATCCACAAAGAGCTCATCCTTTCTCTATCATTTATATAATGAAAAGAGCAAGCACGCACGACAAGCACGATATACATAATATAAGCACGACATGATTCCCACATATACGGGGATTTCCGGCCGCGGAACCGGACACGCACGATGTGTAATAAATACACGACCAGTCTGCAGACAGTCCACATGTTTACAGACCCCCAGACAGTGGATCAAACTGAAGGGCAGTCTAAGCTCAGTGGTGTTTACTTAATTCATAAATGCACAAAACACGCGAGATATTATCAAAACTTGTCGAGATAAAAAGGGGGAAATTACTTATCAAAACACGACGAGCACGACTAGCAAGAGGCATAATAATTTTGCATAACACGCTTAGGAAGTGATCCCCTTTTTCTTGAAACAAAACTTCAAAACAAGCTTATATTTGCAAGTCCAAAAACTAGTACACGATGACACTTATCGTACCAAAACGGAATTCAAAAGCGAAATCTGACAAGCAAGAGTTAAGGCTACTAATTGACCTTTGTGTACTTGAGACTCCAAATGTCGGAATATATAAGAATTGGTGTCCCCGAAGTTGGGTTGCATTTCGAAGTTTCATTTACACAATGTCAAGTCAAAAACCCTTAACATAATCTAGTTTTTCGATCTTCAAGAAAATACAAAACGAAGTAATTCTTCTCCTGAATCTGGCAGGTTCGCTCGAGCGAACTTTACAAGGTGATGACACTTCGCTCGAGCGAGACAGTTCGTTCGAGTGGATAATAAGTGCTTTCGAACGAACTGCTCTCTACCTTGCTCCAGATTATACAGAGGGCAGTTCGCTCGAGCGGACCCAAGGGTCGCTCGAGCGGACAGCTCTCTGTCTGTGCTCTGACCAAACAGAGGCTTGGTCGCTCGAGCAGACCCAAGGGTCGCTCGAGCAAATCAGCTGCTGCCTGTGCTCGCAAAGTGCAGAAATTGCCTTTCTTTTACACATCTTTCACCACATTCTTTTTCTTCTTCTCATCCATCAATCACACATAATCCCTTGAGCCTTCACGCTCACCAAGGGTTCATTCCATCATTCCAACCATCCAAATCAAATGAAAACAAACTCATGAATGTCGCGACCCCGGAACGGGACCCCGGGCCCACGACGTAGGTTTGTTACAACTACTATTGAAGATTTTGCTTTCCCACAGGTTCCCGCGGTGAGGATTCCCAAAGACACGCGGAATCTGACTCACACGATCAAGTATGCGGAAGCGTGTAGCAAAACATACCAAGATAAGTACCAATAAAATATTTAAGTGCTATCACAATAATAACAAGACGTACTATCAAAGGAAGAAGTTAAAATGGCATTCCCATTAATTCAAGTTATGAGACTAACAAGAAAGTAAGTTAAGTTTTAGTTACATCCCATAAGAGGCCGACAGGGCCAATACACTTCTCAAAATAACAAAAGAAACTTCATGACAAAAAGGTGACGAGACTCAAGGAACCCGCCCGACGTCTAAATGACATCGTCGGGCTGCCACTCTCTCACAGGGGTTGGCTCACAAGCCTCCTCCTGACGCTCCTCCTCAACGGTAACGTCTCCTGCACCTGGGCACCAACAAACAAGGGTCAAACACGACGGTTTGGCAGGTAATCAATTTAGGCGTGGACATGAACAATAACTTTTAGAGAAAACATATAAGCAAATCCTGGATATGAAATACTATCAAAACTGAGGTACATTTTCAAGAATGCGAACAAAGCTGAGATACCAAACCAAACTAGCATGAATACATAATATATCATGAATAGTTACAATCCACAAGGAGCCCATCCTTTCTCTATCATTTATATAATGAAATGAGCAAGCACGCACGACAAGCACGATATACATAATATAAGCACGACACGATTCCCACATATACGGGGATTTCCGGCCGCGGAACCGGACACGCACGATGTGTAATAAATACACGACCAGTCTGCAGACAGTCCACATGTTTAAAGACCCCCAGACAGTGGATCAAACTGAAGGGGCAGTCTAAGCTCAATGGTGTTTACTAAATTCATGAATGCACAAAACACGTGAGATATTATCAAAACTTGTCGGGAGAAAAAGGGGGAAATTACTTATCAAAACACGACGAGCACGACTAGCAAGAGGCATAATAATTATGCATAACACGCTTAGGAAGCGATCCCCTTTTTTCTTGAAACCAAAACTTCAAAACAAGCTTATACTTGAAATCCAAACTAGTACACGATGACACTTATCGTAACGAAACGGAATTCAAACACGAAATCTTACAAGCATATGTTAAGGGTACTAGTTGACCTTTGTGTACTTGAGACTCCAAATGTCGGAATATATAAGAATTGGTGTCCCCGAAGTTGAGTTGCATTTCGAAGTTCCATTTACACAATGTCAAGCTAAAACCCTTAACATAGTCTAGTTTTCAACCTTCAAGGAAATACACAACGAAAATAGTTATTGTCCCTGAATTTGGCGGGTTCGCTCGAGCGAACTTTATAAGGTGATGACACTTCGCTCGAGCGGACCTGATAAAGCGTTGACACTTCGCTCGAGCGAGACGGTAGCTCGAGCGAATATAAGGTGCGCTCGAACGGACAACTCTCTGTCTGCGCTCGGACCAAGCAGAGGCTTGGTCGCTCGAGCGAACCCCGGACAAGCTGCTGCTTGTGCTCGCTGAGTGCGGAAATTTCCTTCCTCTTGCACAACTTCCACTACATTTCTCTCCTTCTTCTCATCCATCAATCACATAAAATCCCTTGAGCCTTCATGCTCACCAAGGGTTCATTTCTCACCATTTCAAACATTAAATCCACAAGAAACAAGATCATGAAGTTCATAAACAAGTTTATATGCACAATTTCTAAAATAACAATGAAATCAAAATACACATGCATCAATCCTATAGAGATTACTTGCCTTGACCAATGCTAATACTCTTCTCAAGCACTTCACTCAAGCTAAGCCAACACTACAAAGAAACCCAAAGAAAACCATTCCAACTTAACACAAATGAAAGCAAAGAACCCATTTTCATAAAAAGGGGTTTTCAAATGAAAAACAAGATCTTAAGGAACCAAAATAACTTCATGAAAATTATGGGTTGAGACTCTTACCTAACAATGGCTAAACAAGAAGAGGTGAAGAAGATGAAGAGCTTGTCTCACAAGAAGTTCCAAGAAGTTTATACCAATAGAGAGCTTGCAAGGAGATGAAGAAGATGATGACTTTGGAATTCTTTTTGGACCTCTCTAGCCCAAGCATGCAAGATGAAGAAGATTGAAGAGAAAAAGAGCTTTCCTTGCCCTAGGTTAAGAGGTTGCAGAGATTGGGGAAATGAATGAAAAGAAAAGGGAGATGGGGCTTTAGTGAGGAAATGGGCCCCAAATAACCTGAGCTTTGAAATGGACAAAACACTAACTTGTGGGCCTCGGATGACTTCGACGAAGAAGGATAAAACGATCACCGAAATATCTAGTTTCCAAAAAGTATATTTTTGACATGCTTTTGAGATCTCGAAAATTGTGTCCAGATTTGTGCAAGAAAGACAATTTTACCCTCTTTGGGTCAAAACTTGGGTTTTTGGGCTTCAAACACAACTAGGCTTAAAGTGAAAGTTGTAACACGTCGAAACATCATTCAAATGAAATCAAAATCACAATCACACGGAAATCAATGCGATCTTCCCAAACTTACACGTGCACTCGGACCTTTCCGAGTGTGTCTAACTAATACTGAACGTTCTCAAAATTCCCAAAGCTATGTCCAAGACTAAACTAATTACTTCAAATCCAGCAACAACTAAACCCACTTAGGACTAAACACATACTAATCGCACGCTAATCGAATTGGTCTGGGTCGGGGTCTAACAATGAAGCTTATAAACAAGATTAATGCACAATTTACTAAAATATACTGAAATCAAAATACACATGCATCATTTCCTAAAGAGATTACTTGCCTTGACCAATGCTAATACTCTTCTCAAGCACTTCTCTCAAGCTAATCCAACACTACAAGAACCCAAGAGAAAACCATACCAAACTTAACACAAATGAAAGCAAAGAACCCATTTTCATAAAAAGGGGTTTTCAAATGAAAAACAAGATCTTAAGGAACCAAAATAACTCCATGAAAATTATGGGTTGAAACTCTTACCTAACAATGGCTAAACAAGAAGAGGTGAAGAAGATGAAGAGCTTGTCTCACAAGAAGCTCCAAGAAATTGGTACCAATGGAAAGCTTGTAAGAAGATGAAGAAGATAATGACTTTGGAATTCTTTTTGGAGCTCTCTAGCCCAAGCATGCAAGATGAAGAAGACTGAAGAGAAGAAGAGCTTTCCTTGGCCTAGGTTCAGAAAATTGCAGAGATTGGGGGAAATGAATGAAAGGAGAGGGAGATGGGGCTTTAGTGAGGAAATGGGCCCCAAATAACCTGAACTTTGAAATGGCCAAAACACTAACTTGTGGGCCTCGGATGACTTCGACGAAGAAGGATAAAACGATCACCGAAATATCTAGTTTCCAAAAAGTATATTTTTGACATGGTTTTGAGATCTCGAAAATTGTGTCCAAATTTGTGCAAGAAAGACAATTTTACCCTCTTTGGGTCAAAACTTGGGTTTTTGGGCTTCAAACACAACTGGGCTTAAAGAGAAAGTTGCAACACGTCGAAACATCATTCAAATGAAATCAAAAATCATAATCACACGGAAATCAATACGATCTTCCCAAACTTACACGTGCACTCGGGCCTTTCCGAGTGTGTCTAACTAATACTGAACATTCTCAAAATTCCCAAAGCTATCTCCAAGACTAAACTAATTACTTCTAATCCAATAACAACTAAACCCACTTAGGACTAAACACATACTAATCGCACGCTAATCGACTTGGTCTGGGCCGGGGTCTAACACTCTCTCTTCATGTTGTTCCACCAAAATCTATTCTTGAAATTGTGGTACATCTTCGTGCTACCCGGATGCATAGAATATCTCGTGCTGTGAGCTTCATTCATTATTTCACTTTTCAAATCATTCACATTTGGCACGCACAACCGCTCACGAAAATACAATATCCCATTCACCAACTTGAAATCTAGACATTCTGTAATATGTTCCACTATCTTAGCCGAGTCTGGGTCTTGCAACTGATTTTCCTTGATCTTCTGGTTGAAGGTAGGTTCTGATACTGTCATGTTTGCTAACATCATACCCAATTTCAGGGTTTGCACTTCTACATCCAACTCTTCAAACTGCTGTAAGACACCTATTACTCTAAAACTGGCCATAACCACTGATTTCCTGCTCAATGCTCAGCTACAACATTCACTTTGCCTGGATGATACTTGATGGGAAAGTCATAATCTTTGATATACTCCATCCACCGTCTCTGCCTCATATTTAGGTCCTTCTGCGAAAAAAAATATTGCAAACTTCTGTGATCTGAATGGGCCTCAAATTTCTCTCTGTAGAGGTAGTGTCTCCACATCTTCAATGCGAAAACAACTGCTGCCAACTCCAAGTCGTGAGTCGCATAATTCTTCTCATGGTCCTTCAACTGTCTCGAGCCATAAGCAATCACTTTGCCATCTTGCATCAATACACAACCTAGTCCCACATTCGAAGCATCTGTATAAACAATAAATCTGTCGTTGCTCGAAGGTAATGTAAAGATTGGGGCGGTGGTTAACCTTCATTTCAACTCTTGAAAACTTGTTTCACACTGGTCGGTCCAAACAAATGGGACATTCTTCCTAGTCAATTTTGTCAACGGGGCTGCAATGGACGAAAAACCTTGGACAAATCTTCTGTAATAGCCTGCTAACCCCAAAAAGCTTCTAAATTCTGTCATACTGTTGGGCCTTACCCAATTAACAACTGCCTCTATCTTGGCTGGATCAACTGCTAAACCTTCTCTGGAGATGATGTGGCCTAGAAAAGCAACTTGCTCTAACCAGAATTCACATTTACTGAGTTTTGCATATAGCTGGTTGTCCCTCAAGAGCTGCAACGCTGTCCTCAAATGTTCTTCATGCTCCTTCTTACTCTTGGAATACACAAGGACATCATCAATGAATACTACCGTAGAGTGATCCAAATAGGGTGCAAAGACTTTGTTCATAAGAGCCATAAAGACTGCGGGTGCATTTGTCAAACCAAAGGGCATCACTAATAACTCATATTGCCCATATCTTGTTCTAAAGGCTGTCTTCTGAACATCTGAGTCTCTAACTCTCAACTGATGATACCCTGAGCTCAAGTCTATCTTGGAAAAATAGGCTGCTCCTTGCAATTGGTCAAACAATTCGTCTATCCTTGGCAATGGATACTTGTTCTTCACGGTCACATGGTTCAACTTCCTGTAGTCAATGCACATTCTCAAACTCCCATCCTTCTTTTTCACAAACAACATCGGTGCTCCCCACGGTAAAACACTTGGCCTAATAAAACCTTTGCTCAACAATTCCTGCAATTGGAGCTTTAGCTCACCCATTTCTGCTGGAGCCATCCTGTATGGTGCAATCGAGATCGGAGTTGTCCCTGGAAGGAGCTCAATTGTGAAATCAACTTCTCTGATTGGTGGTAAACCCGAGATTTCTTCTAGAAAAACATCCGGAAATTCACAAATAATGGGGATATCCTCCACCCCTTAGGACTGTTTATCCTCCGTGATAAACGCAATAAATGCCTGACATCCACTCTGCACTAATCTGCTTGCCTTCAAAACTGAAATAAATCCTGCCTGAGATTTTCTCCTGTTGCCTTGAAATATCAATTCTACCTGTGGTCCTTGGAAACTGAATGTAATGGTCTTACTAAAACAATCCATGGTGGCATGATATGCTTCTAACCAATCCATGCCTAAGATGACATCAAAATCATGCATGTCTAAAACTATGAGGTTGGCCGGTAAATTAACATCTCCTAACAAAACTGTACAACTAGGGTAATGGGCTCTGCACACAACTTGTTTCCCTACTGGAGTGGTAACTACTAGTATGTAATCCAAATCACTACATGGTGCATCATTCAACTTAGCAAAGCTAGGGGATGAAAAGGAATGCGTGGATCCAGGGTCAAATAAAATCTGGGCTTCTGCCCCACAAACAAGACGTTTACCTTCTACCACGTCTCTTGCAGCTTCAGCATCTGCACGGCTGAGATAATATAAACGTCCATGCTTCTGTAGTCTATTCGGTGCTTGGTTTTGCCTTCCTTGGCCATGTCTGTTCTGTTGTGGAGGATGAGAATTCTGATTCTGTGCCGGTGGCCTAGCCTGCTGCTGCTGCCGAGGTGGTCTAATCTGATTCTGCACTGGTGCTTGGTTCTGAGGAGCTACTTGTCTCTGTTGCTGGTTTCTATTCCCTTGATTCTGAAGTAGTGGGCAATCCTTGATTGCATGGTTCATAAACAGGCACCCATGGCCTTACGACATTCATGTGTTTCATGATTCTTGCCACAATGTCCACAACCCTGCCTCACTTGACCTTGTTCTTGCCTTGGCTTCTTGCTCTGTTGTTGTTAGATAGTATGGTCTCAATACCAGTATATGATGAATAGATTGATTAATTTCTTTATTTATCAATATAATCATGCTTTCCTTTCATGAGATGAATGGTGATTTATTACTTAATGCACATGACCAATATATATGACAGAATGGTTCATGAGAAGAACCGGGTCCCATTAGTATATTAGATGTGATATATGTATATGGATGAGATCCACATACGGGAGATATGTGTCACAAATCTTATACTTAAAATATCTTTACAATCAGTGATGAGATTGGGTATCTCATCCGACAAGGTTGCAGCACTTTGATCACTATGAGATAGTGTGATTTGTCTCAATCATCAGAATGTAAGATTCTGGATCATAGTGCTGGTACATTGGATGTATTGAAGTACCATGAGAAGCACCTTATGAAATACTGTCTCGATTTAAGGACTGCTCTCATAATTCCCTAGCAATAGGCTCTCAATCCTGAGACATTGATGAACTCAAGTTTCTGTCTATTCATTTGCTTTCAGTCACCAATGAGTGAGGCCAACTGGAGGTCAACACCTCGGTGTCTTGGGTACGTGGTAGTAGGACTGTGGGAACATGCAATGATCAAGATGGAATCTATCTTCATTATCCCCTTATGCCAATTAATGGATTTATCATTGGTAAGTGCGCACCCATTCCGATTAAGAGTTAATTGGATCGGTACCAAATGATCACTATAATTAATTGGGGCTCAAGGATAATAAGATGTGGATCTAAGATTGGATGGGACAGATTTATTCCAATTGATCCATGGATAATGATAAAGGGGCCTACTTGTGGTAATTGGGAAGTTTAGGGTCTTCATTGAAATATATTCCTAAGACTGGAGTGCAATTGCATTTATATAGTGGAGTTATTTGTAATTAACTGTGGGCCCGGATTGCACATGAGATGTGGGGTCGCGTGTCCCAGTTGGAGCCAGCTTTCTAAGGAATCCCTAGTGGTCCCCACGCTAGCCCAATATATTAGAAAGATATTAATTATAGTAGAACTCTAAAAGGAAATAGAAAGTTACTATTTCTATTCGAAGTGAGATATCTAATAGTGGTAATAGTAAGTTACTAATTATTAATGGAAGTAGGACTTCTATTTTAATTAGTAAAAGAGGAGGTTACTAATCATATTTGAAGTAAGACTTCTAATTGTGATTTAGTAAGCAACTAATTGTAGTGGAAGTAAGACTTCTATTTCAATTAGTAAGAGGAGGTGGCTTCAATGCTAAAAAAGGAGAAGAAGAGAGCCTTGGACGTCCCTAATGTTACTCCATATAGGGATTCACGCCCAGCCCATTTAAGTGTGCAAGAGTTGCACTCCTCTCTTCCTCTCCCTCTTCTAGTTCTCTTCTAGTTTCCTTTAGGGTTTTTCTCTTGGAGATCCCACAATCTTCTTGAGAAAAGAGAATCTGATACGGGACATAGCGTGGAAGATCAAAGGGTGTTGGAGATCTTAATTTGATTAGTGAAGGTGTTCATCATCAAAGAAAGAATTCAACTTCTCCATTAGAGCACTACAAAGCTCCAAAGGTATAATCTACATCCTTGCATGTTGTAGATTTCGTGGTTGCATGTTTAGATGCTATTTTCTATCTTCTATATAGGTTATGTTGTTGTACATGGTTTATGAGTTTGAGGGATTGCATCCTGGATTGGGTTTGTTGCCTTCTAGATAGTTGATCCCTGCATCAAGTGGGTCAAAAGTTTTTGAAACCTATCTGAATGGTCCACCTAGTTTCCATCAGTTGTTGCCTCTGATTCTGCTGCTGATAGTGCGGCTTCCTGTCCTGAACAATCATGTTGTTAATATCTTCAAACGTATATGCCCGCTTGACTCCCTCATCATATGTAGCGGGTGGAACTACTCCTATGACATCTCTCATGATGATCGGATTCAACCCCTCCAAAAACTTTGTTATCTTTTTCCTTTCAGTGTCAATCAACTCGGTAGCATATCTAGCCAATCTTTCAAACCTGGTGACGTAGTCTAGCACCGTCATGCTGCCTTGTTTAAGCTGCTGAAACTCAATAGCCTTCTGCCTCTTGACATGAGAGGGAATGTATTTATCTTGAAACCGTGTCTTGAATTCTGCCCATGCCTATCCGTCAGCCATCGTTGCATATGGATCCTTAACTGTTTGCCACCAACGATCTGCAAGCCCGTAGAATAGTGAAACTGTGAGCTTGACCTTCTGTATTCCCGTGCACATAAAGACATAGAAGATCTTTTTGGTATTAACTAGCCAGTCATCTGCCACTAACGGGTCTTCATTGCCCGAAAATTCCTTCGGTGCTCTCTTCCTAAATTTCTCAAATAGTGCATTAGGGTCAAGATCCCTATTTTGAATAACAATCTGTGGACCCACGGGTGGAGATACAATCTTATTTTGAAGTACTTCCAAAAGTTACCTCTGAACTTGAGCCATTTCATCATCCTTCTTTGCTAACTGTTCTTGAAATCTTGCTTGGTTCTCATTAGCCTGCCTTTGTTGTGCTATCATTGCTTGCATTAGTTCCTGAAACTGTGTAGCTGTTGGTGTATTAGATATGTCTGACTCATTCTGCTGACTGCCTGAAGCATGATGATTTGGAGCTTTTCTTGGAGGCATATTGCTGTAAAACAAGGAGTTAGTACACAATAATCATGGTATAAGGGTTCCTAAGGTCATATACCATCGAGTCTATCGAACTCACGAATCCTCGCCACGTTCCTAAGACCTTTCTAGTTTCTTTTAAGTGCCTGAAACATGTCCCGCTCTGATACCAGTCCTGTCGCGGCCCCGGAACGGAACCCCGGGCCCGCGACGTTGTTGAATTTACGATTGTTTATGTTTTCCCACAGGTTCCCGCGGTGAGGATTCCCAAGGACACGCGGAATCTGACTCACACGATCAAGTTTGCGAAAGCGTGTAGCAAATCACATCGAGATAAGTACCCATAAACTCTTCAAGTGCTATAGCAATAATAACAACACATAGTATCGAGAGAAAGAAGTTAACATGGCATTCCCAACATAATTCAAGTTATGAGACTACACAAGTAAGTTAAGTTTTTGTTACATCCCATAAGAGGCCAAAAGAGGCCAATACACTGCTCAAAATATTAAAGGAAACCCCAAGACAAAATGACGAAACTCAAGAAACCCGCCCGACGTCTAAATGACATCGTCGGGCTGCCACTCTATCACTGGGGGTGGCTCAAGAGCCTCCTCCTGACGCTCCTCCTCAAAGGCAACGTCTCCTGCACCTGGGCACCAACAAACAAGGGTCAAACACAACGGTTTGGCAGGTAATCAATTTAGGTGCAAGCATGAAACAATAAACGTTTTAGAAAACATATAATCAAATCCCTAATTTAAAATACTACAATGACTGAGATACATTTTCGAGAATACATACAAAGTTGAGATACTAAAACAAGCTAGCATGAGTACATATAATATCATGAATACCTACAATCCACAAAGAGCCCATCCTTTCTCTATCATATTATAATGAAAAGAGCAAGCACGCATGACAAGCACGATATACATAATATAATCACGACACGATTCCCACATATACGGGGATTTCCGGCCGCGGAACCGGACACGCACGATGTGTAATAAATACACGACCAGTTTGCAGATAGTCCACATGTTTAATGTCGCGACCCCGGACCGGGAATCCGAAGGACGGATCCGTGATCGGGACAGTTACTTCTGAAATGATGGTGAATAGGTAACCACAACATCTGTTTAAATGATAACAAACGTTTATTTAATTTCCCACAGGTGTCCGCGGTGAGGAGATCACAACCATAAATGAACATTTCTATTAAGTGTGGAAGCGTGTAGCAAATCAAATAGTCAACCATCCTTGGTCATAAAACAATATCACAAGTATAAAGATACTGTATCAGAATGAGCAATGATCTATAGCATGTTTACCCAAAGTAAGTTAAAGTTTATACAAATATCATTTAATTACATTTCCCAAAAATAGAGGCCCACCAGGCCAATATACCCAAAATACCAATCCAAAGAATGGTTAGACAGTTTCCCCAAAAAGATAAGTCTCTCATAGCAATCGAAAGTCTACATGATGTCATCAGCACGCCACTCAACTAACTGCTGCGGTTCTATGACCGCCTCCTCGAGCTCTTTCTCGGGATAACCGACAATGGGACCTGAGTACCAAAGAGTAGATCAAACACGACGGTTTGGCAAATGGTGGGAAAAACAACGACAATATGATAATAAAAGAATATACCTTCAAAACATGTAAACCTGTTCAAATCACAAATTCTATGAACGAGATAAAGCATTTATTCAATTACAACGATGCAATGTAAAACATGTAAGGTGACCAAGGAAACGGGAAACAAGCAAGATGGCAACCACACGAAGCTAAGTCCTCTATCACTAAGGTGATAGAGCAATAACTAGGCACTGATCTCAGTCACTCGAGGTGAGGAGAAACAATGGATCTCATATAAATACATATACATATACAATACTATACATGACCACGGTAGCGAGCCGGGCATCGGGGACCACAGCAGCAATCTGCGGCATCGGGACAAGACCACGGTAATGACCGGGTAGCGGGATCCAAACTGCAGCTGGCTGGACAAGAGGAGGATCTCCAAGTTGGTGGATCAGACCAACATGGTTATCCAAGCTTAGTGGTGCCGACTCATAGGTCAAATACAATCGAGACATATGCAAGTAAATCGAGTACAAATACATAAACAAACGGGCAAGACGGGGGTGCTCAAGGGCACAGTGTCATGTCATGTGGTGCAATGCACTTCAAAAAAGTAACTATTTCAAGTGTAATTCAATACTTTTGGGAAAACAAGGCATGTAGTATAAATCTAGGGAACAATGAAATACTATAGAGCTTTTGAAATCTCAAGACAAGTATCGGGGTTCAAAACTAGTTCAAGGTGAATAGAGACCCCGTATGTCGATCTGATAAAAATTTGGTACTCTTTGAGTTTGGGGACATTCCGGGCTCCTTATACACTTTGAATTTTCAAAACTTCGAATGACATCTTCGTGATATGGTTTATTTCTCGAATAGCCTCATACAATGCCTGGTGAATCTCTTTTGATCGATAAAGCTCAGTGCTCGAGCGAACCGGAGAGTTCGCTCGAGCGAGGAGCTCTCTGGAACCTGGGAAATTTCGGTCAGCTGGCGGTTAGCCGCCGCTGGGATGGGCGGCTAGCCGCTGGTTGACCGCGGCTGGGCTGCAAAAATACAGCTTACTGGAAAGCTAACCGCCAAGGTGAGGTTAGCTGGCGGTTACCCGCCGATGGGTTCGGCGGTTAGGCGCTGGCTAACCGTGGAGCTGACTGAGTTTTCAGGTGGAGAAGTGTGCTCTCTGGAAAAGCAACCGTGACATTTCGGCTAGCTGGCGGTTAGCCTCTAGGTGACCGCAGGCTGACCGCCAGGTGCGGGAACACCCACTGTGTTCAAATTTTTAGCCATTTCTCCTCCTCAAAACCATTCTCCCCACTTCCACTTAGTCCCTGCAATAAAATTGAACTAAGAGCTCCTCCAATGCCTCCATCTACACTTCTCCAAAACCCCATTATGTGTTCACTCCATCACTTCTTCCATATCAAGTTCAAAACAAAGGAAGGAGGAAGGAAACCATTTCACAAACATTCATTTAGGATATCACAAAAGACAATAAATACTCAACCAACATGTGTACAAAACATTAAATGACTTAGCCAAGATACATTCAAGCATTCATTTCAAAAACCAATGCAAGCCAATAAATATGAGTGAAATGACAAGTCAATCACATTCCTCATAAAAACCCATTGAAAGCTCATAAAAACCAAATCATCCACTTGCCTTGTGTCTTCAAATCAAGAAATCAAACTCCTATACTCTTCCAAGCCAAAGATCCAAGCTATGACAAAAATCCCCAAAAACAAACCCTAAAAGAGTCAAACAATGAAATAGAAAGGGAAACTTTGCAATAATGGAAATGAAGCTTCTCTAAGGCTAGAAGAATGCAAATCTCGAAGAAGGGAAGGATTACTTACTTGTAAGGTCCTCTAATGGCAATGGTAAGCTCAAAGAAAGTCTTGGAATGGAGGGTTTTCTTCACAAATGGTATCAATAGAGAGCCACGGTGAAGAGGAAGAAGAAGATGATCTCCATTTCTTGATTGATGCAAGTTTGGTGTGGATTGGAGGTGGAGAGAGCAAGAGGAAGAAGAAAAGTTGTCAAAAGAAAACCCTAGGTTCTTTTTGTGCTAGAAAAAGGGCATGGGAAGATGGGTTCTCCTTATATGGCAAATGGGAATGGGCCCCACTACTAAAGACATTCAAGGGATGAAATCTTGTCTTTCGGGGCCTCTAATGAATTCGACGAAGAAGAAAGAAATTATCGCCGAAATATCTAGTTTCCAAAAAATATATGTTTCACGGGTTTCGGGAATATCAAGTTTTGGGTACAGATTTTGTGTGCAATGACTGTTTTGCCCTCAAGGCTATGAAATCGGGTTTTGGGATCTCAAACGGGGAGGGAATCAACATGAAAGTTGTAGGGATTATCAATGCGCATAAAACGGGATTAAAACCATGAATGCAAAAATCTCCGATAAATCCCCAAACACATGTAATAACATAAAAAGGAACCCCCAAAGGGCCCTACTAACACAAAGCAATCAAAATTCCCCAAAACTATATCAAAAGCTATTCCAAACTCAACTTAGCCAAAATCACTAATCAAGCTTAGAACTAACACGCAACTTAATTAGTACTAATCGGGTTCTCTCGGGTCGGGGTCTTACATTTAAGGACCCCTAGACAGTGGATCAAACTGAAAGGGCAGTCCAAGCTCAGTGGTGTTCACTTAATTCATGAATGCACAAAACACGCGAAACACTATCAAAACATGCCGAGATAAAAAGGGGGAGGTCACTTATCAAAACACGACGAACACGACTAGCAAAAGGCATAATTAATATGCATAACACGCTTAGGAAGTGATCCCCTTTTTTTTTTGAAACAAATCTTCAAAACAAGCTTATACTTGAAATCCAAAATGAGTACACGATGGTACTTATCGTACCAAAACGGAATTCAAATATGAAATCTGTCAAGCATGTGTTAAGGCTATTAATTGACCTTTGTGAAATTGGGAGCCCAAATGTCAGAATATACAAGAATTGGTGTCCCCGAAGTTGGGTTGCATTTCGAAGTTCCATTTACACAATGTCAAGTCAAACCCTTAACATAGTCTAGTTTTTCAACCTTCAAGAAAATACATAACGAAATAATTCTTCTTCCTGAATCTTGGCAGGTTCGCTCGAGCGGACTTTGTAAGGAATTGACACTTCGCTCGAGCGAGACAGTTCGCTCGAGCGGACAATAAGGTCGCTCGAACGGACAACTCTCTGTCTGCGCTCAGACCAAACAGAGGCTTGGTCACTCGAGCGGACCCAAGGTCGCTCGAGCGGACAAGCTTCTGCCTGTGCTCGCTGAGTGCAGAAAATGCCTTTCTCTTGTACAACTTCCAACACATTTCACTTCTTCTTCTCCTCCTTAAGCCACATACAATCCCTTGAGCCTTCATGCTCACCAAGGGTTCATTTTCACACTTTCAAACATTCAATCCAATAAAAATCAAGATCATGGAGTGTAAGACCCCGACCCGAGTGAACCCGATTAGTGTTAATTAAGTTGCGTGTTAGTTCTAAGCTCGATTAGTGATTTTGACTAAGTTTGGTTTGGAATAGCTTTTGAATTAGTTTTGGGAAATTTTGACTGCTTTGTGTTAGTAGGGCCTTTTGGGGGTTCCTTTTTATGGCCTTGCATGTGTTTGGGGATTTATCGGAGATTTTGCATTCATGGTTTTAATCCATTTTTATTTGTATTGTTAATCCCTACAACTTTTATGTTGATCCCGTCCCCGTTCGAGATCCCGAAACCCGATTTCATAGCCTTGAGGGCAAAACAGTCATTGTGCACTAAATCTGTACCCAAAACTTGATACTCCCGAAACCCGCGAAACATATACTTTTTGGAAATTAGATATTTCGACGATCACTTTTCTCTCCTTCGTCGAATTCATTAGAAGCCTCGAAAGCCATGATGTCAGCCCAATTAGATTTCTGGTGGTGGAGCCCACTCCCCACTTGTTTATAAGGAGACCCTTTCCCTTTCATTTCCCTGTTTCCAGCACAAGAGAGTGCGAACCTAGGGTTTCCATTGCCTTCTTCTTGCTCTTGCTTTCCATCACCCAATCCACCACCAACCTTGCACAACTTGAGAAGTGGAGATCATCATCTTTTTCCTCATCACCCTAGCTCTCCATTGATACCATTGCTAGAGAAAATCATTCATTACAAGACTTTCTTTGAGCTCACCTTGTCCATTAGAGGACCTTACAAGTAAGTGATCATTCCCTCCTTCTAGACTTGTGTTCCTTTAGCCTTAGAGAAGCTTCACCTTCATTATTGTAAGGTTTCCTTGCTATTTCAATGTTTGACCATTTTAGGGTTTGTTTGCTTTGGGGGTTTTGTTCATAGCTTGGATTCCTTGCTTGGAAGAGTATTAGAGCTTGACTTCATTGTTTAGAAGACGCAAAGCAAGTGGATGCATGATTGATTTTCCTAAGCTTTCATTGACTTTGGATATTTTCCATTAATGCATATTTATTGCTTTGTTTTGAAATAAATGTTCATGGTAGAATTAATGGTGCATTTATGGTCATAGAGATGTGTTAGTTCATAGCATTTAATCTCCTATTGTTTTGTCACAAATGTACTCTTATGTGAAATGGTTTCCTTCTTTATTTCCTTGTATTGAATGTGATATGGATGGAGGAGAATGGGACGGATGTGGTGAAGGATTTGATGTTATTTGAATGGAGTTTTAGACCCCTCACCTGATGCATAAAAGTGGCTGAAAAGGAGTTATACAAGGAAGATATAGAGAGGAGCTGAACTGGTCCGGATTCAGTTTCTAGACAGTTCGCTCGAGCGACCATGACACTTCGATCGAGCGACCTGTCCAGAAAAGGGTTCGGAGCATTCCAGTAGCTTGGTCGCTCGAGCAAACCCTTGGTCGCTCGAGCGGTCATCCCAGAGCCTGTTCCAGAGAGTTGTTTGTTCGAATGCATTTAAATCTTCGCTCGACCCAATGCATTCGCTTAAGAGACCTCAATTTCGCTCGAGCGAATCGACCCAGACGACCATTCCAGAGAGCCACTCGCTTGAGCGAACTATCCAGTCCGCTCGAGCGATGGGCCCTGTTGGGCAAGGCTATGTTTGGGACAATGTGTAACTATTTCAACGTATTGGGACTATCCTTTGGGAACCCTTCTATGTCAAGGAGATTTATTAAGCATCGTATGAGGCCATTTGAGGAAGAAACCATATCACGAAGATGTCATTTGAGGTTTTGAAAATTCGGAGTGTATAAGGAGTCCGGAATGTCCCCAAACTCAAAGAGTACCAAATCGTTAATAGACTGACATACGGAGTCCCTATTCACTTCAAATAGATACTTCACCCGAAATGTCAATTGTTTACTCTACTTTATTGATCCCGAGGTTTATACTACATGTCTTATTTTCCCGAAAACATTGAATTACACTTGATATAGCTACTTGTCTTGAAGTGCATTGCACCACATGAAATGATAGTGTGCCCTTGAGCACCCCCGTCTTGCCCATTTATTTATTGTACTTGATTTAATCACATATGTCTCGATTCTATTTGACCTATGAGTCAGCACCACTAAGCTTGGATAACCATGTTGGTCTGATCCACCGACTTGGAGATCCCCCTCTTGTCCTGCCAGCTGCAGTTTGGATCCCGCTACCCGGTTATTACCGTGGTCTTGTCCCGATGCCGCAGATTGCTACTGTGGTCCCTGATGCCCGGCTCGCTACCGTGGTCATGTATAGTATATGTATATGTATATGTATTTATAAGATCCACTGTTTCTCCTCACCTCGAGTGACTAAGATCAGTGCTTAGTTATTGCTCTATCACTTTAGTGATAGAGGACTTAGCTTCGTGTGGTTGCCATCTTGATAGTTTTCCCGTTTCCTTGGTTACCTTACATGTTTTACAATGTTTACTTGCTTTTAAATGAATGTTTTCTCTTTTCATAGAAATTGTTATTTAAACAGGTTTAAATGCTTTTGGAGGTAAATTCATTCATTACCATGTTGTCATTGTATTTTTATCCATTTGCCAAACCATCGTGTTTGACCTAGTCTTTGGTACTCAGGTCCCGTTGTTGGTTACCCCGAAGAGGAGCACGAGGAGGCGGTCGTAGAACCGCAACAGTTAGTGGAGTGGCGTGCCGATGACGTCATGTAGACGTTTGATGGTTATGAGAGACTTTATATTTTGGGAAACTATTTAACCATTCTTCGGATTGGTATTTTGTCTATATTGGCCTTTGTTGGCCTCTATTTTTTGGGGAAATTTAATTAAATGTTACTTGTATAAACCTTAACTTACTTTGGGTAATATGCTAATGTTCATTCCTCATTCTGATACGGTTTACACTCATGCTATTATCTTTAAAAATTGAGATGGATTGAATATTTGATTTGCTACACGCTTCCGCACTTAAAAGAAATATTCATTTATGGTTGTGATATCCTCACCGCGGACACCTGTGGGAAATTAAATAAATGTATATTGTCATTAAACCGATTTCAATCATCCTATCATTTAGTCTCGATCCTGGATCAGTACCTCGTGGGCCCGGTCCGGGGTCGCGACATGGAGTTTATAACAAGTTTATATGCACAATTTCTAAAATAATAATGTAATCAAAATACACATGCATCATTTCCTATAGAGATTACTTGCCTTGTCAAATGCTAACTATCCTTTTCAAGCACTTCACTCAAGCTATTCCAACACTACAAGAATCCCAATGAAATCCATTTAAAACTCAACAAAAATGTAAACAAGGAACCCATTTTTACAAAAGGGTTTGTAAACATGAAAAACAAGATTTTTAAGAACCAAAAAGACTTCATGAAAAGTATGGGTTGAAGCTCTTACCTAGAAATGCTCAAACAAGAAGGAATGAAGAAAATGGAGAGCTTTCCCAACTTTAGCTTTCAAGAAGGAGACATCAATAGGAAGCTTGAGATGAGAGGAAGAAGAAGATAGCCTTGGAATTTTATTTGGAGATCTCTAGCTAGATCATGCAAGGTGAGGAAGATGGAAAGGGAAGAAGGGTTTTCAGCCCTAGGTCAAGGAAGTTGCAGAGATTTGGGGGAAATGAATGAAAAGAGAGGCAGATGGGGTTTAAGTGATGACAATGGGCCCCAATTAACTTGAACCTTGAAATGGCCAAAACATGATCTTGTGGGCCTCAAATGACTTCGACGAAGAAGGATAAAACGATCCTCGAAATATCTAGTTTCTAAAAAGTATATTTTTTACAAGGTTTTGAGATCTCGAAAATTTTGTCCAGATTTGTGCATAAAGGACAATTTTACCCTCTTTGGGCCAAAACTTGGGTTTTTGGGCTTTAAACACGAATGGGCTTAAGACGAAAGTTGTAACACATAGAGAAATCATTCAAATGAAATCAAAATCACGATCACACGAAAACCGATACGATCTTCCTAAGCTTACACGTGCACTCAGGCCTTCCTGAGTGTGTCTGACTAGTATTAAACGTTCTCAAAATTCCCAAAGCTATGTCCAAGACTAAAACTAATTATTTCTAACCCAACGACAACTAAACCCACTTAGGACTAAACACATACTAATCGCACACTAATCGAATTGGTCTGGGTCGGGGTCTAACATCCTCCACCCCTTAGGATATTTGGTCCACCAAATAAATCAAACAATTACCTCTGGTAAAAGCTGTGGATACTTCCTCTGCACTTGCTCTCTCAATTTCCAGGTGGCTTCTTCTTGCTCGTGATTTTCCTAGAGTACCTTGACCCAATGAATAGTCTGATTTCTCAATTCTTGCTCTTTGGTGTCGATGATCTTGATCGGTCTTTCCACATACGAGGCATCTTCCCGAATCTCCAAAGGCTCATGCTGTAGAACGTGTGAAGGACTAGAAACATATTTCTTGAGCATAGAAACATGAAAAACATTGTGTACTCCGGAGAGTTCCGGCGGTAACGCAAGCCTATAAGCGACATCTCCAATCTTGCTCAAAATTTCATACGGACCAATAAACCTTCTAGACAATTTTCCCTTCTGTCTGAATCTCAAAGTCCCTCTAACTGGTGAGATCTTCAAGAACACTTTGTCACCCACTTGAAACTGCAATTCTCTTCTGCGAGTATCTGCATAACTCTTCTGCCTACTTCGGGCGATCTTCAACCGTTCCTGAATCAGCTTGACCTTGTCGCTTGTCTCTCCAACTATCGTCGGTCCATGAAAACTACGCTCACCGACTTCTTCCCAGCAAACCGGAGTTCTGTTAGAGTTTTAGTTTTGTTGCAATTTGATTGGATGCATTCTCTTTCATATAGCATGTTCTCTCATTCATACATGGCTTTATTCATAGGAGCATCTTGCATATTTCTTCTTCTTGAATCTTTGTTTTATCAAATTTCATGCATGGTTTACATGTTCAGGTTGCCTTTTCAGTTCTTAGAGTTTTTGATTTCAAAACTCTTTCCAAGCTTTCCAAAGTTTCTAGCTTTAATTTCATTATTGTGTTTTGGAGTTTTCATGACTTTAAAATCTCAGTTTTCATCTTCTTTTAGTCATGATTTAATGCTTGGTAGATGTGTTTGAAAGTCCTTTGGAAGGTGCCCTCAAAAGCCTCAAGTTTCTCTCATTTGTCAAAATTCTGGGCAGTTTCAGGCAGTGGTCTCGGTCGACCGAGACCTGCCTCTCGGTCGACCGAGACAACTGCAGGTCATTTCTGCAGAAATCTGAACTGAAGCTCCAACGGTCAGATTTATGACCGTTGTGTATTCCCGGTCGACCGAGACCTGTTTCTCGGTCGACCGAGAACTAGCCGTTGGCAACTTTAACTTTATAAAAGGTGGCTTTTTGGTTGGAGAAAGGTGCTGATCTTGGAGAGACTTTTGAGGCCAAGGCTAAGCAACTTCTTAGGAGCATTTTCACAAGGATTATGAAGCCATTCCTCTTATTCGACCTTTGATCTTCAAATGGGTGTGCTTCCTTTAAATCCTACTCTTTTCAAAATCATGTTTTGTTTTGAATCTTTGATCTATTTTCCAATGCATGATAAACAAGTTGCTTTCCTATTAAGATGTTGATCTTCATAACATGCTTAGTTCTTTAAAAATCTCATGAGACTTATGAATGCAACATATGATCTATGAAACACATGATTTTAGTTTCTTGTTTCAAAAATCAACTTGTTAGCCTTTAGATCATCTTTTTGAAAACAAGTTGCTTTTCATTATGAATCATTTGTGTTAGACATATAACTCTTTCTCAAATATGTGTTAAACATCTTTGCATCATTTAAGATCATATCTTTTAAAAGAGAAAGAGTAATCTTCTAGAAAATGCATTTCACATAGACTTTGTCATTTTCATGCATTGTTCTAGAACTTGAGTTTCATTTTCTATCTAGCCTTTTAAGAGGCATTTCTTTGCACTTCATTGCTCTCTTTATCCATGCATCATTAGGCATATTGTTTAAGAGAAAAGTTCTAAGTTGTAAAGGTTCATACTTAGCCTTGAAAAGTATATGTTGTAAAGGTTGGTGCTAACCCTTGAAAAGCATATTGTTGTGTGTAAGGTTTGAGGTGATCCTAAACCTTAATTGAAGTTAGTGGATACCGGTAGGTGTACCGGGAGTGGATGTAGGCAATTTGGCCGAACCACTATACGTGCTTGTGTTATGGTGATTGTTATTATGCTCTCTTTTTATGGATTATGCATGGTTGGTTGATTTCCTTATTTCTCCTTCAAAGCATAATAGACTTAAAAGCTAAAAGAATTAAAAATTGGTCTAGGTCTTAGAGCTCACCCTATTCACCCCCCCCCCTCTAGGATTCGATCTTGGACTTTCATTTGGTATCAGAGCCTAGGTGCTCTTGCTTAGGTCTAACAACCTAGAGTTAGAATCCTTAGAGTGAGTTTTAGCTTTTGTGGTCACCATGCAATCCCAATTAGGAGAAGGCCATGCCACCAATAGACCTCCCTTGTTCAATGGCTCTCATTACCGGTATTGGAAAATTAGGATGCAAGTCTTTCTTGAATCTCAAAATATGGATGTTTGGAGTATCATTGAAGAAGGGTATCATGATCCCATTATCACTGAACAAGATTCTGAAGGACATGTCATTGCTATCAAAGTTAAGCCCAAGAAAGATTGGACTCAAGGAGAGAAAGATAGGGCAAATCTAAATGCTAAAGCAAAAAATTCCTTGTTTTGTGCCTTGTCCCAAGAAGAGTTCAATAGGGTAGTAAATTGTATTACTGCTAAGGAAGTGTGGGATACCTTAGAGACCACTCATGAAGGGACCAATCAAGTCAAAGTTGCTAAAATCCAAATGTTGTCTACTAAGTATGAGGAACTCAAAATGCAAGAGGAAGAAACATTTGATGAGTTCTATACTAAATTCATGGAGATTGTCAATTCCCTCATAGGTCTAGGAGATAAGATGGATGAGTCCAAAGCTGTTAGGAAAATATTAAGATCTCTTCCCAAAAGGTTCAAACCTAAGATAGTTGCTATAACCGAAAGCAAAGATGTGGACAAGATCAAAATAGAAGAACTTAGAGGAAATCTTCTCACCTATGAATTAGACTTTGAAGCCCCTAGCAAGAAGAAAGGTGTAGCTCTTAGCTCCCAACATAAAGAAAATGACAATGAGAGTGAGAGTGATGATGAAAACACTATTTTACTTGCTAAGAAGTTCAAGAATTTCCTTAAGAACAAAAAGAACTATAAATATTCTGAAGATTCTAAAAATGAAAAATTTCAAAGAAACTCAAGGGGATCTTTTACCAAAAGGGATGTGCAATGTTATAACTGTAAAGGCTTTGGTCACATTGCTTAAAATTGTCCCTCCCCTAAGGAATCTGAAAAGAAAGATAAGAAAGGAAAGAAAGTCTTAAACATAACTTGGGATGATGATGAAGATGAAAGTAGTGACAATAATGAACCTCAAAATGATGAAGATAATGATAATTCCACTTCTTGGCTTCTCTTCACTCCCATTGAAGAAAACAATGATCATAACATATTAATAGAAGAAGTAAATGAAGAGAATAGTGACAATGATATTCATCAAGCCTATGAGGAACTATATGAACTATGTGAAGTCATAACCAAGAAAAATAAAAGCTTAAAAAGTGAATCTAAAAGGCTTGTGAATGATCTAGATGTTTTAAAAGATCAATTAATCTTGAAAGACAATGAGATAAAAAATGTTCAATCTAAGTTGACTACCTCTAATGACAATCTTGCTAAAGCTGAAAAAGAAATTCATAAGTTACAAAGTCTGTTAGAATCTAGTCAACAAGAATCAGAATCTCTTCAAATGAAACTTGAAAAGGGAAAACATGTTGTTGAAAAATTTACCTTAGGCAATGACAAATTCTATCAAATGTTAGGCTTGAATAAAGTCTTTGGTAACAAGAATGGTATAGGTTATGAATGCTCCTCTAGTAGCAAGAAGAATAGCTTTCAACATAATACTAGGACTCATCTCAAGCCTATAGGTAAAATCTTCTTTTCCTCTAGATGGACTTGTCATTTTTGCAATCAAATAGGTCATCTAGTTCCTAACTGTCCTTTTAAGTTTAGGATGTCTCAAAAACATAGTTCTAGAGCTCATTTCAAATTTGTTCCCAAGACCTCTACCTCTACCTTCATTAAGGCTACTTGGATTGAAAAAGAGAAAGGTTTCAAAAATTTCTTAGTTCAAACCGCTCTTAAAGTTAAAGAAAATTCTAGATGGTTTTTGGACAGTGGTTGCTCCAAGCATATGACTGGAGACCGTTCTAGATTTATCACTCTTGAGGACTATGATGGAGGTAATGTGTCTTTTGGAGATAATCGGAAAGCTCAGATTATAGGAAAAGGCTGTGTTGGAGGAGATCAAATGCCTACATTAAAAGATGTTTTCCTTGTGGATGGTTTAAAGCATAATCTCTTGAGCATAAGTCAATTGTGTGACAAAGGAAATAAAGTTGTCTTCGATAGCAAATCTTGCAAAGTTCTGGATGAGAAATCCCATAAAGTTCTGCTGACTGGATTACGTACTAAAGATAATATCTACACCATAGAAGAATGTGGTGAGAATGAATCCATGTGCTTAATGTCTAAAGTTCAAGAAAATCAATTGTGGCATCAAAGAATGGGACATATTAATTACAAGCTGATGAGGATCTTATCAAAGAAAGAAATTGTTAGAGGAATACCCAAATTAGGTGACTTCAAATCAGAATTGTGCAAAGCTTGTCAAATGGGTAAACAAATCAAGAAAAGTTTTAAAGGTATAAAAGATATATCCTCAACTCGTCCCCTTGAACTCATTCATATGGACCTCATTGGACCAGCGCCTGTTCAAAGTATTGGTGGAAGAAAGTATATCCTAGTGATGGTTGATGATTATTCGAGATTTGGATGGGTTGCCTTTCTTCATGCAAAATCTGATGCAGTAGATAATATCATAAGGATTTGCAAGAAAATTCAAGTTGAGAAGGACTGCAAAATTAAGAAGATAAGAAGTGACCATGGAGGTGAATTTGAAAATGAAAGATTTGCAGACTTCTGTGAAAGCCATGGGATCAGTCATCAATTCTCTGCTCCTAAAACTCCTCAGCAAAATGGAGTAGCTGAACGGAGAAACAGAGTTATTCAAGAAATGGCCAGAACCCTTCTTAATGAGAAAAATCTCCCGCGAAACTTGTGGGCTGAAGCTGTCAATACCGCATGCTATCTTATTAACCGTGTTTATCTGACAAAGAACACTAACAAAACCCCTTATGAGCTGTATTTTGGAAGAAAACCTAATCTGGGGTATCTTAAGGTGTTTGGTAGCAAGTGCTATATTTTAAGAGATAGAGAACAGCTTGAAAAGTTCGATTCTAAATCTGATGAAGGGATCTTCTTAGGATATTCTGATAAAAGCAAGGCTTATAGAGTTTTCAACCTTAGATCTATGGCTGTCATGGAATCAGCTCATGTTGTAATTGATGAAGCTAATCAAATTAAGAAAACTCCTCATGATGAAGAAGAGATCTCAGTTGAGCAGCATATTTCATCTGAAATTGAAGAAGAGATTCCCTCAGTCCCCACTATGCCCACAAAGCTTTTAAGAAATCATAATCTGGAAAATGTCATTGGAGATATTTCAAAAGGAGTCATGACAAGAAGACAGGTTCATAATCTGTGTGCTCACTATTCATTTGTTTCACAAATTGAGCCCAAGAATTTCTCTGAAGCAGAAACCAAGTCTGAATGGATTGTTGCCATGCAAGATGAGCTAAACCAGTTTAGAAAGAATGATGTGTGGGATCTTGTACCTCTTCCTGAAGGCAAAAGTCAAATTGGCACCAAATGGATTTTCAAGAATAAGCTGGACGAATCAGGAAATGTCATAAGGAACAAAGCTAGACTTGTAGCCAAAGGGTATGCTCAAGTTGAAGGAGTTGATTTTGAGGAAACCTTTGCCCCAGTAGCTCGATTGGAGTCTATTCGAATTCTATTAGCTTATGCCAGCAGCATGAGGATTAAACTGTTTCAAATGGATGTGAAGAGTGCCTTTTTGAATGGTGAAATTGAGGAAGATGTGTATGTTACTCAACCTCAAGGCTTTGAGGATCCTCATCACCCAGAATATGTTTTTAAGTTGAAAAAGGCTCTTTATGGATTGAAACAAGCCCCAAGAGCCTGGTATGAAAAACTGACAAGTCACTTACTTGAAAATGGATATGAGTGTGGGAATGTGGACAAGACTCTATTCATTAAAAAGGTTGGTAAAGATATTCTCATTGCTCAAATATATGTGGACGACATTGTTTTTGGATCAACATCTGATCATCTTGCTCAAGGATTTTCTAAGTTAATGAGCTCCACGTTTGAAATGAGTTTGGTAGGACCCCTTCAGTTCTTTTTAGGATTACAAGTTAGTCAGACTGATCAAGGTATATTTCTTAGTCAATCCAAGTTTGCTCTAGAAATAGTGAAAAAGTTTGGATTAGGAGAATCTAAGACTAGTTACAATCCTATGGGATCCTCTACTAAAATCTCTAGTGACCTTCAGGGTAAGAAAGCAGACCAAAAACTCTATAGGAGCATGATAGGAAGCCTTCTCTACCTCACTGCTAGTCGCCCTGATATCTCTTTTAGCGTTGGGATATGTGCTAGGTATCAATCTGACCCCCGAGAGTCTCACATTAAAGCTGTTAAGCGTATCATAAAATATATTAATGGGACTTCTCATTATGGTATCTGGTATCCTCATGACTCAACTCTGCAATTAATTGGATATAGTGATGCAGATTGGGCAGGATCCATAGATGATAGGAAGAGCACTAGTGGCTGCTGCTATTTCTTAGGAAATTGCTTAGTAGCCTGGCATAGCAAAAAGCAAAATTCTGTATCTTTGTCTACTGCAGAAGCAGAATATATTGCTGCAGGTAGCTGCTGTGCCCAGCTGTTGTGGATGAAACAAACTTTATTAGATTATAATGTTCCACAACAATGCATGCCTATCATGTGTGACAACTCAAGTGCCATCAGTATCTCAAAAAATCCTGTTCAGCACTCTCGCACTAAGCACATTGACATTCGCTATCATTTCTTGCGTGATCATGCTGACCAAGGCACCATTGAGTTGTTGTTTATCCCAACAGATACCCAATTGGCTGATTTGTTCACTAAACCCCTTGGAAATGATCGTTTCATTAATTTGAGACATCAATTGGGCATTGGCCCTTGCCCTGTGTTTTAAATTCTTGTTGGCTAATCACCTGTTCCTTATCTTATTTTTATATATCTCTTATAAACAGGTGCTACTAACAAGGTTATGTGTTTTATCTTTGATGGGCAGGCTCCTTTGCAATTAGATGTCAAAGGGGGTGAGAGTTCACCAAATGAGGGGGAGAAGATTTAAAAAGGGTTGCTTTGATTGAGGGGGAGTAGCTTTGCCTAGAGTGCATTTTGTGTATAGCTTCTAGGTTGGTTGGTCGTCTTTTGTCGTCGCTCCGTCAAGGAAAATCCAAAGCTCCAAAAGATCCAAATGCTCCCAAATATCCAAAGCTCCTTAATTATCCAAAGCTCCTTAAATATCCAAAGTTTTAGCTTCAAAAGTTCAAGCTTCAAGAGTTCAAGCTGAAGAGAAAATTGAAAGAGAGTTCAAGCTTCAAGAGTAGCCATCAAATTGCAAAGGGGGAGATTGTTAGAGTTTTAGTTTTGTTGCAATTTGATTGGATGCATTCTCTTTCATATAGCATGTTCTCTCATTCATACATGGCTTTATTCATAGGAGCATCTTGCATATTTCTTCTTCTTGAATCTTTGTTTTATCAAATTTCATGCATGGTTTACATGTTCAGGTTGCCTTTTCAGTTCTTAGAGTTTTTGATTTCAAAACTCTTTCCAAGCTTTCCAAAGTTTCTAGCTTTAATTTCATTATTGTGTTTTGGAGTTTTCATGACTTTAAAATCTCAGTTTTCATCTTCTTTTAGTCATGATTTAATGCTTGGTAGATGTGTTTGAAAGTCCTTTGGAAGGTGCCCTCAAAAGCCTCAAGTTTCTCTCATTTGTCAAAATTCTGGGCAGTTTCAGGCAGTGGTCTCGGTCGACCGAGACCTGCCTCTCGGTCGACCGAGACAACTGCAGGTCATTTCTGCAGAAATCTGAACTGAAGCTCCAACGGTCAGATTTATGACCGTTGTGTATTCCCGGTCGACCGAGACCTGTTTCTCGGTCGACCGAGAACTAGCCGTTGGCAACTTTAACTTTATAAAAGGTGGCTTTTTGGTTGGAGAAAGGTGCTGATCTTGGAGAGACTTTTGAGGCCAAGGCTAAGCAACTTCTTAGGAGCATTTTCACAAGGATTATGAAGCCATTCCTCTTATTCGACCTTTGATCTTCAAATGGGTGTGCTTCCTTTAAATCCTACTCTTTTCAAAATCATGTTTTGTTTTGAATCTTTGATCTATTTTCCAATGCATGATAAACAAGTTGCTTTCCTATTAAGATGTTGATCTTCATAACATGCTTAGTTCTTTAAAAATCTCATGAGACTTATGAATGCAACATATGATCTATGAAACACATGATTTTAGTTTCTTGTTTCAAAAATCAACTTGTTAGCCTTTAGATCATCTTTTTGAAAACAAGTTGCTTTTCATTATGAATCATTTGTGTTAGACATATAACTCTTTCTCAAATATGTGTTAAACATCTTTGCATCATTTAAGATCATATCTTTTAAAAGAGAAAGAGTAATCTTCTAGAAAATGCATTTCACATAGACTTTGTCATTTTCATGCATTGTTCTAGAACTTGAGTTTCATTTTCTATCTAGCCTTTTAAGAGGCATTTCTTTGCACTTCATTGCTCTCTTTATCCATGCATCATTAGGCATATTGTTTAAGAGAAAAGTTCTAAGTTGTAAAGGTTCATACTTAGCCTTGAAAAGTATATGTTGTAAAGGTTGGTGCTAACCCTTGAAAAGCATATTGTTGTGTGTAAGGTTTGAGGTGATCCTAAACCTTAATTGAAGTTAGTGGATACCGGTAGGTGTACCGGGAGTGGATGTAGGCAATTTGGCCGAACCACTATACGTGCTTGTGTTATGGTGATTGTTATTATGCTCTCTTTTTATGGATTATGCATGGTTGGTTGATTTCCTTATTTCTCCTTCAAAGCATAATAGACTTAAAAGCTAAAAGAATTAAAAATTGGTCTAGGTCTTAGAGCTCACCCTATTCACCCCCCCCCCCTCTAGGATTCGATCTTGGACTTTCAAGTTCTACATCTTCTACCATAAAGTGCCTCAAAAGGTGCCGTATCGATGCTAGAGTGGTAACTATTGTTATAAGCAAATTCACAAAGCGGTAAGCACTCATCCCACTGAACCTTGAAATCCAGTACACAAGCACGCAACAAGTCTTTGAGAGTCTGTATCGTCCTTTCTGACTGACCATCTGTCTGAGGATGATATGCCGTACTGAACTGGAGTTTGGTACCCATCGACTCATGAAGAGTTTTCCAAAACTTTGAAACAAACCTACTGTCTCTGTCGGAAGTAATGGAGACGGGCTGGCCATGTTTACTAACAATCTCATCAACAAATAACTTCGCAAGTGGTGCCATGTGCATCATGTTCCCTGTCTTCATCGGAATGAAGTGAGCAGACTTTGTCAAACGATCTACAATAATCCAAATTGCATTATTTCCCTTCTTGGTACTAGGCAAACCGGAAACGAAATCCATGGTGATGTGCTCCCATTTCCACTCTGGAATCTCCGAAGGCTGTAACAAACCTGGAGGCTTCTGATGCTCTGCCTTAATCAACTGACAAGTTAGACAACGGGACACAAAAGCTGCTCTCTCTCTCTTCATGTTGTTTCACCAAAATCTATTCTTCAAATTGTGGTACATCTTCGTGCTACCCGGATGCATAGAATATCTCGTGCTGTGAGCTTCATTCATTATTTCACTTTTCAAATCATTCACATTTGGCACGCACAACCGGTCACGAAAATACAATATCCCATTCACCAACTTGAAATCTGGACGTTCTGTAATATGTTCCACTATCTTAGCCAAGTTTGGGTCTTGCAACTGATTTTCCTTGATCTTCTGGATGAAGGTAGGTTCTGATACTGTCATGTTTGCTAACATCGCACCCAATTTCAGGGTTTGCACTTCTACACCCAACTCTTCAAACTGCTGTAAGACACCTATTCCTCTAAAACTGGCCATAACCACTGATTTCCTGCTCAATGCGTCAGCTACAACATTCACTTTGCCTGGATGATACTTGATGGGAAAGTCATAATCTTTGATATACTCCATCCACCGTCTCTGCCTCATATTTAAGTCCTTATGCGAAAACAAATATAGCAAACTTCGGTGATCTGAATGGACCTCAAATTTCTCTCCGTAGAGGTAGTGTCTCCACATCTTCAATGCAAAAACAACTGCTGCCAACTCCAAGTCGTGAGTCGCATAATTCTTCTCATGGTCCTTCAATTGTCTCGAGCCATAAGCAATCACTTTGCCATCTTGCATCAATACACAACCTAGTCCCACATTCGAAGCATCTATATAAACAATAAATCCGTCGTTGCTCGAAGGTAATGTAAGGATTGGGGCGGTGGTTAACCTTCCTTTCAACTCTTGAAAACTTGTTTCAACTGGTCGGTCCAAACAAATGGGACATTCTTCCTAGTCAAATTTGTCAATGGGGCTGCAAAGGACGAAAAACCTTGGACAAATCTTCTGTAATAGCCTGCTAACCCCAAAAAGCTTCTAATTTCTGCCACACTGTTGGGCCTTACCCAATTAACAACTGCCTCTATCTTGGCTGGATCAACTGCTAAACCTTCTCTGGAGATGATGTGGCCTAGAAAAGCAACTTGCTCTAACCAGAATTCGCATTTACTGAGTTTTGCATATAGCCGATTGTCCCTCAAGAGCTGCAACGCTGTCCTCAAATGTTCTTCATGCTCCTTCTTACTCTTGGAATACACAAGGACATCATCAATGAATACTACCGTAGAGTGATCCAAATAGGGTGCAAAGACTTTGTTCATCAGAGCCTTAAAGACTGCTGGTGAATTTGTCAAACCAAACGGCATCACTAAGAACTCATAGTGCCTATATCTTGTTCTAAAGGCCATCTTCTGAACATCTGAGTTTCTAACTCTCAACTGATGGTACCCTGACCTCAAGTCTATCATGGAAAAATAGGTTGCTCCTTGCAATTGGTCAAACAATTCGTCTATCATTGGCAATGGATACTTGTTCTTCACGGTCACATGGTTCAGCTTCCTGTAGTCAATGCACATTCTCAAACTCCCATCCTTCTTTTTCACAAACAACACCGGTGCTCCCCACTGTTGAACACTTGGCCTAATAAAACCTTTGCTCAACAATTCCTGCAGTTGGAGCTTTAGCTCACCCATTTCTGTTGGAGCCATCCTGTATGGTGCAATCGAGATCGGAGCTGTCCTTGGAAGGAGCTCAATTGTGAACTCAACGTCTCTGATTGGTGGTAAACCCGTGATTTCTTCTGGAAAAACATCCGGAAATTCACAAACAATGGGGATATCCTCCACCCCTTAGGACTGTTTATCCTCCGTGATAAACGCAATAAATGCCTGACATCCACTCTGCACTAATCTGCTTGCCTTCAAAACTGACATAAATCATGCCTGAGATTTTCTCCTGTTGCCTTGAAATATCAATTCTGTCTGTGGTCCTTGGAATCTGAATGTGATGGTCTTACTAAAACAATCCATGGTGGCATGATATGCTTCTAACCAATCCATGCCTAAGATGACATCAAAATCATGCACGTCTAAAACTATGAGGTTGGCCGGTAAATTAACATCTCCTAACAAAACTATACAACTAGGGTAATGGGTTCTACACACAACTTGTTTCCCTACTGGAGTGGTAACTACTAGTATGTAATCCAAATCACTACATGGTGCATCAATCAACTTAGCAAAGCTAGGGGATGAAAAAGAATGCGTGGATCTAGGGTCAAATAAAATCTGGGCTTCTACCCCACAAACAAGAAGTTTGCCTTCTACTACGTCTCCTGCAGCTTCAGCATCTACACGGCTGAGATAATATAAAAGTCCATGCATCTGTAGTCTATTCGGTGCTTGGTTCTGCCTTCCTTGGCCTTGTCTGTTCTGTTGTGGAGGACTAGCATTCTGATTCTGTGCCGGTGGCCTAGCATGCTGCTGCTGCTGAGGTGGTCTAATCTGATTATGCACTGGTGGTTGGTTCTGAGGAGCTACTTGTCTCTGCTGCTGGTTTTTGTTCCCTTGATTCTGAAGTAGTGGGCAATCCTTGATTGCATGGTTCATAGCCCCACATTTAAAACAGGCACCCATGGCCTTACGACATTCATCTGTTTCATGATTCTTGCCACAATGTCCACAACCCTGCCTCACTTGACCTTGTTCTTGCCTTGGCTTCTTGCTCTGTTGTTGCCTCTGATTCTGCTGTTGATAGTGCTGATTCCTGTCTTGAACAATCATGTTGTTAATATCTTCAAACGTATATGCCCGCTTGACTGCCTCATCATATGTAGCTGGTGGAACTACTCCTATGACATCTCTCATGATGATCGGATTCAACCCCTCTAAAAACTTTGTTATCTTTTTCCTTTCAGTGTCAATCAACTCGGTAGCATATCTAGCCAATCTTTCAAACTTGGTGACGTAGTCTAGCACCGTCATGCTGCCTTGTTTGAGCTGCTGAAACTCAATAGCCTTCTGCCTCTTGACATGAGAGGGAATGTATTTATATTGAAAATGTGTCTTGAATGCTGCCCATGCCTCTCCGTCAGCCATCGTTGCATATGGATCCTTAACTGGTTGCCACCAACGATCTGCAAGCCCATAGAATAGTGAAGCTGTGAAGTTGACCTTCTGTATTCCCGTGCACATAAAGACATCGAAGATCTTCTCGGTATTAACTAGCCAGTCATCTGCCACTAACAGGTCCTCATTGCCCAAAAATTCCTTCGGTGCTCTCTTCCTAAATTTCTCAAATAGTGCATTAAGGTCAAGATCCCTATTTTGAATTACAATCTGTGGACCCACGGGTGGAACTACATTCCTGTTCTGAAGTACTTCCAAAAGTTGCCTATGAACTTGAGCCATTTCATCATCCTTCTTTGCTAACTGTTCTTGAAATCTTGCTTGGTTCTCATTAGCCCGCCTTTGTTGTGCTATCATTGCTTGCATTAGATCCTGAAACTGTGTAGCTGTTGGTGTATTAGATGTGTCTGACTCATTCTGCTGACTGCCTGAAGCATGATGATTTGGAGCTTTTCTTGGAGGCATATTGCTATAAAACAAGGAGTTAGTACACAATAATCATGGTATAAGGGTTCCTAAGGTCATATACCAACGAGTCTATCGAACTCACGAATCCTCGCCACGTTCCTAAGACCTTTCTAGTTTCTTTTAAGTGCCTGAAACATGTCCCGCTCTGATACCAGTCCTGTCACGGCCCCGGAAAGGAACCCCGGGCCCGCAACGTTGTTGAATTTATGATTGTTTATGTTTTCCCACAGGTTCCCACGGTGAGGATTCCCAAGGACACGCGGAATCTGACTCACACTATCAAGTTTGCGGAAGCGTGTAGCAAATCACATCGAGATAAGCACCAATAAACTCTTCAAGTGCTATAGCAATAATAACAAGACATAGTATCGAGAGAAAGAAGTTAACATGGCATTCCCAACATAATTCAAGTTATGAGACTACACAAGTAAGTTAAGTTTTTGTTACATCCCATAAGAGGCCAACGGATGCCAATACACTGCTCAAAATATTAAAGGAAACCCCAAGACAAAATGACGAAACTCAAGAAACCCGCCCGACGTCTAAATGACATCGTCGAGCTGCCACTCTCTCACTGGGGGTGGCTCAAGAGCCTCCTCCTGACGCTCCTCCTCAAAGGCAATGTCTCCTGCACCTGGGCACCAACAAACAAGGGTCAAACACAACGGTTTGGCAGGTAATCAATTTAGGTGCAAGCATGAAACAATAAACGTTTTAGAAAATATATAAGCAAATCCCTTATTTGAAATACTCCAATGACTGAGATACATTTTTGAGAATACATACAAAGTTGAGATACTAAAACAAGCTAGCATGAGTACATATAATATCATGAATAGCTACAATCCACAAAGAGCCCATCCTTTCTCTATTATATATATAATGAAAAGAGCAAGCACGCACGACAAGCACGATATACATAATATAATCACGACACGATTCCCTCATATACGGGGATTTTCGGCCGCGGAACCGGACACGGACGATGTGTAATAAATACACGACCAGTCTGCAGACAGTCCACATGTTTAGGGACCCCCAGACAGTGGATCAAACTGAAAGGGCAGTCCAAGCTCAGTGGTGTTCACTTAATTCATGAATGCACAAAACACGCGAAACACTATCAAAACATGCCGAGATAAAAAGGGGGAGGTCACTTATCAAAACACGACGAACACGACTAGCAAAAGGCATAATTAATATGCATAACACGCTTAGGAAGTGATCCCCTTTTTCTTGAAACAAATCTTCAAAACAAACTTATACTTGAAATCCAAAATGAGTACACCATGGTACTTATCGTACCAAAACGGAATTCAAATACGAAATCTGTCAAGCATGTGTTAAGGCTATTAATTGACCTTTGTGAAATTGGGACCCCAAATGTCGGAATATACAAGAATTGGTGTCCCCGAAGTTGGGTTGCATTTCGAAGTTTCATTTACACAATGTCAAGTCAAACCCTTAACATAGTCTAGTTTTTCAACCTTCAAAAAAATACACAACGAAATAATTCTTTTTCCTGAATCTTCGCAGGTTCGTTCGAGCGGACTTTGTAAGAAATTGACACTTCGCTCGAGCGAGACAGTTCGCTCGAGCAGACAATAAGGTCGCTCGAACGGACAACTCTCTGTCTGCGCTCGGACCAAACAGAGGCTTGGCCGCTCGAGCAGACAATAAGGTCGCTCGAACGGACAACTCTCTGTCTGCGCTCGGACCAAACAGAGGCTTGGCCGCTCGAGCGGACCCAAGGTCGCTCGAGCGGACAAGCTTCTGCCTGTGCTCGCTGAGTGCAGAAAATGCCTTTCTCTTGTACAACTTCCAACACATTTCACTTCTTCTTCTCCTCCTTAAGCCACATGCAATCCCTTGAGCCTTCATGCTCACCAAGGGTTCATTTTCACACTTTCAAACATTCAATCCAATAAAAATCAAGATCATGGAGTTTATAACAAGTTTATATGCATAATTTCTAAAATAACAATGTAATCAAAATACACATGCATCATTTCCTATAGAGATTACTTGCCTTGTCCAATGCTAACTATCCTCTTCGAGCACTTCACTCAAGCTATTCCAACACTACAAGAATCCCAATGAAATCCATTCAAAACTCAATAAAAATGAAAACAAGGAACCCATTTTTACAAAAGGGTTTGTAAACATGAAAAACAAGACTTTTAAGAACCAAAAAGACTTCATGAAAAGTATGGGTTGAAGCTCTTACCTAGAAATGCTCAAACAAGAAGGAATGAAGAAAATGGAGAGCTTTCCCAACTTTAGCTTTCAAGAAGGAGACATCAATAGGAAGCTTAAGATGAGAGGAAGAAGAAGATAGCCTTGGAATTTTATTTGGAGATCTCTAGCTAGATCATGCAAGGTGAGTAAGATGGAAAGGGAAAAAGGGTTTTCAGCCCTAGGTCAAGGAAGTTGCAGAGATTTGGGGGAAATGAATGAAAAGAGAGGGAGATGGGGTTTAAGTGGTGACAATGGGCCCCAATAAACTTGAACCTTGAAATGGCCAAAACATGATCTTGTGGGCCTCGAATGACTTCGACGAAGAAGGATAAAACGATCCTCGAAATATCTAGTTTCCAAAAAGTATATTTTTGATATGGTTTTGAGATCTCGAAAATTGTGTCCAGATTTGTGCATAAAGGACAATTTTACCATCTTTGGGCCAAAACTTGGGTTTTTGGGCTTTAAACACGAATGGACTTAAGACGAAAGTTGTAACACATAGAGAAATCATTCAAATGAAATCAAAATCACAATCACACGAAAACCGATACAATCTTCCCAAGCTTACACGTGCACTCAGGCCTTCTTGAGTGTGTCTGACTAATATTAAACGTTCTCAAAATTCCCAAAGCTATGTCCAAGACTAAAACTAATTATTTCTAACCCAACGACAACTAAACCCACTTAGGACTAAACACATACTAATCGCACACTAATCGAATTGGTCTGGGTCGGGGTCTAACAATTATGAGAGCAGACCTTAAAGTAAAGACAGTGTATATAGGGTGCTTCTCATGGTCCTTCAATACATCCAATGCACCAGCACCATGATCCGGAATCTTACATTCCGATGATCAAGACAAATCACACTATCTCATAGTGATTAAAGTGCTGCAACCTTGTCAGATGAGATGCCCAATCTCATCACTGGTTGTGAAGATATTTAAGTATAAGATTTGCAATATATATCTCCTGTATGTGGATCTCATCCATACACATGTATTACATCTAGTATACTTATGGACTCTGGTTCATCTCATGACTCATTATGTCATTCGTATTAGTTATGTGCAAACAAGTAATAAAACACCATTTCATCTCATGAAAGAAAAACAATAATATATATTGATAAATAAAGAAATTAATCAATTTATTTATCATATACTGGTATTGAAACCATAAAACTAACAATCCTACCATCCTTCCATCATAATTAAACCCTTTTGTGACTATCCAAACATGGATTTACTACATAAAGTAAACAAACCCAATCATAACTGATCCTTACATACCCCTAGGTCTATCCTCTTCGCATCTCATGCAAAGATTAGATCTAGATCGCTGATCTACTTGATTAGAGATGAGGTAAGGCTTTGATACCAATTGCCGGAAGTAGGTGGGCCTCGTGGATAGGTTTTCAAAGCTTTTTGACCCACTTGACTTAGAGATCAACTATCCAGAAGGCTATAACCCAATCTAGGATGCAATCCCCCATTCTCATCAATCATGTACATCAATATAACTTATCTAGAAGATAGAAATCAGCAACTACATGCAACAAAATAATCTACAACAAGTAGAGAAGTAGATTATACCTTTCGAGCCCAGTAGTGCTCTAATTGAGGAGAAGACAATCAACTAGAACAAGAACTCTTCTTTAAGCGATTAGAGATCTCCTAGACCTTGTTGTCTTCCACGCTATGACCCTCTATCAGATCTCTTTTCTCAAGAAGATGTGTGGGATCTCCAAGAGAAAACCCTACTAGAAACTCTAAGGAACTAGAAGGCAACTAGAAGAGAGAGAATAAAAGAAAATTGTGGAACACTTGCACAAATAAAAAGGGTTAGGCATGCACTCTTATGGCTGGACATCCAAGGGGTGTATTCCCCTTTAAATAGCCCTCAAGTCTCCTCTTTTGACTCTCTTACTAATTTGTATTAGAAGTCTCACTTCGATATTAATTAGCAACATACTATTACCACTATTAGAAGTCTCACTTCAAATAGAAATAGTAAGTTTCTAATTCCTTTTTTTTTTTGGAGTTCAAGTAGAATTAGTAATGATCCAATCTTGGGCTAGCGTGGGGACCACTAGGGATTCAAAGAAAGTTGGCTCCAACTGGGACACCACGACCCCACATCTCATGTGCAATCCGGGCCCACCGTTAATTGCAAATAACACTACTATATAAATGCAATTGCACTCCAGTCTTAGGAATAAATTATAATGAAGACCCTAAACTTCCCAATTACCACAAGTAGGCCCCTCTATCATTATTCATGGATCAATTGAAATAAATTTGTCCCATCCAATCTTAGATCCGCATCTTTTATCCTTGAGCCCCAATTAATTACAGTGATCACCAGTACCATCCAATTAACTCTTAATCAAGATGGGTACGCACTTACTAATGATAAATCCATTAATTGGCACAAGGGGATAATGTAGATAGATTCTATATTGACCATTGGATGTTCCCACAGTCCTACTACCACATAACGAAGACACCGAGGTGTTGACCTACAGTTGGCCTCACTCATTGGTGACTCAAATCAAATGAATAGATAGAACTTGAGTTCATCAATGTCTCAGGATTAAGAGTCTATTGCTAGGGAATTATGAGAGCAATCCTTAAATCGAGACAGTATTTCATAAGGTACTTCTCATGGTCCTTCAATACATCCAATGTACCAGCACAATGATCCAGAATCTTACAATCTAATGATCGAGACAATTCACACTATCTCATAGTGATCGAAGTGTTGCAACCTTATCTTATGAGATGCCCAGTCTCATCACTGGTTGTGAAGATATTTTAAGTATAAGATTTTTGACACATGTCTCCCGTACGTGGATCACATCCATATACATATATCACATCTAATATACTAATTGGACCCGATTCATCTCATGAACCATTATGTCATTTGTATTGATCATGTGCATTAAGTAATAAATCACCATCATCTCATGAAATAAAAGCATCATTATAGTGATAAATAAAGAAATTAATCAATTTATTACATCAACTGTTGGATTGAGACCATACAATCTAACAATTTGATTTGGTGGTTTGCGTTTAGATTGTTATTTTTTTTCTAGTGATATGTGTTTTATGTAGAAGTTTCTATGGAATGAGATGGATTAAGGTAGATAGTGTTAACCATGATTGATGCGTAAGGACCTCTGCTTATAGGAATTTGATTGACACTTAGATGTGTAACGCTTAACCGCAAGACTACGGTGTCGTCAAGTAGTTAAGGACTAAAGAGTCCGGATTATCGATCCCACGAGGAGAGGATGGAACAAGCAATGAATCCGATTAATGTAGAATTGAACGATATAGCTAATATAGACAAATGAAGCGAATAATTAAAACTAATAAACTATGCAATGTAAACAACTAATTAACAATCTAAGGTATGAAATTAACAAAATCTAAGCCAATCTAACAAACTACAATAAACTAGTGGATGGATGAATGGTGGTGGAAATGGAAGATTTATATGAAGATGTGGTGTGAAATGTGTAGGGTTTTAAAACAAGTGATTTGAAATATGGATGTAACAATCTAAAAGTGAAAATAACAAATTAAACAAGGATTTAAATTATCAACAATAAAAAGAAGAGATTAGGCAATCCAAAATCCACTAAGTATGAAATTAATTCAACCAATGCATGTTTTAATTCAACTCCCAAATCTACAATCCAATTAGCAATCTCTTGCCTAATTGGGTTGGATGATATAACAATGAAGATCAAAGTAAAGAAAACAAAAGGCCAAGATCCTAAATCATCATTTAGCCACCTTAACAATAAATCATCAAAATCAAGCTACAAAAGATCAAAGATAAGGGCTCTAGAGCATGCTATGTGAGAGAACTTAATCCAACTACAAAGCATCAATTGAGATTATCCAAGCATCAAGTGTAGAGATAGAGCATGAAAAATGAGAGAGATTAACACAATTAGATTTAAGATCTATTAATCAATGAAGGCAAAAGTAAGGAATTTGAACTAAAACATGCATATAATTGAACTAATCACATTACTTAGCTTCAAAAGGAGAGCCTAATCCAAGAGCCTTAGCCACTAAACATCAAGAAAGAGCTCCAAATCTTCATTAATGATTTTCAAATACACACTCTCTCTAGATTAGTTACAAAGAAGCTCCTAATTACAATCTAAGAGTAAAAATAAAATTGCAAGAAGACTAACTTGCCAAAAGATCCCCCTTCACTCTACAAAAACATTCTAATTTATAGGAGCATTGAAGACATTTGATTGGCTCATTTCATTTCACAACGATTGCTTCCATTTGATTAGTTGTAACTTGAAGGGTTTTGATTGGCTTATTTGCTTTCACATGGATTGCTTGAATTCAACTTGGAGGCTTTTCATTGGCTCTTTTGTTTTCACATGGATAGCTTCAATTTGATTGGTTGCAACAAACTTTCCTTCCAAAAGCATATGTGCCTTTTGCTTTATGTGGTCCTTCAACTTGGAGGCTTTTGATTGGCTCATATCCTTTCACATGGATTTGTGCCATTGCAAGCTTTGATTGGCTCATATCCTTTCACATGGAGAGGTGAGTTGGATGGAAAAAAAATAATAATATGCAATTGTTAGGATTTGAACCCATAACCTATTCCATACCAACCCAAGCTCCAACCAATACAACAACCAATCCTTTGTGTTAGAAAATGACTTCTTTTATCCATAAAGTCTTCTCCTCTTATTTTGGAATCCTTCAACACTTCCTAAGATTTCTTCATGTAATTTCTTTATTGAAATCTCTTCTTGATGGCTTGGGACACTAGCCGGAATGTTAGGATAGTTGCGGGGTCCACCTACACAAGAGAAATTACATAAAAATGCGCTACAAATAATCGGATTTATACATGATAATCCGATAATCTGTTAATGTGATAGAATGATAAAATCTATGTGTAAGGCAAATGATATGCATATGAGATGTTGATAAAACTCGGACTAATGAGGAGTAAAATATGCAATATTTAACACTCATCAATGTGCATTAAGTAATAAATCACCATTCATCTCATGAAATGAAAGCATGATTATAGTGATAAATAAAGAAATTAATCAAGTTATTACAGCAATTGTTGGATTGAGACAATACAATCTAACAATTTGATTTGGTGGTTTGCGTTTAGATTGTTATTTTTTTTCTAGTGATATGTTTGTTTTATGTAGAAGTTTCTATGGAATGAGATGGATTAAGGTAGATAGTGTTAACCATGATTGATGCGTAAGGACCTCTGCTTATAGGGGTCTTGATGCTGGCCCTGTTTCCAGGCTGAACAGGGAAAACTAAAGGCAGATTCTGCTGAAATAAAATGGCTGGACAGGGACCCATTAGGAAATACTTTGCTCCTTGTAATCTCTTTCGAAGCTGGTGCATGTAAGGACCTCTGCTTATAGGGGTCTTGATGATGGCCCGGTTTCCATGCTGCAGATTTCTTTTGTAAGTTAGGCATGTAGAGCTGTGAGCGGGTTTGTGGGTTTGTTGGGTGGAGCAATGCAGTGCTTTAGATTGCTAGTGTGATCGGCATTATTATTTATCGCTTCCCTATAGATTTCTTCCTTCTTCCACAATGGGTCCCTGTCCAGCCATTTTGTTTCAGCTGAATCTACCTTTAGTTTTCCCTGTTCAGCCTGGTTACTTTCTTTGCCAGGAGTGTGAAATGGCTGATGCATTTTGCTGCTTCCCCTCTCTCAGATTAATTTTAGCTTGTCTTCCTAGAGTGGAGCCTCTTATAGGCAGGAGCTGGTTGCGTACGCTTCGTAGATCCTTGAGGCGAAGAGTATTTCTCTTTTTCTTTCTGTTGTTGGTTTCTTTCTCTCCCTGCCTTGGTCCCAGCAGTATTTGTTCTAGCTAAGTTGAGCCACTCCTATTTTAAAGGTGGCTTTTTTGTAGGTTTTTTGCTTTTGGATGTAGCCTCTCCAATTTTAGAGGTGGCTTTTTTGTTAGTTTTTTTGCTTTTGGATGTATTTTTTCTTCTCCTTCTCTTAGATGTATTTTTTGTTATCATAGGAGCAGCACCCAAATCAGTTTTGGATTCTTGGGAACGTGAACTGACACTAGCTCATGTGAAGATCCACTTACAGGTATCAAGAAACTATTTTATGGGTCAAGGAAGAGCACTGATGAGAAGCATATGAAACTTGATGCAAAACATGCCCACATGGACGGTGTGGAAACTGCATCTGTAGTATCCAATGGTCCTCTCACTTCAAATTCTCATTCAAACCATTCTAACAGGCTAGGGAAGGGCTCTGTTGATGCAAATGCTAGAAGGGGACTTTCAATGTAACTTGAATATGTTAGCAAAAAGACTTCTAATTTGATCTCTTTCGGTTGACAAACAACCCACGAAATCTGGTTCATTGAGTGCAAATGTCAATGTCTCATCATCTGAAGCCAATAAGTAAGCTATTGTGATTTTAATTTACTGTTATCTCAGTTGGTTTATATCTTCTATCAAGTATTTTTTTATTGGCCTTTTTTGCTTGCATTGCATTCTTGACATACATATTGTGCTTCTTTAGGTCTTTCTTTGCCTCTAGAAGTCAAAGCTTACCTTACCTTTTGTATATATGGTTGTATTTATGCATTTCTGTATTTATATTTGAATATATGTACTTAAAATCCTTACATGACTTGCATGTAGAAGTCTCATCGGCATTAGGTTTCTTGACTCTCGTTTATCTAACAAGTCAGACCATGTGCTTGTGCATGAATTCTAAGAATCTGCATGTTGTTGTGCCAACTTACGTAGATCTTTCTAGGTTGTAAATTCAATCTCCTATTAGTTTTGAATGGTTAATATTTCATTGCAGGCCACAGGACATCAATCTTTAGCCTATGTAGCTTTTGGGTTGTTATTGGGTAGGTCAAAGAGGTGATGGTGTGAGTTCATGGTCCAATAATTCTCTTAGTATTAGCCAAGTTCCTCAAGATAAAGTCCTACAAGAAAGAGGTGATGGTGTGAGTTTTGTTTTCTCTTCAGGTATATATATGTCCTTGATTAATGTTAGCCCATTTTAATTTTTTGTTGTTTTGTGTTTACCAGGTGTAGAGTACATAGAGTCTCACTAGCATGCCCTTATTTCTTAAATCATACAACGGGCCCACCATTCATGAATCAAACCTCATAATCATCAATGAGCACTTGACAAAATTTCTCTCCTATTGGAGATTTGGAGTGGAGGCACATGAGGCTGGTCACATGTGAAGGGATAGCGCTTAAAGTAAATGACATGCATTAAAAAACAGTGGACCTCATGCTAAAAGTTTGGGGTAGCATGAGAAGGGATAGTATTTGGGTCATTATTATCCTTCGGCTGATTGCTTTGGCTGATGAAGCTGAATGAATAGAATTATCTCCACTCTTTGGAATAAGTAAAAAGAATAAAGAAATGGAAGGTAAGTGTATGCATCAGTGGAGACTTCTTTTGATCAGTAATGACTACTGTAACCAGTTAAATCTGTAGCCTTTGAGCTGGAACCTTATGTCCCGGGTTTCAAGTAATACTGTGATGTCATAAAAGGACTTGCACTTCTGTTTGTTGGAATCAGTGGACTCTATTGTTGTCGTGAGTTGGGTCTTCTTCCAGTGTATATATTGTATCTGAAATAGTTAAAAAGAGCCCGTCGCTCAATTGGAGGTGCTCATTGTCACTATCATAGGGTTGCAAATTCAAGTCAATTTACTTATCCCAAGAAAGAAAAGAAATGTAGATTAAATAGTCCAATAGAGTAATCTCTCAAAATTCTTGGTAGGGTTGTGGTCTAGCATATCTCTGACTTACATGCAAGTATGACATGGTTTAAAATTTCTGTCGTTGGATTTCAGGCAACTTGAATAAATGGTGGGCCGGCACTGAGATTTTTGTTGTCGTTGGTGAAAGACCAAGAATGAATCCTAGAGGGGGGGGGGTTGAATAGGGTGAGCTCTAAGAACCGAGTGTTGGAAAATAGGTGGGTCATTCAGCTAGGTTTCAAAAACTTTTGATCCACTTGATGCAGGGATCAACTATCTAGAAGGCAACAAACCCAATCCAGGATCAATCCCTCAAACTCATAAATCATGTACAGCAATACATCCTATCTAAAAGATAGAAAACAACACCTAAACATGCAACCACGAAATCTACAACATACAAGGATGTAGATTATACCTTTGGAGCCTTGTAGTGCTCTAACAGAGAAGTTGATCTCTTTCTTTGATGATGAACACCTTCACTAATCAAATAAGAATCCCCAACACCTTTTCATCTTCCACGCTATGACCCGTATCAGATTCTCTTTTCTCAAGAAGATGGTGGAACCTCCATGAGAAAACCCTAAAGGAAACTAGAAGAGGGAAGATATGTGCAACAACTTGCACAATAGAGGAAGATGATGATGGGCGTGAATCCCTAGGTGGAATCAATGCATGGGACGTTCAAGCCTCCTCTCTCTCCTTTTATAACACTCAAGCAATCTCCTCTTACTAATTGAAATAGAAGTCTTACTTCCATAACAATTAGTTGCTTACCAAATCACAATTAGAAGTCTTACTTCAAATATGATTAGTAACTTCATCTTTTACTAATTAAAATAGAAGTCTCACTTCCATTAATAATTAGTAACTTACTATTACCACTATTAAAAGTCTCACCTCAAATAGAAATAGTAACTTTCTATTTCCTTTTAGAGTTCTACTATAATTAGTATCTTTCTAATATCTTAGGCTAGCGTGGGGACCACTAGGGATTCCTCAGAAAGCTGGCTCCAACTGGGACACGCGACCCCACATCTCATGTGCAATCCGGGCCCACAGTTAATTGCAAATAACTCTACTATATAAATGCAATTGCACTCCAGTCTAGGGAATAAATTACAATGAAGACCCTAAACTTCCACATTACCACAAGTAGGCCCCTCCATCTATATCCATGGATCAATTGGACCTGGCCACCAAATTAGATCCATATCTTATTATCCTTGAGAACCAATTCATTATAATGATCATTTGGTACCGATCCAATTAACTCTTAATTGGAATGGGTGCGCACTTACCAATGATAAATCCATTAATTGGCACAAGGGGATATTAAAGATAGATTCCATCTTGACCATTGAATGTTCCCACAACTCTACTACCACGTACCTAAATCACCAAGGTGTTGACCTACAATTGGCCTCACTCATTGGTGACTCAAAGTAAATGAATAGATAGAAACTTGAGTTCATTAATGTCTCAGGATTATGAGCCTATTGCTAGGGAATTATGAGAGCAGACCTTAAAGTAAAGACAGTGTACATAAGGTGCATCTCATGGTCCTTCAATACATTCAATGTACTAGCACCATGATCCAGAATCTTACATTCCGATGATCAAGACAAATCACACTATCTCATAGTGATCAAAGTGCTGCAACCTTGTCAGATGAGATGCCCAATCTCATCGTTGGTTGTGAAGATATTTAAGTATAAGATTTGCAATACATATCTCCTATATGTGGGTCTCATCCACACACATGTATTACATCTAGTATACTTGTGGACTCCGGTTCATCTCATGAACCATTATGTCATTCGTATTGGTTATGTGCAAGTATATAATTAAACACCATTCATTTCATTAAAGGAAAACATGATTGTATTGATAAATAAAGAAATTAATCAATTTATTCATCATATACTGGTATTGAGACCATCAAACTAACAATCTCCCACTTGGGCTCAATGCCAGTCAGGGTTGCATCTCATGCAGATCCCATCTACTTACTGTTCAAAGACTTTGGTACTCAAAGGCTTAGTAAAGGGATCTCCTAGATTGTCTACAGAGTCTATCTAGGCGATAACAGTATCACCTCTCTACACAATCTCTTAGACTATTTGTTATAACCTCTGTATGTGCTTTTGGCTCCTGGGTTCCTTGGACTTATCGACTGCCCTGCTGTTATCACAGTAAACTGTGAGCGGCTGTCCTGCCAAAAGTACCACTCCAAACTCCATAAGGAATGTTTTGAGCCAATCTGCTTCTTTAGCTGCTTCTCGAGTAGCTACAGCATAAACACATATCCAGAAGTTGATTTCTTGGAATCCTTATTTGACTGGAAGCCAGTATCTATGTAACCGACTCATTACTGCAGTAAATTAACATGTGATATTTAGTCCTTCTCAAGGATTTGAGAACACATCTTACAGCAGTCGAAATGGTTAAGACCTGGGTTAGACTGATATCTGCTGACTAAGCCCAATGCATGACAGATATTCGGTATAGTATATAGCATAGCATACATGAGGCTACCAACACCCGAAGTGTATCGTATCGACCTCATCTGCTCCTTTTCCTAAGGTGTCTTGGGACACTGATCCTTGGAAAGGTGCACTCCATGCCTGAAAGGTGTAATACCCTTCTTGGAGTCTTGCATAGCAAATCGTACTAGTACCTTATCTATGTATGCATATTGGGATAAGCCTATCATCCTATTTATCCGGTCTCAATGGAGTTTGATCCCTAGGATGCGACTGGCTTCTCCCAAGTCCTTCATATCCAAAGTCTTAGCCAACTAAACCTTTTACTGTTGACAACATCCATATACCACTCTCTAGGAGAAGGATGTTGTCGACTAGAAAAATTACCCTGCCTCCTTCAATTTTCATGTACACTCATGACTCATCCGGATTTTGATAAAAATCAACTGTCTTGATTACTTAGTCAAAACGAATGTTCTAGGTTCGGGATGCCTGCTTCAGTCCATAGATGGACATCTGCATGTTGCAAACTCTTTGCTCTTGGTTGTTTAGCTATAAAACCGTCTGGTTGCATCATATAGATGTCTTCCTCAAGATGGCTGTTCAGAAACTCCATTTTGACATTCATTTGCCTAATCTCGTAATCGAGATGAGACGCAATGGATAAGAGTATCCGGATGGACTTGAGCATGGCTACCGGCAAGAAGGTTTCCTCATAATCGATGTCTTCTTTCTGAGTATATCCTTTCACAACAAGCCTGACCTTAAAGGTCTCAACTCTTCCATCTGGCCCTCTCTTTTTCTTGTAGACTCACTTGTACCCAATAGGTTGGATATTGGCAGGCAAGTTCACAAGTGTCTAGACCTGATTAGAGTACATAGACTCCATCTCAGCTTTCATAGCATCTTGCCAATGTCCCGAATCTTTGTCATTAATCGCTTCATCATAGTTACAGGGATCTTGTTCCGGTTCTTCTGGGACTGCCTTGTAAGACTCTCCCAAGAACGAGAACCTGTCAGGGGGTCTGACAATCCTCCCACTGCGACGGGGCACTGGTGTAACTACTAGGTCCGGTAAGGACGCTTCTTCCACAGGTTCGGTCAAACTAGGATTTGAAATTGTTTTCTCTTGAATTTCTTCCAAGATCACCTTTTCTAAAGATTTTCGGTCTATCATATAATCTTCCTCCAGAAAAACCGCATTAGTGCTCACCAGCACTTTCTGCTTTTTGCGATTATAGAATAGCCAACCTTTAGTTCCTTTAGGACATTCTACAAATGTGCATACTTCCGACTTCATTTCCAACTTATCCGTCTTTTCCTTTAGCACGTGTGTCGGACAACCCCAAATGTGTAAATGTTATCGACAAGGCTTTTGCCCAGACCGTAACTCCCGGGGAGTCTTAGGTACAGACTTAGATGGTACGAGGTTTAGTATGTACATCGCAGTATCCAAGGCGTATCCCGAAAAGGATATAGGTAATCCTGAGAAACTCAACATAGACCTAATCTTTGGCCCTATTGCCCTTTGATGAATAGGGCCCTTTTGGTTATTTTACCTTCCAGACAGGACTCACAGACAGGCATTGGTTCAACAATCAATAAAGGCAATATACCATCTTTCACTAGCGTGTCAATCCTGTTTAGGTTTATATGACCTAGCCTCAAGTGCCAAAGTTTTGTTGGATCAGATAAAGGTGATTTCCTCTTTAATGATGGCCTATTAGTTGTTTCAGTATCATGTGTCTCATACATTATGGGATTAACAAATAAATTCCATTGATTACCTTGTCAGAATACATAAAAATACCGTATCTCTTTATGACTATTTCAATACCAAGAGTAATAGAATAACTCTTATTCACCATACTAGAAACTGAAATTAAATTCCGCCGTAAAGACAGTACAAATAACGTGTCTGACAAAACCAATTTATCATTTGAAAAACATAATGTAATAACTCCCACTGAAACAACCTCTGCCTTAGCATCATATCCTAGGTTGATAATGACTTCTCCATCACTGAAGCTCCTGGTTTCTCGGAACCCCTATAACGAATTACATATGTGATGAATTGCCCTGGAGTCCATACACCAAGATTCTGAAGTACCAGTTGCAAAACTAACTTTAGAAATAAGTGACTCAATCATACCTGAGGTCTTCCTCTTAGACAGATATTCTGGACAATTCATTTTCCAATGTCCTGTCTTACCATAATGGAAACACTTTCCTTTTACTCTCGTACCCTTAGCCTTGGCCAGACTACAAGTAGAACCATTCTCCACCTTAGGACCCTTAATGACTGATTTCTTCTTGCTATCTCGGTCTAGGCCTTTCGACTTGGTCCTAGCAAATGACTTTTCTGTCATGAGGGAATTTTGCTCTTTCTTCATGATTTCCTCAGTCACTACTAGCTGGTGAGACATCTCAGCTATGGTCATTTCCAATTTATTATAATTGATCTCGAAATGATTGAAAGAATCCGGTAGTGACTGAAGGATCATGTCGATATGCGATTCTTTATCAGTTGTAACACCCAGTACATCTAACTCATTTAGTGCGAGACTCATTTTCAACAAATGTTTTTGTACTAGGTTCCCTCAGCCATCTTAGTGTTTATCAGCACCTTCATAGCAGCTTGCCTAGCAGGTCTAACCTGGTCCGCAAACATGTCCTTTAAGTTTGATATAATATCGTATACTGACTTATAGGATTGATATTGGTGATGTAAAACACTAGACATAGATGCCTGTATAAAACAGTTGGCTACCTCATTGTCTTTTGTCCATTCGGTGTAAAGGTCCTTTTCATACTGAGGTGCATGAAGCTCAGGCTCAGGAAGGGAGGGTACGGTAAGGACATATCTGCATTATGAAGCTGTTAGGATAATATCCAGGGTCCTTTTCCAGTCTAAAAAGTTGGATTCCATCAACTTATTCTGGTTGAGGATGGTGGCAAGTGGATTGAAAGTATTTGAATTCATGTTGGAAATACTGTAGCACATAACCATACATTCAATTAATGAATTTAAATGACATTAGGGTTTAGTATTCTACCAAATTTATATGGAATCCTCATAACTACTAAATTCAGAATACATCGGAATCCCAATCCCCGGGGTATACCTCCTTGGGGAGTGCGAATACCACCTAGATTGGTGCGGATCAAAGTTGGTCAAAATTAGGATTAAGACTAACTTTCCAGGATCCCCCTCATTCATTATTATCTAGGTATCTCATACGAAACAATGAATGACTCCTGATTAGCTTTGGTTTCTAAAATAAATGAGGCAAGTCCTTGGGGATACTACATCATTATTTTAGTTAAGTGTGACCCACCAACTAGCATTGCATGACAACCGTTGCTAGCAGCTCCTCCTTGGGGAGTGGGCCCCCGCCCCGTCTCACCAACACTATCCATAGCAGATCCATATCTAGTAACCAGACAAGTAAAAGCCCTCCGTGGGGAATGACCCTTCTTAAGATGGCGCGAGGCTAATACTTTCCTTACAATGGACCTGAGGTGGAAAATCATGGGGATTTCTAAATATAAATGCCCCGCTCCCACTTAATATTTTAGAATTGAGGATTTTCTTGTAAGGTATTAAGGCCCACATAAATATATATATCAAATCATCTCATGATATGGCCGATGATTCGTTCCAAGTCAAGTTATTTTAAGGAAAGTCTAGTTTCTAAATTAGTGTTACCAATGGATCCATCTCATGGGCCCATCAACTCTAATTAGAACTCTTTCCAAAAATTAATTTGATTTGACTAATTTTGGTAACTTGCTATGTTTGGATCAGATTTGGAAATATTCTAAATTAAGCATGCATCCATAAATAGAAAGTTCCAAAATTAGAAACTAGTCCTCTCCTCCACATGGCCCTAGCGGAATAGACTTCTTGGACTTCTAGACTTTCCAAAACTTTGGAATTCCTCGAACTCTTTGTGCAACTCCAAAACTCTTTTGGTAATCTTCAAGCTCTTTGATTAGGAGTCCAACATCGCTTTCCTCCTTCGTCTCGGACATCACCAGAATTTACAAATTTAGAAAAATTACATAAATTCCTATGTCTCGATTATGAGACTTACATGGTAATCTAAACATGGAAATAAAAAGGGCTATAGGGAAATTCATCATGCCTTGCCCTTTCACGGGAAACCAAGGAAACCATGACGCCCTTTACATTTAGTCTTAAATAAACCAATAAACATAAAAAGAAAGTAAAAGACTTGTGGGCCATATGGAGAGGACATTATCGCCTGCAAGTTAGTATCTCATACAACAAAGCATCTCACAAAACCAGGTTACCAAACCACAATGGAAAAACAAGATGCCAAAAGTAGCCACCCTTTTAATACACGCACTTCGTAGAGGGGGTCCGGGGGTGTCCTCCGGGGGGGTTCGAGCTGATAATGAAACTTTACATGATGCAAAGATGATAATCATATGTATGAGAAAGAGTTGTTTGACAAACACATGGTTTTCAAGAGGATCAAACTTGAATAGAAAAATTACAATCTTAAGACTAACAAGTAAGATTTGAAAACTAAGATTCATAACACATGTGAATGATAAATCATATGTTGATTTCATGAAGCTAAGAGATTTCAAAGTTCAAAGCATAGAATGAAACACAAAATTTCAAAAAGAAAGCCAACTATTTGATCATGCTTAAAAGAGAAACAAAGATTAGGTACTAAGCATGAAATAGAACTTGAGATTTAGAAAGCACACCCATTTGAAGATCAAAGGTTTAATAAATGGAATGGCTTCATAATCCCTTCACAAATGCTCTTGAAAAGTTGGTCTTCCTTCGCCTTAAAAGTTCTCAAAAAATGAGCAACTTTCTCCAAACAAAAAGCCACTTTTTATAAAGAAAAAGTTCCCAACGGCTAGTGCCCGGTCGACCTGGTACAGGGCCGGGTCGACCGGGTACACACAACGGCTATAAAAATGCCCGTTGGAGAAGCTAACAGCTCAAAATCCCTGTCGACCCGTAGTGTACTCGGTCGACCGGGTCCCTTGGCCCGGTCGACCTGAAGACTGCCTAGAAATTCTGAATTTTTTGGAAACTTGCAACTAAGAGGGAATCTTTCAAGGGGACTTTGAGGCACATTTCTCAAGCTTAGATTCATGACTGAAAATGGATGAAAACTAATTTTCTAAAGACATGAAACTCCAAATCAAAATATAGATTTAAAGAAGAAAACTTTGGAAAGCTTGAATGATTTTTGAACTTAAAGGTTAAACACTTAGAGGCTTGAAAATTTGAACTCAAAACTTCATGAACTTAAGAGACATAATTAATTTGAAAACCATGCATAACATATGATAAAAACAAAGATTATGAATAAGAAATATGCATGAGGATCCTAAGATTAAGAACATGAAGGAATGAGAGGTCAAGCTATGAAAATGAATGCATCCTATTAAATTGCAACAAAACAAAAACTCTAACAATCTCCCCCTTTGCAATTTGATGGTGACTCTAGAAGCATGAATTCTCTCTCAATTTCCTTTGAAACTTGAACAATAACTTCTTTGGATATTTAAGGAGCTTTGGATGTTCGGGAGCATTTGGATATTTTGGAGCTTTGGATTTTCCTTGCGAGAGCGACGACCTTAGACGACAAACTTAGAAGCTACACAAATAACTCTCTAGGCAAAGCTACTCCCCCTCAACATTAGCAACCCTTGAAACTTCTCCCCCTCGATTGGTGAACACCTTGAGGAACACTTGATATTTCTCTCCCCCTTTGACATCTAATTGCAAAGGAGCCTGCCCATCAAAGATAAAACATACAACCTTGTTAGTAGCACATGTTTATAAGAGATATGATAAAATAAAACGTGGTAACAGGTGATTAGCCAACAAAAATTTAGAATTCAGGGCAAGGGCCAATGCCCAATTGGTGTCTCAATTTCATGAACCGTTCATTTCCAAGGGGTTTAGTAAATAAGTCAGGCAATTGAGAATCAGTTGGAATGTAAAGTAACTCAATAGAACCTTGATCAGCATGATCACACAAGAAATGATAGCGGATGTCAATGTGTTTAGTGCGAGAATGCTGAACATGATTTTTAGAAATGCTAATGGCACTTGAGTTGTCACACATGATAGGCATACAATGCTGTGGAACATTATAATCTAACAAAGTTTGTTTCATTCACAACAATTGAGCACAACAGCTACCTGCAGCAATGTACTTAGCTTCTGCAGTAGACAAGGATACAGAATTTTGCTTTTTGTTAGGCCAAGCTACTAAGCAATTTCCTATGAAATAACAGCATCCACTGGTGCCCTTCCTATCAAATATAGATCCTGCCCAATCAGCATCACTATATCCAATCAATTGCAAAGAGGAATCACAAGGATACCAGATGCCATAATGAGATGTCCCATTTATATATTTGATATTACGTTTAACTGCTTTGAGATGGGACTCTCGAGGATCCGATTGGCACCTAGCACAAATTCCAACACTAAAGGATAGATCCGGTCTACTAGCTGTGAGGTAGAGAAGACTCCCTATCATACTACGGTAGAGTTTTTGGTCTACTTAAACACCACCTGGGTCACTAAAGAGTTTTGAAGTAGAAGCCATGGGGTTGCAACTAGACTTAGAGTTTTCTAGACCAAACTTCTTAATGATTTCTAAAGCAAATTTGGGCTGGCTAAGAAAAATCCCTTTCTCGGTTTGATTAACTTGAAGTCCTAGGAAGAATTGTAGGGGACCGACCAGACTCATCTCAAAAGTGGAGCTCATCAGTTCTGAAAATCCTTGAGCTAGATTCTCTTAAGTAGATCCAAACACTATATCATCAACATGGATTTGAGCTACAAGAATGTCTTGATCAATTTTCTTGATAAATAGGGTCTTATCAACTTTCCTACAGTCAAAATTATTTCCAATAAGATGATTTGTAATCTTTTCATACCAAGCCCTTGGTGCTTGTTTTAATCCATATAGAGCTTTCTTGAGTCTGTATACATACTCAGGATGATGAGGGTCTTCAAAGCCTTCTGGTTGAGTAACATATACATCTTCTTCAATTTCTCCATTCTAGAAGGCACTTTTGACATCCATCTGAAATAGTTTGATTCTCATGTTACTCGCATAACTCAATAGGATTCTTATGGACTCCAAACGGGCTATAGGAGCAAAAGTTTCTTCAAAATCAATTCCTCCTATTTGGCATATCCTTTTGCTACTAGTCTTGCCTTGTTTCTCACAACATTTCCCGATTCATCTGACTTGTTCTTGAAAATCCACTTAGTGCCAATGGGATTTTTCTCTGCAGGTAATGGAACAAGATCCCAAACATCATTTTTCTTAAATTGATTCAATTATTCTTGCATAGCTTCCATCCATTCAGATTTTGATTCAGCCTTTGAAAAATTCTTGGGCTCGATTTGAGAGACAAAGGAGTAATGAGCACATAGATTTTGAACTTGTTTCCGGGTCATAACCCCACTGCCGATATCTCCAATAATATTATCCTATGTGTGATTTTTCATTAATTTGGTTGGAACAATGGCTTTGGATGGAATGATATCATTACTATCTTTTGGAATAGGTTGTTCAATATTAATTTCAGCTTCATCATCATCTTGTAGAATTCTTCCAACTTGATTTATATCATCGATAACAACATGAGCCGATTCCATTATGGTCATGGTTCTATGATTGAAAACTCTATAAGCCTTGCTTCTTTCAGAGTATCCTAGAAAAATTCCCTCATCAGAGTTAGGCTCAAATTTCTCCAACTGCTCCCTATCTCTTAGAATGTAACATTTACTACCAAAAACTTTCAAATACCCCAAATTAGGTTTTCTTTCAAAATAAAGTTCGTAGGGGGTTTTGTTTGTATTCTTAGTGAGATAGACTTTGTTTATGAGATAGCAGGCAGTATTCACAGCTTCAGCCCATAGATTACAATGAAGATTCTTTTCATTTAGCATAGTCCTAGCCATTTCTTGAATCACTCTATTTCTCCTTTCTACTACTCCATTTTGTTGAGGAGTTTTAGGAGCAGAATATTGATGATTAATTCCATGACTCTCACAAAATTTAGCAAAATTTTCATTTTCAAACTCTCCCCCATGATCACTTCTAATCTCCCGAATTTTACTATCCTTTTCCACTTGTATCTTATTGCAAATTCTTATGATATTGTCTACTGCATCCGATTTAGCATGAAGAAAAGCAATCCATCCAAAACGAGAATAATCATCTACCATAACCAAAATAAATTTCTTTCCTCCAATTCTCTGCACAGGTGCAGGTCCAATCAAGTCCAAGTGGATTAGTTCAAGAGGACGAGAAGACGATATATCCTTTTGACCTTTAAAACTCTTCTTGATTTGTTTACCCAATTGACATGCCTTACAGATTTCAGATTTTTCATCGCTCAATTTTGGAATCCCTTTCACAATTTCATTTTTCGACAGGATTTTCATCAATTTGGAATTTATGTGCCCCATCCTTTGGTGACATAAGTAATTTTCTTGATCTTTAGTTATTAGGCACCTAGATTCATTTTCATCAGATTCTTCTATTATGTAAATGTTTCCTTTTGTCCTTGATCGAGTAAGAATAATTTGGTTGGTTTTATCATTTACCACCTTGCATGATTGACTGTCAAAGACTACCTTGTTTCCTTTATCACACAATTGACTTATGCTAAGAAGATTATGCTTTAAACCTTCCACAAGAAATACATCATTTAAGGTAGGTATTTGATCTCCTTTCACACTTCCTTTGCCAATTATTTGAGCTTTACTATTGTCACCAAAAGAAACGTTTTCTCCATCATATTCCACTATAGAGCTGAATCTAGATCGGTCTCCTGTCATGTATTTGGAACAACCACTATCTAAGAACCAGGTAGGGTTTTCCTTAGCTTTCAAAGCGGTTTGCACTAAGAGACTCTCAACATTTATTTCTTTTATAGTCCAACTAGATAGAAAAGATTTAGAGGGAATGGTCTTGGGGACAAACTTGAAAAGGATTCTAGAGGGATTTTTGAGAGACAAGCTAATTTTGTATGGGCATTTAGGAACTAAGTGACCACTACGATTGCAAAAATGACACGTCCATCTAGAGGTATAGTTTCTCTCAACTAGGGGTTTTTGGAAAGTCTTAGTAATGTTTTGAAAACTATTTTGCTTATTACTTGAGGAACTTTCAAAACCTATCCCACTCTTATCACCATAAATTTTATGCAACCCTAACATTTGATAAAACTTATCATTTCCTAGAGTGAATTTATCAACAATGAATTTACCTTTGTTAAGTTTCATTTGAAGAGAGTTAGTTTCTAGTTGACTAGATTCTAGCTTGGATTGTAAATTATGAATTTGGTTTTGAGCATGAGCTAGATTTTCACTTAGAGTGGTGAACTTGTGTTCTAAGTCAATTTTCTCATTGATTCTTAATTTCAATTCATCTTTTAAAACATTTATTTCATTAACAAGCTTTTTGGATTCTTCTTTAAAAATTTTGTTTTTCTTAAATAAGATTTCCCAATTTTCATATAGTTCATCATAAGCTTGCTAAATTTCACTATCTTCAACTTCATCATTAGTTTCTTCTTGACCTAATGTGTCATCTATTAATGTATTTGCTCATTGGTATCTTCAATAGATGAAAGTAGAAGCCAATTAGGAAAATTTTCTTCTTCATCATTAGGGGATTCATTTTTATCACTATCTTCATCTTCCTCATCCCAAGTTATGTTTAAAGCTTTCTTTCCTTTCTTATCTCCTTTTTCAAATTCTTTAGGGGTGGACCAATTTTGGGCAATGTGTCCAAACCCCTTGCAACTGTAACATTGCACATCTTTTTAATAAATGATCCTTTGGGATTTCTTTGGAATCTAGGACTTTTGCTTTCATTAGAATTTCTATTGTTCTTGTTGTTCCTAAAGAACCTTTTAAATTTCTTAACAAATAGAGCATTATCATCACCACTATCAACCTCACTTTCATTTTCTTTTGATTAAGAGGAAAAAGCTACTCCTTTCCTTTTTGTCTTGAACTTCAAAGTCTAATTCATATGTAAGGAGATTTCCTCTTCGTTCTTCAATTTTAATTTTGTCAACATCTTTGCTTTCCGTTATGGCTACAATCTTAGGCTTGAATCTTTTTGGGAGAGATCTTAAAATCTTTCTAACAGCTTTAGATTCATCCATCTTTTCTCCTAGACCTATAAGAGAGTTGACAATTTCCATGAATTTTGAGTAGAACTCGTCAAATGTTTCTTCTTCAAGCATTTTAATATCTTCTAATTTAGAGGTCAACATTTGAATTTTGGCTATCTTAACCTAATATGTGCCTTCATGGCTGGTCTCTAGGGTATCCCAGGCTTCCTTAGCAGAGTTGCAATTTACTACTCTATTAAATTCTTCTTGAGATAGAGCACAATATAGGGAGTTTTTTGCCTTAGCATTTAAATTTGCTCTATCATTTTCCCCTTGAGTCCAAGTACTTTTGGGTTTGAATTTTATGGATATGACATTCCCCACAGAGTCCTTTTCTGTGGTAGTGGGAGGATGATATCCATCTTCTATGATGTTCCACACATCTAAGCTTTGGGATTCTAAGAACACCTGCATTCTAATTTTCCAATAACGATAGTGTGTTCCATTAAACAAAGGAGGTCTATTGGTGTCATTGCCTTCACCCAAATGAGTTTGCATGGTGGCAACAAAAGAAAAACACTCACTAGGATTCTAACTCTAGGCGGTTAAACCTAAACAAGAGCAACCTTGGTCTGATACCAATTGAAAGACCAAGAACTAATCCTAGAGAGGGGACGGGGGGGGGGGGGGGGGGTGAATAGGGTGAGCTCTAAGAACCTAGACCAATTTTAATTCTTTTAGCTTTTATGTCAATTAAGCTTTGATGAAGATTAATTATCTTATGATAGAGAGGAGTCTCTAAGGTAAGCATACACAAGGAATAACCAACTACAATCTTCATTCAAACATAAGGACATCATTCATATAAGGCAAGAGATCAATCACCATAACACACATAATTATAGTGGTTCGGCCAAATTGCCTATATCCACTCCCGGTAAACCTACCGGATTTTCACTAACTCAAATTAAGGTTTAGGATCACCTCAAACCTTACAAATTCATCACTATGCTTTTCAAGGCTAAGCACCAACCTTAACAACAAGAGGTTTTCTCTTAAGAAAAGTGCCTATGAATGCATGGATTATAAGAACAATGCAAGTGCAATTGAGTGCCTCTAAATAGGCTGAATAGAAGATGAAAACTTAACTTCTAGAAGCATGCATATGAATGACAAAGTCTAAGAATAATGCATATACTAGAAATCACTCTATCTCTTTTTTAAATAATGAAACTTTACATGATGAAAAGAAGATAATCATATGTATGAGAAAGAGTTGTTTGACAAACACATGGTTTTCAAGAGGATCAAACTTGAATAGAAAAATTACAATCTTAAGACTAACAAGTTAGAATTTAAAACAAAGATTCATAACACGTGTGAATGATAAATCATATGTTGATTTCATGAAGCTAAGAGATTTCAAAGTTCAAAGCATAGAATGAAACACAACATTTCAAAAGGAAAGCCAACTACTTGATCATGCTTAAAAGAGAAACAAAGATTAGGTACTAAGCATGAAATAAAACTTGAGATTTAGAAAGCACACCCATTTGAAGATCAAAGGTTTAATAAATAGAATGGCTTTATAATCCCTTCACAAATGCTCTTGAAAAGTTGGTCTTCCTTGGCCTCAAAAGTTCTCCAAAAATGAGCAACTTTCTCCAAACAAAAAGCCACTTTTTATAAACAAAAAGTTCCCAACGGATAGTGCCCGGTCGACCTGGTACAGGGCCGGGTCGACCGGGTACACACAACGGCTATAAAAATGCCCGTTGGAGAAGCTAACAACTCAAAATCCCTATCGATAGTGTACCCGGTCGACCGGGCCAAACCACACAGGCAGGTCGACCTGAAGACTGCCCATAGATTCTGAATTTTTAGAAACTTGCAACTAAGAGGGCATCTTTCCAGGGGACTTTGAGGTACATTTCTCAAGCTTGGATTCATGACTGAAAAAGGATGAAAACTGATTTTCTAAAGACATGAAACTCCAAATCAAAATATAGATTTAAAGAATAAAACTTTGGAAAGCTTGAATGATTTTTGAACTTAAAGATTAAACACTTAGAGGCTTGAAAATCTGAACTTAAGAGACATAATTAATTTGAAAACCATGCATAACATATGATAAAAACAAAGATTATGAATGAGAAATATGCATGAGGATCCTAAGATTAAGAACATGAAGGAATGAGAGGTCAAGCTATGAAAATGAATGCATCCTATCAAATTGCAACAAAAAATAACAGTTGGCAGATTCCTGGAAATACAGGATGTATTATTGCACGAACATGTGTAGCGTCAGCTGTTGGCCTACATCTTATTGAGGTATGGAAAGTCCTAGTACCATTTGTTGGAAAATAGGTGGGCCATTCAGATAGGTTTCAAAAACTTTTGACCCACTTGATGCAGGGATCAACTATCTAGAAGGCAACAAACCCAATCCAGGATGCAATCCCTCAAACTCATAAATCATGTACAACAATATTACCTATCTAGAAGATAGAAAACAACACCTAAACATGCAACCACGAAATCCACAACATACAAGGATGTAGATCATACCTTTGGAGCTTAGTTGTGCTCTAATGGAGAATTTGAATTCTTTCTTTGATGATGAACACCTTCACTAATCAAATCAGAATCTCCAACACCTTTTGATCTTCCATGCTATGGCCCGTATCAGATTCTATTTTCTCAAGAAGATGGTGGAGCTCCAAGAGAAAAACCCTAGAGGAAGCTAGAAGAGAAACTAGAAGAGGGAGAGGAAGAGGAGTGTGCAACACTTGCACTAGGGATCTTGGGCGTGAATTCCAAGATGGGATAATGCATTGGGGACGTCCAAGGGCTCCTCTCCTCCTTTTATAGCATTGAAGCCACCTCCTCTTACTAATTGAAATAGAAGTCTTACTTCCACTACAATTAATTGCTTCCTAAATTACAATTAGAAGTCTTACTTCAAATATGATTAGTTACTTCCTCTTTTACTAATTAAAATAGAAGTCTTACTTCCATTAATAATTAGTAACTTACTATTACCACTATTAGAAGTCTCACTTCAAATAGAAATAGTAACTTTCTATTTCCTTTTAGAGTTCTACTATAATTAGTTTCTAATAACTTGGGCTAGCATGGGGACCATTAGGGATTCCTTAGAAAGCTGGCTCCAACTGGGACACGCAACCCCACATCTCATGTGCAATCCTGGCCCACAGTTAATTGCAAATAACTCCACTATATAAATGCTATTGAACTCCAGTCTTAGGAATATATTACAATGAAGACCCTAAACTTCCCAATTACCACAAGTAGGCCCCTCCATCTATATTCATGGATCAATTGGATCTGTCCACCAAATTATATCCATATCTTATTATCCTTGAGCCCCAATTAATTATAGTGATCATTTGGTACCGATCGAATTAACTCTTAATTGGAATGGGTGCGCACTTACCAATGATAAATTCATTAATTGGCACAAGGGGATATTAAAGATAGATTCCATTTTGACCATTGAATGTTCCCACAGCTCTACTACCACGTACCCAAATCACCAAAGTGTTGACCTACAATTGGCCTCACTCATTGGTGACTCAAAGCAAATGACTAGATAGAAACTTGAGTTCATTAATGTCTTAGGATTATGAGCCTATTGCTAGGGAATTATGAGAATAGACCTTAAAATAAAGACAATGTATAAAGGTGCTTCTCATGGTCCTTCAATACATCCAATGTACCAGCACCATGATCCAGAATCTTACATTCTGACGATCAAGACAAATCACACTATCTCATAGTGATCAAAGTGCTGCAACCTTGTCAGATGAGATGCCCAATCTCATCACTGGTTGCGAAAATATTTAAGTATAAGATTTGCAATACATGTCTCCTGTATGTGGATCTCATCCACACACATGTATTACATCTAGTATACTTGTGGACTCCGGTTCATCTCATGAACCATTATGTCATTCGTATTGGTTATGTGTAGGTATATAATTAAACACCATTCATCTCATGAAAGGAAAGCATGATTGTATTGATAATTAAAGAAATTAATCAATTTATTACATCATATACTTGGTATTGAGACCATAAAACTAACAATCTCCCACTTGGGTTCAATGCCAATCAGGATTGCATCTCATGCCCATCCCGTCTACATGCTGCTCAAAGACTTTGGTGGTTAAAGGCTTAGTAAAAGGATCTGCCAGATTGTCCGCAGAGGCTATCTTGGTGATAGGAATGTCACCTCTCTGCACAATCTCTCTGACCAAGTGATACTTCCTCTGTACGTGCTTTTGGCTCTTATGGCTCCTAGGTTCCTTGGACTGAGCGACTGCCCCGCTGTTGTCACAGTAAATTGTGAGCGGTTGTCGCGCCAAAGGTACCACTCCAAGTTCCAAAAGGAATTTTTTGAGCCATACTGCTTCCTTAGTTGCTTCACAAGTCGCTACATATTCAGCCTCAGAAGTGGAATCGGCAGTACATTCCTGTTTAATACTCCTCCAGCTGATGGCTCCTTCTCCAAGCATAAACACATAACCAGAGGTGGATTTCCCGGAATCCTTGTCTGACATAAAGTCAGAATCTGTGTATCCGACTTGAATCAGCTCATCACTGCCGTAAATCAACATGTAATCTCTAGTTCTTCTCAAGTACTTGAGGATACATTTTACAACAGTCCAATGGTCAGGAGCTGGGTTAGACTGATATCTGCTGACTAAGCCCACTGCATGACAGATATCCGGTCTAGTACATAGCATAGCATACATGAGGCTACCAACAGCCGAAGCGTATGGAATTGCTCTCATTTGCTCCTTTTCCTCCGGGGTCTTGGGACCCTGATCATTGGAAAGGTGCACTCCATGCCTAAAAGGTGTGATACCCTTCTTGGAGTCCTGCATAGCAAACCGTACCAGTACCTTATCTATGTAAGCAGCTTGAGATAAGCTAATCATCCTATTTTTCCGGTCTCGATGGAGTTTGATCCCTAGGATGTAACTAGCTTCTCCCAAGTCCTTCATGTCAAAAGTCTTTGCTAACCAAACTTTTACCGTTGACAACATTCTTATATCTTTCCCAAGGAGGAGGATGTCGTCGACATATAAAATAAGAAAAACTACGCTGTCACCTTCATTTTTCATGTACACACATGACTCATCCGGATTTTGACAAAAACCAAATGATTTGATTGCCCGGTCAAAATGGATGTTCCGGCTTCGGGATGCCTACTTCAGTCCATAAATGGACTTCTGCAGCTTGGAAACTCTTTGCTTTTTGTTACTCGCTATAAAACCGTCTGACTGCATCATATAGATGTCTTCCTGAAGACGGCTGTTGAGAAATGCCGTCTTGACATCCATTTGCCAAATCTCGTAATCGAGATGAGCCGTTATGGATAAGAGTATCCGGATGGACTTGAGCATGGCTATCGGCGAGAAGGTTTCCTCATAATCGATACCCTCTTTTTTAGTATACCCTTTCGCAACAAGCCTGGCCTTAAAGGTCTTAACTCTTCCATCTGGTCCTCTCTTTCTCTTGTAGACCCACTTGCACCCAAAAGGTTTGATATTGGCAGGCAAGTCCACAAGTGTCCAGACCTGATTAGAGTACATAGATTCCATTTTAATTTTCATAGCATCTTGCCAATGTCCCGAATCTAAGTCATTAATTGCTTCATCATAGTTACAGGGATCTTGTTCCAGTTCTTCCGGGATTGCCTCGTAAGACTCTCCCAAGAACGAGAACCTATCAGGGGGCCTCATTTTTTACCCACTACGACGAGGCACTGGTGTAACTACTGGGTCGGTTCTTCCTCAAGTTCAGTCATACTTGGTTTTGGAATTGATTGTTCTTGAATTTCTTTCAAGATCACCTTTTCTAAAGATTTCCGGTCCCTCATATAATCTTCCTCCAGGAAAACCGCATTGGTGCTTACCAGCATTTTCTGCTCTTTGGGATTATAGAATAACCAACCTTTAGTTCCTTTAGGATATCCTACAAACGTGCATACTTCCGACTTCATTTCCAACTTATCCGTCTTTACCTTTAGCACGTGTGCCGGACAACCCCAAATGTGTAAATGTTGTAGACTAGGCTTTCGCCCAGACCATAACTCCCGGGGAGTCTTAGGTACAGACTTAGATGGTACGAGGTTTAGTATGTACATCGTAGTATCCAAGGCATATCCCCAAAAGGATATAGGTAATCCTGAGAAACTCAACATAGACCTAATCATATCTAAAAGAGTCAGGTTCCTTCTTTCCGCTACTCCATTCCGTTGAGGCATACCAGGAGCAGGCAGCTGGGATAGAATTTCATTTTCTGATAAGTATCCCATAAAATCACTAGAGAGATATTCCCCTCCTCGATCTGATCGAAGAGTCTTGATACTTTTACCTAATTACTTTTCCGCTTCCGCTCGAAACTCTTTGAACTTTTTAAAAGCCTCGGACTTGCGGTGCATAAGGTATATGTATCTATATCTTGAGTATTCATCTGTGAAAGTGATGAAGTACTCATATCCTCCTCTGGCTCTGACATTAATGGGTCCACACACATCAGTATGCGCTAATTCCAATAAATCTTTGGCGCTATTGCCCTTGGATGAAAATGGTCTTTTGGTCATTTTGTCTTCCAGACAGGACTCATAGACAGGCATCGGTTCTATAACCAATGAAGGCAAGATAACATCTTTCACTAGCCTGTCAATCCTATTTAGGTTTATATAACCTAGCCTCAAGTGCCAAAGTTTTGTTGGATTAGATGAAGGTGACCTTCTCTTTAATGATGGCCTATTAATTATTTCGGTATCATGTATCTCATACATTGTGGGAGTTAACAGATAAAGCCCATTGGTTACATTGCCAGAACATATAAAAGTACCGTTCCCCTTTATGACAACTTCAGTACCAAAAGTAATAGAATAACTTTTATTCACCAAACTAGAAACTGAAATTAAATTCCCCCTTAAAGACGGTACATATAGAATATCTGACAAAACCAACTTATTATCTTGAAAACATAAAGTAATAGCTCCTACTGAGACCGCATCCGGCTTAGCATCAGATCCTAGGTTGACAATGATTTCACCGTCACTGAGTCTCCAGGTTTCCCTGAACCCCTGCAACGAATTACATGTGTAATTAGTTGCCCCGGAGTCCACACACCAAGATTCTGAAGTACCAGTCGTAAAACTAACTTCAGAAACAAAAGACTCAATCATACCTGATGTCTTCTTTTTAGACAGATAATCTAGACAATTCATTTTCCAGTGTCCTGTCACACCACAATGGAAACACTTTCCTTTTGTCCCCGACCCCTTAGCTATGCCAACACCACCATTAGGACCATTCTCCACCTTAGGACCCTTCGGAACTAATTTCTTCTTGCCTTTCCGCCCTTTGCCTTTCGGTTTGGACTTGGGAAATGACTTTTCTGTCATCAGGGCAGTTGACTTCTTCTTCATAATCCCTTCAGTCACCACCAGCTGGCTAGATAGCTCAGCTAAAGTCAAATTCATCTTATTCATTTATAATTGACCTTGAAATTGTTGAATGACTCTGGTAGTGACTCAAGGATTATGTCAATCTGCGATTCTGCATCAATCGCAGCCCCTAGTACATCTAACTCATTCAATGAGTCCATCATTTTCAACATGTGGCCTGTACTGGTGTGCCTTCAGCCATATTGGTGCTTATAAGCACCCTCATAGCAGCCTGTCTAGCAGGTCTACCCTGTTCCTCAAACATCTCCTTTAAGTTTGATATAATATCATATGTTGTCTTATTGGATTGATGTTGGTGTTGCAAAACACTAGACATGGATGCCTGTATATAACATCTGGCCATCTCGTCGTCTTTGGCCCACTTGGTGTAAAGTTCATTTTCTTCCTGTGATGCTTCCGGCACTGGCTCATCAAGGGGGGGGGGGGGGTTGGTAAGGACATAATTATATCCTAAAGTTGTCAGGACTATATCCAGGTTCCGTTTCCAGTCTACATAATTGGATCCCACTAACTTATTCTAGTTGAGGATGGTCGCAAGTGGATTGAAAGTATTTGAGTTCATGCTGGAAATACTGTAGCACATAACCATACATTCAATTAATGAATTTAAATGACATTAGGGTTTAATATTCTACCAAATTTATATGGAATCCTCATAACCACTAAATTCAGAATACAGTGGAATCCCAATCCCCGGGGTATGCCTCCTTGGGGAGTGCTAATACCACCTAGATTGGTGCGGATCAAAGTTGGTCAAAATTAGGATTGAGACTAACTTTCCATGATGCCCTTCATTCATTATTATCTAGGTATCTCATACCAAATAATGAATGACTCCTAATTAGCTTTGGTTTCTAAAATAAATGAGGCAAATCATTGGGGATACTACATCATTATTTTAGTTAAGTGTGACCCACCAACTAGCATTGCATGACAACCATTGTGAGCAGCTCCTCCTTGGGGAGTGGGCCCCTGCCCCATCTCACCAACACTATCCATAGGAGATCCATATCTAGTAACCAGACAAGTAAAAGCCCTCCGTGGGGAACGGCCATTCTCAAGATGGCGCGAGGCTAATACTTTCCTTACAATGGACCTATGGTGGAAAACCATAGGGATTTCTAAATATAAATGCCCCGCTCCCACTTAATATTTTAGAATTGAGGATTTCCTTGTAAGGTATTAGGGCCCACATGTATATAAATATGAACATCAAATCATCTCATGATATGATCAAAGATTGGTTCCAAGTCAAGTTATTTTAAGGAAAGTCCAGTTTCTTAAATTAGTGTTGCCAATGTGTCCATCTCATGGGTCATCAACACTATTTAGAACTCTTTCCAAAAATTAATTTGATTTGACGAATTTTAGTAACTTGCTATGTTTGGATCAGATTTGGAAATATTCTAAATTAAGCATGCATCCATAAATAGAAAGTGTTAAAATTAGAAACTAGTCCTCTCCTCCACATGGCCCTAGCAGAATAGACTTCTTGGACTTCTAGAATTTCCAAAACTTTGGAATTCCTCAAACTCTTTGGGCAACTCCAAAACTCTTTTGATAATCTTCAAGCTCTTTGATTAGGAGTCCAACATCGCTTTCCTCCTTCGTCTCGAACATCGCCAGAATTTACAAATTTAGAAAAATTACATAAATTCCTATGCCTCGATCATGAGACTTACATGGTAATCTAAACATGGAAATAAAAAGGGCTATAGGGAAATTCATCATGCCTTGCCCTTTCACGGGAAACCATGATGCCCTTTACACTTAGCCTCAAATTAACCAATAACCATAAAAAGAAAGTAAAAGACTTGTGGGCCATATGGAGAGGACATTATCATCTGCAAGTTAGTATCTCATACAACAAAGCATCTCACAAAACCAGGTTACCAAACCACAATGGAAAAACAAGATGCCAAAAGTAGCCACCATTTTAATACACGCACTTCGTAGAGGGGGTCTTGGGGGGGGGTCCCCCGGCAGGGACCAAAAAGTCCGGATCAAATAATAAAGTGATCCTGTGTTCCTGGTCGACCGACCCTACAGGCACCAGGTCGACCGAGCACGAGGCCAGGTCGACCCGCCTGACGAATGCAGAATATTGGGTTTTTTTTAAAATTCGAGTCCAAACACCTCCAAAACACTTTTGAAGGCTCTCAATGGCATCCTCCATCCTTCCATCATAATTAAACCCTTTTGTGACTATCCAAACATGGATTTACTACATAAAGTAAACAAACCCAATCATAACTGATCCTTACATAGCCCTAGGTCTATCCTCTTCGCATCTCATGCAAAGATTAGATCTAGATTGATGATCGCTGATTTACAAATCTCATCAATAACGAAAGACAAGAAATATGATTTTTTGTCTCTTTACAAAGAATACAAAATGCAATAGAAAAGTAAGAAAAGGGATCTGACTTCTCAGGAGATTGCGGGCACTTGTTCAGATCGACTGTCGCAAGTCATGTATGGACTTCGCCATCGTCCTTCAGATGAGAACGCTTGATGCTTTGAGTCTTCGGCTTGGGTTGGACCTCAGTTTTTTAGAGGATAAAGACCGAGGGGAGGTCCTATATCCAATAAAAAAAACGAGTAAACGGGTTGAAGAGCCGCGTTTAAGCCATGTTGGGTAGAAGGAGAGAGGACCTTGGGGGGGGGGTCCCCCAAGGGACTTTGATCACCTTGTGGTGTTTCTTTTACATCAAAGTTGCAGGATTTCTTTGAGAATTCTTCAAGATTTTTCTTGGATTTTTCTGGACTTTTTTTTTTTCGAATGACCCCCCATTTTAAAGGCTTTTGGTGGCCATAAGGTGGGTTTATGAGCATTGATGGCATTGATGCTCCATGATGAGAGGAGTTACAAGTTTTTAGGTCTTGATTTTGTAACTCATTTTTCTTGGCTTATGATTGGCCGGTGGAGAATGATGGGCATTTAATCGCCCTTAATCTCCATGATGAGGGGAGTTTCATGGTTTTAATACCATGATTGCTTGGATTTGGAACTCCCATTTGCTTGATTTTGATTGGTTCGTCTAAAATAATGGGTTAATGACCACATTAAGTTGTCATAAAACCGGTCAATTAACTGCATTAAGTGATCGCCAGGGCATTTGAAGATTTGCAAGCCGTGCCGCGTCTTTTGGAATTCTTCTTGTGATGATCGTCGATGGATCCACGTGTTGTTTGATGTCGGATAGCGATGCAACTTCAGACATAGGTTGATATCAGTGGGCTGGTGACATTTGTCTTGTCGATTTCTCAATTAGTCGGACAAAAATTATACTTTCTTGGTCAGTCGGTTGGCGATCTTGGAGCGATCAATGATGATTTCATGCTGTTGAAGACGGATCCGAAATGCTAACGAAGATCAGTCGATTTCGAGCATAAAAAATCAGATTTTTGGAAAACCATAAAGATTGGAACTCCCTAAACGCGAAAAGGGCGGAAAATGGGCCACCCGATGAAAAATCCGGAGACCCAGACTTCCAGGGTAGCTGATGGCCGTCGGCAACCATGGGGATTCTTCCCCTTCCGGTCATCGTTTCTCGGCCGTTTTTCAATCTTTTTTTACCCTTTTTTCTCTTGTATTTTTCTTGACATTTCTCCTTAGTTACTGGCTTGACTCTCTTGAAGAAAACCTGACGAGAAGCCGTGCAAATCAGAGCACAAAGTTTCCTAATTGTTAGAAGAGCCAAAGACTTTGTAGCCGATTTTCCGTCAAGAATCAAAACTAGGTCAAACGATGTCGGAATGACTTGAAATTTGAGGTGAACCCTCCTGAGCAGTAGATAGGACCAACCATGGGCTTGTTTTGAGTTTTGAAGCCGTGTGGGGTCCCATTGCTAGTAGACTTGATTTTGTCGCGGGGAAGATGCCGCGTTTTGATGTACGGTCAACCGGTGTCCGATTGACTTCAAATTTGACAGGGAACCTATTGGTGTCATTTTGAGATGATCCAATAGCTCTGATTTAGGTGTCATGGTGCCGGGGTGCTCCGCCGACGGTAGCTGTGATTTTGTTTCGGAGCGTCAAAGTATAGCCAAACGTTGTTGGAATGACTTGAAATTTGACGTGCAGCTCTTTAGAAGCATGTTGAAGCCACCCATGTGCTATGTTTGATGAGTGATGGCCTCGGTGGTTCTCGCCCCCCAAAGGTTTGATTTTACTACTCGAGGGTTGATGGAGGGTCAAACGTTGTCGGTTTGACTTGAAATTTGACATGGAGCCTTTTGGAGGTACTTTGAGACCATCCGTAGGCTCTGATCGAAGTTTTGTTGTCTTCGACGCAGTTGCCGCCGGGAGCACCTGTTCAACTGCCGGAGGAGTGAATTTAGGCCAAATGATGTTGAAATGGCCCGAAACTTCATGTGTACCCCTCTTTTGGTTGTTTTGAAGGATCTTGCAGTTTTTATTTGATTCTTACAAGGTCTGATGCTTGAAGTAACATTGCTTGCTTGTAGTAGGATGCGGGTTCATGTGGCTTCATGATGTTGGAGAGGCAAAGTGACATTTTTGGTGTCAACAAATGCCCCCTCGAGGTATAGCGACGAGTAGCTTTTGGAGTCGATGTGCCTCGAAGAGAAACTTGAAGGAGAGTGTCGCGACCCTGGACCGGGCCACCGAGGTCCTAATCCGGGATCGGGACTCATTGATGATGTGTGTATACATTTATTTATGTTTATTTAATTTCCCACCGGTGTCCGCGGTGAGGATATCACAACAACATAGTACATTTTTGTTAAGTTCGGAAGCGTGTAGCAAATCAAACATTCATAATTCAATTCTAGTCACAAGATAAAATCCTATATATAAACCAAGTATCAGAATGAGCAATGATCATTAGTGTTTTCCCAAAAGTAAAGTTAAAGTTTGTACAAAAGATCATTTAATTACATTCCCAAAAATAGAGGCCAACAAAGGCCAATATAAACAAAATACCAATCCCCAAAAGAATGGTTAAAAGTCCCAAAAATGTTACGTCTCTTATAACAACCAAAAGTCTAAATGACATCATCAGCATGCCACTCAACTAGGCGTTGCGGTTCACCGACCGCATCCTCAAGCTCCGCCTCGTGGTAGACATTGTCTGGACCTGAGTACCAAAGAGTGGGTCAAACAAGACGGTTTGGCAAATGGGTGAAGAGACATAACAATATAAAAAAAATGAATTTACCTTCAAAAGCATTTAAAACCTGTTTAAATAACAATTTCCATAAAAAGAGATAAATCATTTATTCAAATACAAGTATGCGTTATAAAACATGTAAAGGTAACCAAGGAAACGGGAAACAAGCAAGATGGCAACCACACGAAGCTAAGTCCTCTATCACCGAAGTGACAGAGCAATATCAAGGCATTGATCTCAGTCACACGAGGTGAGGAGAAACAATGAAATATATATACATATACATATACATATAATATACGGGAAATGACCACGGTAGCGAGCCGGGCATCGGAAACCACGGTAGCAATCAGGGGTATCAGGACAAGACCACGGTAATAACTGGGTAGCGGGATCCAAACTGCAGCTGGCGGGACAAGAGGGGGATCTCCAAATCAGTGGATCAGATTGACAAGATTATCCAAGCTTAGTGGTGCCGACTCATAAGTCAAATAACAGAAATCAAGACATGTATAAAATACATTAAGTGTGAGTACATGAACAAGTGGGACGGGGTGCACAAAGGCACAACTATCATATCAATCCGGGCATGCATGTCGGGACTAACAAAATTCTATAATTGCAATTTCAATATTTTCGGGAATGCATAAGAAATTCGGGACTAATGAAATACAAATGAACTTTCGAAATCTCAAGACAATTATCGGGGTTCAAGATTTGTTTGAAGTGAATAGGGATCCCGTATGTCTAAATAGGTAAAGACTTGGTACTCCTTGAGTTTGGGGACATTCCGGGGTCCTTTTATACTTTCAATTTTCAAAACTTCAAATGAAATCTTCATGATGTGGTTTTCTTCTCAAATGGATGTCAAATCATAAGAATGGCTCTTCTCATTAAAACAGGGCTCCCAATAAACCTTTCTCAATCGCTTAAGCATTTAGTTAGTGCTCCCAAAATAATCCCAGGTGAACAATACCCATTGCTCTAGCGGACTAGAAGTTCGCTCGAGCTTTGAGCTCTCTGGAATGGTTGTCTGGGTGGGTTCGCTCAAGAGAAGTTGAGGTCGCTCGAGCGAACCAATCCAGTATCAGGTTGGCTCGAGCGAAGGTTCAGTTCGCTTGAACTAACCACTCTCTGGAACAAATTCTGGGAGGGTTCGCTCGAGAGATAAAGGGTCCGCTCGAGCGAAATGTCCTTTGGAACAACTCGAACCCTTTTATGGACACTTCGCTCGAGCAAAGTGTCATGTTCACTCGAGCAAACTGTTCAGAAACTGATTTCGGGACAGTTATTCTCCTCTATTTCTCCTCCTTCTACAATCTCCTTTTTGGACCCTTGAATACACCAAATGATGAGTTCAAAACTTTATCCAAATCAACATCAAATTTCCAACAACATTCATTCTAACCTCCTCCAACATTATCACATTCAAATACAAGGAAAGGAGGGAAGGAAACCACTACACACAAGAGTACATTTGAGATAAAACAAGATAACATTGAATGCCATAAATCAAAACATTTCTATGACAATAAATACACTATCAAGGCTCTTTCATGAACATTTATTTCAAGTCAATGCATTAAATAGGCATCAGTGGAAAACAACACAATAAATCACATTTCTCATCAAATCATTGAAAGCTCATACAAAATCAATTCATCCACTTGCCTTATTTGGTGGATAGGTCGAACTGATCCATGGATATAGATGGAGGGGCCTACTTGTGGTAATTGGGAAGTTTAGGGTCTTCATTGTAATATATTCCTAAGACTGGAGTTCAATAACATTTATATAATGGAGTTATTTGCAATTAACTGTGGGCCAGGATTGCACATGAGATGTGGGGTCGCATGTCCCAGTTGGAGCCAGCTTTCTAAGGAATCCCTAGTGGTCCCCACACTGGCCCAAGTTATTAGAAAGATACTAATTCTACTTGAACTCTAAAAGGAATGTTACTATTTCTATTTGAAGTGAGACTTCTAATAGTGGTAATGATAAGCTACTAATTATTAATGGAAGTAGGACTTCTATTTTAATTAGAAAGGAGAAAGCTACAAATTGTTGTGAAAGTGAGACTTTTATGGTAACTAGCAAGGGAGAAGTTTACTATTTTGTAATGGGAGTTAAACTTCTATTTCAAATAGGAAAAGAGGTGGATTGAAGGGCTATATAAAGGGGAATAAACCCCTCCTGGTCGTGCATAATACATAGAGCAATTCCAGCCCCTTTGTGCAAGTGTTGCACAAGTTCTCTTCCTCTCTAAGTTCCCCTCTCTTTCACCTTTAGCTCCTTAGAGTTACTAGTTGGGTTTTGTCACGCCCCCGAACCGAAACCTCGGGGGCGGGAGATGGGATTTAAGCATCAATTGTATTTTACTTCTCCCAAGATCCGCGTGTGTGAAGACAACACATTCTGAATATTTTGCGGAAGCATTTGTGGCGTTGCGACCCGAAGTCCGTGGCCATCGGATTCCGTGTCGCACTCAACCTTTAGCCCATAGCTATTATCTCAAGAATCATACCAGACTGGAGTAACCATCACAATAACTTACAGAGCTGACAGTAACAGGATATTACATTCCCAAATATATTCAAGTTACAATTATCAGTGTACATTAATTTAGAATCCCTAGAAAAAGGCTAACAAAAGCCATACAATCAAGAAGCTATAAACCACTACCCAAATGTGACGTAGCTCCGATGTCAAGCTCAATGTCTACATGACATAGCCGACAAAACAACCTGCAAAGCATGGCTCTACAGCCAACAAAAGCACTCAACTCGGGGCGAAGAAATCTGAACCTGAGTACCAAAAGTAGTGGGTCAGACACGACGGTCTGGCAGGTGGATGAAAAGAACACAAATATACTAAAGAATAAAACATATAATAAATCATGCTAATCAATCAAGTACTGCATATAATTAAACGGGTGTAAAGTCGGGAATCTCAAGGGAAACTTGTATTCATTTCAAGCATGGTTAAAACATGAATATCTAATAAAACATGTATTCATTTACATCATCTATAATCATAGATATTTGACAATCGGGTATTCGTCTAAAACATGTATAAATATAGCGGTATGGCAAAACAACGTTCATTTGAAACTTAAGCAAAACATAAGTATACAATAAACCAGGTATTCATAGCAGTCTAGCAAAACCAATGTCCATTTGAAACCTATGTAGAAGTATGGATATTTAATAAATCGGGTATCGTTTAAAACAGGTGTAACCAAAGAGATCCAACAAGACTAATGTTCATTTAAACCTATTCCAAAGTATGGATATTTAAACAAATCGGGTATCATGTAAAATAGGTATAAACGTAGGAATCTGGCAAAACAAGTGTCATTTGAAACCTATTTCAAAGCATGGGTATTTAACAATTCGGGTATTCATTTAAAAACAGGTATAAACATAGATATCTGACAAACCAAATGTCCTTTAAAACAAGGCACGGGTATTTAACAATTCGGGTATTCATTTAAAAACGGGTATAAACATAGATATCTGACAAACCAAATGTCCTTTAAAACAAGGCACGGGTATTTAACAATTCGGGTATTCCCTTAAAACACGTGTAATCATATAAATCTAGCAAAATCATTTATCGTTTGAAACATATGTAAAAGCACGGGTATTTACCCAACCGGCATTCCTGTAAAACATGTACGTGTGCAAAGGACATAAAAACAATATAATAGTGACTGAATCTACAATAGAGAGCATTAACACTTATCTAAATAACAACTTTCATAAAAGCAATGAATCATTTAACTGAAAACAAGTAAGCAATATAAACCATGTCGGGTGTCCAAGGAATCGGGAACTGGCAAGATGGCAATCACAAGAAGCTAAGTCCTCTATCACCGAAGTGACAAGAGCGGGACGTTGGTCTCAGTCACACAAGGTGAGGAGACTCAACGTAAATCATATACAATAATAAATATACAGGAACGGGACCACGGTAGCGAACCGGGTATCGGGACGGGACCACGGCAATAACCGGGTATCGGGATCCAAACTGCAGCTGGCGGGACGGGAGAGGGATTTCCAAGTCGGTGGATCAAACCGACAAGGTATCCAAGCTTAGTGATGCCGACTCATAGGTCAAAACCAATCGAGACATATGCAAGTAAATCAAGTACAGGAAATAAACGGGTAAACCGGGGGTGCTCAAGGGCACGCTGTCATATCATATCGGGCAATACATTTCGGGACAATAACTGTTACTAGAGTAACTTCAATGCTTTCGGGAAAACGGGTCATGTAATGCAAATCTTGGAAATGAGGTGAAACAATGAACTATAACAAATTTCGGGTAAAGTATTAATTTCAAGATCCATTTAAGTGAATAGGGGTCCCGTATGTCGATTATGATCATTACTTGGTACTCCTTGAGTTTGAAGACATTCCGGGCTCCTTATGCACTTGACGGTTTTCAAAACTTAACATGAGCTTATGGTTATAACTAGGTGTTATACTAGGAAAATCAAGGCTAGAAACAGTCCATACTAGGCATGACATTAATTCGGAAACATCGACCAACCTATTCAGTCATCGAAAGGAATAGAATTCGCGATAACCAAGGCAAAAGACTTATATTTGGATATAAAGAAGTTATCGCGTCATTCCGTCCCGTTCAAGATTGAAATGGATTGAACTTCGATGTCGCCAAACCAACCTTGAGGAGTGTCGGCTCAAGACATCTCACCCATAGTCCAATTAGGCCAAAAAGGGTAGCCAAGGTCCCACCTAGCACTAAGGAAAAAAAAAATTCTCAAAATCCACCGGACTCAAACTGAGTCCACCTTCGGTCCGATCGATCGGCCAAAATTTTCTGAACAGGGACCGATCGATCGGCCGAAATTTCTACACAGGGTCCGATCGATCGGTCCAAAAACCCTTACAGTTACTGACAGACCGATCGATCGGTCTGCACGTCCGATCGATCGGTCCTAGGCGCAGTGCAGGTCCGGGACTTGGATTTTCTTCATTTTTCTTTTCTTTCCTTCCAACATATAATCAATCACATAAAACTACAAACAAGGGGACTTAATCACATGTTTCCAAGACATTAAAATGAGTTAAAGAGCTCCTCATTCCAAGTTCCTCCATTTCCATCCTTTCCATCTATTCCATCCACAATAAAACTCAAAGTGGAGAAAACTCATTCATGTGAAACCATTTGAAATTCTTGACAATAGGATGCATGCACTTTCAAGAGCTTAACAAGAAAGAATAACTCATCAATAAGCACATCTCATAATCAATATTTATCATATCAAAAACAACTATTAAAATTACCAAAACCATCAATGAAATCAAGATTTTCACCAAAACATGTTAATAATCACAACGATCCAATCAACCACTTGCCTTTGACTCTAATCAAGCAAATCAAGCTCCTAATCACCTCTCAAGCTCAAGATCCACAATCTCTACAAAAACCCCCAAAACAACCCTAAAATGGGTTAAACAATGAAATGACAATGAAACCTTTCAATAATCAAGGTGGAGCTTCTCTAAGGCTAGTAGATTACAATTCTAGAAGATGGGAAGAATCACTTACTTGGATGACCTTCAAATGAGAAGAACAAGCTCAAGGGAAGTCTTGTGATGGAGGGTTCTCTTCACAAATGGTACCAATGGAAAGCTTGTAAGATGAGGAAGAAGAAGACGGTCTCCATTTCGAGTTTGGTGAACTATTGGTGTGGCTTGGAGATGAAGAAGCAAGAAGAAGAAGAGAGCACAAGGAACCCTAGGCTCAATAGTTGCTGATTTGTGCTGGAAATGAAGATGGGGAAGAAGGGAGGTGGGTTCTCTTATAGCAAGTGAGAAGGGGTCCCACAACTTAAAGAACTTGGGTGGCTGAAATCATCTAATTCGGGACCTCGGCTGGATTCGACGAAGAAGGAAGAAATGATCGTCGAAATATCTAGTTTCCAAAAAGTATATGTTTCACGGATTTCGAGAATATCGAGTTTTGGGTACGGATTTGGTGTGAAAAGACTGTTTTGCCCTCAAGGCCAAGAAATCGGGTTTTGGGTTCTCAAATGGATACGAGATCAACATGAAAGTTGTAGGATTCCTCAAGATGAATGCAACGGGCCAAAAACACGATACGAAACAAATCGGGAAAATCTCACAAGAAAAGCAAAGCCGAAAAGGGAACCCCCAAAGGGCCCCACAAGCTACCAAAGCACTCAAAAGCCCAAAACTAGAAGAAAAATCATTCTAGCTCACAAACTCAACCCAACAAATACTAATCCCACTAAAAGAACTAATCCACAAATAAGACAACACTAATCCAAGAGATTAGGGGTCGGGTTCTCACAGGTTTTCTCTTGGAGATTCCACCATCTTCTTGAGAAAAGAGATCTAATACGGGTCATAGCTTGGAAGATCAAAAGGTGTTGGAGATTCTGATTTGGTTAATGAAGGTGTTCATCATCAAAGAAAGAATTCAAATTCTCCATTAGAGCACAACAAAGCTCCAAAGGTATATCTACATCCTTGTATGTTGTGCATTTCGTGGTTGCATGTTTAGGTGCTGTTTTCTGTCTTCTAGATAGGATATATTGTTGTACATGATTTATGAGTTTGAGGGAATGCTTCTTGAATTGGGTTTGTTGCCTTCTAGATAGTTGATCCCTGCATCAAGTGGGTCAAAAGTTTTTGAAACCTATCTGAATGACCCACCTATTTTCCGACACATAAAAGTTCCAAGGGTTAAGAAGATAAACAAAATGGGATTAAAATAATAAACACAAGAATCTCAGATAATTCCCCAAGTAAACGCAAAGTTATAAAAGGAGCCCCCAAAGGGCCCCAATAGTCACAAAGTGTCGCGACCTCGGACCGGGAATCCTAATCCGGGATCGGGACATTGGTGAACAATGAATAATGATTACTGATCTACATCCACAATATACAATTTATTTAATTTCCCATAGGTGTCCGCGGTGAGGATATCACAACCTTGCATGAATATTTCTTTTGGGTGCGGAAGCGTGTAGCAAATCAAATAGTAGACTATCTCTAATCATGCAAGCATTAACATCAAATATCAAAACTGAATCAGAATGAGCAATGATCTATAGCATGTTTCCCAAAAGTTGTTAAAGTTAGACAAAATATCATTTAGTTACATTCCCCAAAATTAGAGGCCAACAAAGGCCAATATTACAAAATAATAACCCAAAAGAATGGTTAATTAGTTCTCCCAAAATGTTACGCTTCTCATAGCAGTCTGATGTCTACATGACATCGTCAGCGCGCCACTCAACTAGAGGTTGCGGCTCACCTACCGCCTCCTCCGGCTCCTCCTCAAGGAAACCGGCAACGGGACCTGAGTACCAAAGCAAAGGATCAGACACGACGGTCTGGCAAGAGAGTGGAAAGATACCACAACATATAATAGATGAAATATCTCGAAAAGCAAGGAAATCTATTTAAGCAAGAACTCTCACAAAATAGATAAATCATTTGCTAGAAAACATGTAAACAAGATAAAACATATGAGGTAACCAAGGGATCAGGAACTAACAAGATGGCAATCACATAAAGCTAAGTCCTCTATCACTAAAGTAACAATAGTATCACGGGACGTTGATCTCAGTCACACAAGGTGAGGAGATTCAACGCAAATCATATATACAATATAAATATACGGGACGGGACCACGGTAGCGAACCGGGTATCGGGACGGGACCACGGTAATGACTGGGTATCGGGATCCAAACTGCAGCTGGCGGGACGGGAGAGGGATCTCCAAGTCGGTGGATCAAACCGACAAGGTATCCAAGCTTAGTGATGCCGACTCGTAGGTCAAATAACAAATCGGGACATATGCAAGTAAATCAAGTACAATAAATAAACGAGCAAGACGGGGGTGCTCAAGGGCACGCTGTCATTTCATGTCGGGCAATGCACTTCGGGACAAGTCAATGTTACTAGTGTAACTCTCATGCTTTCGGGAAAACAAATCATTTAAGTAGACCTGGGAAAATGAAGAAATATAAGGAACTATACCATTTCGGGAAAACTGTTGATTTCAAGATCTATTTAGGTGGATAGGGGTCCCGTATGTCGATTATTGAAATGACTTGGTACTCCTTGAGTTTGAAGACATTCCGGGCTCCTTATGCACTTTGGATTTTCAAAACTTCGAATGACATCCTTGTAATATGGTTTCTTTCTCGGATGGCCTCATACAATGCCTAGTGAATCTCCTTCGATTGACAATCTCGTTCGAGCGAGGAGCTTTTCGAAATCTGGGGAATTTCGGTTACCTGGCGGTCAGCTGGCGGTTAGCCGCCGCTGGGATGGGCGGCTAGCCGCTGGCTGACCGCTGGATGACCGCGGTTGGGCTGCAGAAATGCAGCTTACTGGAAAGCTGACCGCCAAGTGCGGTTAGCTGGCGGTTAGCCGCCGATGTGTTCGGCGGTTAGCCGCTGGCTAACCGTGGAGCTGACCGAGTTTTCAGGTGGAGAAGTGTGCTCTCTGGAAAAGCAACCGTTACATCTCGGCTACCTGGCGGTTAGCCGCCAGTCACCAGGCGGCTAGCCGCCAGGTGACCGCAGGCTGACCGTCGGGTGCGGGAATCACCCACTGTGTTCAGATTTGGGCCCTTCTCCTCCTCAAAACCATTCTCTCCACTTCCACTTAATCCCTGTAATAACATTGAGCTAAGAGCTCCTCCAATGCCTCTATCTACACTTCTCCAAAGCCCCATCATATATTCACTCCATCACTTCTTCCATATCAAGTCTAATACAAAGTAAAGAGGAAGGAAACCATTTCACAAACATTCATTTAGGATATACCCAAAAGACAATAAATGCTAAACCAACATGTTTACAAACATTAAATGAGGCTATCAAGATGCAAAAAGGGCATTTATTTCAACCATAAACACATTAATGAAAGCATGAAAACCGACAAATGCTTCACCAAACCATTTGAAACTTAAAACACTTCATCATTCACTTGCCTCAAGTCCAAGCTAGCTGAAAACAAGCCTCTATTCACTTCTATTGCTCAAAGCCAAGCTACAATCAAAAACCCCCAAAACAAACCCTAAAATGGGTCAAACAATGAAATGACAAGGAAACCTTTCAGTAATAAAGGTGGAGCTTCTCTAAGGCTATAGGAACATAAATCTAGAAGATGAAGAAGAACACTTACTTGGATGACCTTCAAATGAAGGGAGCTATCTCAAAGGGAGTCTCAAAGTTGATGGATTCTTCTACAAAAGGTATCAAAGTGAAGCTTGCTAGATGAGGAAGAGGTTGGTGATCTCCATTGCTTGATTGATGAACTATTGGTGTGGCTTGGAGATGAAGAAGCAAGATGAAGAAGAGAAACACAAGGAACCCTAGGTTCAGCTGGTTTGTGCTGGAGCAATGGAGAGTGAAATGAGTGAAGGGTTGGGTTTCTCTTTGTTAACACATGAGGTTTGGGTCCCACAACTAAAGGAGCTAGTTTGGCTGAAATCATCTCTTTCGGGACCTCGGATGGATTCGACAAAGAAGGAAGAAATGATCGTCGAAATATCTAGTTTCCAAAAAGTATATGTTTCGCGGGTTTCGGGAATATCAAGTTTTGGGTACAGATTTGGTGTGCAATGACTGTTTTACCCTCAAGGCTATGAAATCGGGTTTCGGGATCTCAAATGAACACGGGATCAACATGAAAGTTGTAGGGATCATCAAAACGAGTAAAACGGGATTAAAATCATGAATGTAAAAACCTCCGATAAATCCTCAAACATATGCAATGTCATGAAAAGGGAACCCCCAAAGGGCCCTACTAACACAAAGCACATCAAAATCCCCAAAACTATATCAAAAGCTATTCCAAACCCAACTTAGCCAAAAACACTAATCAAGCTTAGCACTAACACGCAACTAATTAGCACTAATCGGGTTCACTCGGGTCGGGGTCTTACACAAAGGCACTCCAAAATTCCCAAAGCTATATCAAAAGCTATTCTAATCCCAACTTAACCAAAACACACTAAACATGCTTAGAACTAAAACAAAACTTAATTAACACTAATTGATGTCACTCGGGACGGGGTCTTACATCCTCCACCCCTTAGGGCATTTGGTCTACCAATTGAAATATAACTCACCTCAAGTAGTAGATGAGGACACTTCTTCTGCACTTGATCTCGTAATTCCCACATTGCTTCTTCCGGTCAATGATTCTCCCAAAGTACTTTCACCCAATGAATAGTCCGAGTCCTCAACTCTTGTTCCTTCATATCAATAATCTGAACGGGCTTCTCAATATATGTAACATCCTCTCGAATTTCCAAAGGCTCATGTCGGAGTATATGTGAAGGGTCGAGGACATACTTCTTCAACATAGACACGTGAAAGACGTTGTGTACACCGGATAACTCAGGTGGTAAGGCTAGTCTATAAGCCACATCACCAATTTTGTTCACAATGCCGTACGGTCCAATGTATGTTCGTGATAGCTTGCCCTTCTATCCAAATCTCAATGTTCCCCTCGCGGGTGACACTTTCAAGAAAACCTTATCTCCTTCTTTGAACTATAAATCCCTTCTATGAGAATCTGCATAGCTTTTCTGTCTACTCCGGGCTACTTTCAGATGTTCTTGGATTAGCTTGACTTTGTCGCTGGTCTCACTTACTATGGTCGGTCCATGGAAACTGCGAATTCCGACTTCTTCCAAACACACAGGTGTCCTACACCTTCTGCCATACAAAGCCTCAAAAGGCGTCATCCCAATGCTCGAGTGGTAATTGTTGTTGTAAGCAAACTCACACAATGGTAGAGTCTCATCCCATTGAGTCTTGAAATCCAATACACAAGCACGGAGCATATCCTCGAGAGTTTGAATAGTCCTCTCTGACTGGCCATCTGTCTGCGGGTGATAAGCCGTGTTGAACTGTAGTTTCGTACCTATAGACTCATGTAGTGTCTTCCAGAACCTCGAGACTAATCTGTTGTCTCTGTCAGATGTGATAGAAACTGGCTATCCATGTCGACTGACAATCTCGTTGACAAATAACTCTGCCAAGGGTAGCATGTGCATCTTTTTCCCTATCCTCATATGAATGAAATGAGCTGACTTGGTGAGACGGTCCACAATGACCCATATCGCATCGTTGCCTCTGTTAGTCCTTGGTAGTCTCGAAATAAAGTCCATGGTAATGTGCTCCCATTTCAATTCCTGGATCTCTAACGATTGTAACAATCCTGGAGGCCTCTGATGTTCTGCCTTAATCAACTGACAAGTCATGCAACGGGAGACAAACGCTGCAATCTCTCTCTTCATTTTGTTCCACCAAAATCTACCCTTCAAATTCTGATACATCTTCATGCTACCTGGATGCATTGAATACTTCGTACTGTTAGCCTCGGTCATAATGTCATTCCTCAAATCTTCAATATCAGGTACGTACAGACAGTAACGTTAGTATAAAACTCCATCAACAATACTAAAATAAGGACGGTCTGCTATATGTTCTGAAATCTTGGCCGGCTCCGGATCTTGCAACGGACTATCCTTGATCTTCTTAATGAAAGAAGGCTCTGAAACTGACATGTTAGCTAACAATACACCCTTCCTTAGTGGCTGTAGATCTATACTCAATTCTTCAAATTGCTCAAAAATACAAGTGCCACTTTGATTTGCCAAGCCTATGATTTTCTGCTCAAGGCATCGGCAACTACATTAGCTTTCCCCGGGTGGTACTTGATTGGAAAATCATAATCCTTGATATATTCCATCCATCTTCTCTGCCTCATGTTCCATTCCTTCTGAGAAAACAAATATTGCAAACTACGGTGATCGGAGTGGACTTTGAACTTCTCTCCATAGAGGTAATGTCTCCACATTTTCAATGCAAAGACAACCGCTGCTAATTCAAGATCATGGGTGGCATAGTTCTTCTTGTGATCTTTCAACTGTCGGGATCCATATGTAACAACTTTTGCCTCTTGCATCAACACACAACCAAGTCCAACATTCGAAGCATCGGTAAAAATGGTGAAATCGCCGCTTCCAGATGGTAAAGTAAGGAGTGGTGCTGTAGTTAATCTCTTCTTCAACTCTTGGAAACTATCTTCACACTGATTTGTCCACACATATGGTACATTCTTCCTTGTTAACTTCGTCAAAGGTGACGCAACCGACGAAAATCCCTGCACAAACCTCCTGTAATATCCTGCCAATCCCAGAAAACTTCTGATTGCTGTCACATTTTTCGGTCTTTCCCACTTCACTACTGCTTCAATCTTGGATGGATCTACTGATAATCATTCTTTGGAGATGATGTGCCCCAAAAATGCTACTTGCTCCAGCCAGAATTCACACTTGTTAAGCTTCGCATATAGCTGGTTCTCTCTCAAGAGTTGTAATGCTATCCTTAAGTGCTCTTCATGCTCTTCTCTGGTCTTGGAGTACACCAAAATGTCATCTATGAATACTACCACAAACTGATCCAAGTACTGCGCGAATATCTTGTTCATCAACGCCATGAACACTGTTGGTGCATTGGTCAACCCAAATGGCATCACTAGTGGCCATATCTTGTCCGGAAAGCTGTTTTCAACACAACTGATTCTCTGACTCTCAGTTGATGGTAACCATATCTCAAGTCAATCTTTGAAAAATTTGAGGCACCTTGTGACTGATCAAATAGTTCATCTATCCTTGGCAATGGATATTTGTTCTTGATGGTCGCTTGATTCAATTTCCTGTAATCAATAGACATTCTCATCGAGCCATCTTTCTTCTTAACAAATAAGACTGGAGCTCCCCATGGTGAAATGCTCGGTCTCACAAAACATTTGTCTAACAATTTTTGCAATTGAGTCTTCAATTCTCCCAATTCTGTCGGAGCCATACGATATGGTGCAATAGATATCGGAGCGGTCCCTGGTAACAACTCAATAGTGAAATCAATCTCTCTGATGGGTGGTAATACTGGAATCTCCTCCGGAAAAACATCCGAGAATTCCCAAACAATTGGGATATCCTCCACCCCTTGGGACCGTTTATCCTCCGCGATAAACGCCAAATATGTTTCACATCCACTTTTCATTAGTCTATCAGCCTTCAACGCTGAGACAAACCCTGTACGAGGATTTCTCCTCTCTCCCTGAAACAACACCCCTGCTGGTGTCTTATCTAACTTGAAGGTAAGGGTCTTATGGAAACAATCCATTGTGACATGGTACCCTGCCAGCCAATCCATCCCTAGGATGACATCATAATCATACATCTCCAATAAAATGAGACCTGCGTTTAAGACCACTTCTCCTATCTGAACTGCACAACTAGGGTAAAAGGTTCTACAAATAACTTGTTCATCTACTGGGGTTACCACAGTCAAAATGAACTCAAGTTCTCTAGCATGCATATCAATCAACTCAGAAAACTCATGGTATAGAAATGAATGCCTAGAGCTAGGGTCAAATAAAATCCTAGCTTTTATCCCACAAATAAGAAGTGTACCTTCCACTACATTGCCTGCTACTTCTGCATCAGCTCTATTAACTGAATAGATTTGCCCTCGATGTTGTGGCCTATTCTGAGCCAGATGTGGCCTGCCTTGTTGGACGTTTCTGTTCTATTGTGGTGCACGCTGATTTTGGTTCTGTCCCTGCTAACGGGCCTGCTGCTGCTGTTGTGGTCTATGTTGTTGTTGTGGTGCCTGTTGCTGAAGTGGCCTTGCCTGATTCTGAACAATGATCGCGTTCTATGGTGGTGCTGGACGTTGTGCCCCTTGCTGCTGCTGATTCTGCCTGTTCTGTCGTGGACAGTCTCTCATCTGATGGTTCATGGAATCACATCTGAAGCATGCTCCTGTAAGTGTACGACACTGTGCACTCTCATGGTTCTTCCCACAGTGGGTACAAATCAATGGACTTTGAGCATTATGTTCTATCCTCTGCTTCTTGTTCTGATGATTCTTGTGCTGGTAGTTCTGTTGATGAGCTTGTCATTTTCCTTGAACTCTAGGGATCTTGTTATGGAAATTCTCAAACTTGTAGGCTCTCTTGACAGCTTCGTCAAAGGTGATAGGTGGCACTACGCCCATGGCGTCTGTCTCAATGATGGGGTTAAGTCCCTCTAGGAACTTTGCAATCTTCTTTTCTACTGTGTCCACCAATTCCGGAGCATATCTAGACAATCTCTCGAACTTTGTGAGATATTCGAGTACTGTCATTGTCCCTTGAACAAGCTGCTGGAATTCCACTGCCTTCTGCCTTTTGATGTGGGTGGGTACATATTTATCATAAAACCGCCTTTTGAAATTTGCCCAAGCCACTGCATTTGCCTAAGTCCTGTATTCATCCATAACCGTATTCCACCATATGTCCACTGCACTATTAAAGAGAGATGATGCAAGTTTCACTCTATCTCCTCCAGTGCATTGGAAGATCCCAAAGATGTTCTCAGTATGCTCCAACCAATCTTTTGCAAATAATGGATCTTCTATTCCAAGAAACTCTTTCAGAGCTCTCTTCCGAAACCGCTCAAACAAAGCGTTCGGGTCATGTTGCCTCTGATTGATGACAATAGCAGGTTAAGGATGAACCGGTTCTGGTCTTCTTTGTAATACTTCTAACAGTTGCCTCTGCATCCCTGCCAATTCCCTAGCATGATCTTCCTCTCTCTTAAGCATCTGCTCTTGCAATCTAGCTTGGTTCTCATTGGCCTAACGTTGTTAGTCAAGCATTGCCTGCATCATTTGTTGGAATTGATTTGGCATGTTGTTATCAACTCTATCCTCTTCAACTGGCCCTGTGTGATCACTGTCACTCACGGATGGGTTGTCGTTTATTGGTCTCTTACGAGGTGGCATGATGCTGCAAAACAAGTTGTTAGCACAAAATAATCTAATTAAGGGTCACACATTGCTCACATGACACTAGCTAATGAAGAGTTTGACGAATCCTCGCCACGTCCTTAGGATATCTAGTTTCTTTTAATTGCTTGAAACACATCTCGCTCTGATACCAGTCTGTCGCGACCCCGGACCGGGCCACCGAGGTCCTAATCCAAGATCGGGACTCATTGATGATGTGTGTATACATTTATTTATGTTTATTTAATTTCCCACAGGTGTCCGCGGTGAGGATATCACAACAACATAGTACATTTTTGTTAAGTGCGGAAGCGTGTAGCAAATCAAACATTCATAATTCAATTCTAGTCACAAGATAAAATCATATATATAAACCAGGTATCAGAATGAGCAATGATCATTAGTGCTTTCCCAAAAGTAAAGTTAAAGTTTATACAAAAGATCATTTAATTACATTCCCAAAAATAGAGGCCAACAAAGGCAAATATAAACTAATACTAATCCCCCAAAAGAATGGTTAAAAGTCCCTAAAATGTTACGTCTCTTATAGCAACCAAAGTCTAAATGACATCATCAGCATGCCACTCAACTAGGTATTGCGGTTCACCGACCGCATCCTCAAGCTCCGCCTCGGGGTAGACAATGTCTGGACCTGAGAACCAAAGAGTGGGTCAAATACGATGGTTTGGCAAATGGGTGAATAGACATAACAATATAATAATAAATGAATTTACCTTCAAAAGCATTTAAAACCTGTTTAAATAACAATTTCCATAAAAGAGATAAATCATTTATTCAAATACAAGTATGCGTTGTAAAACATGTAAAGGTAACCAAGGAAATGGGAAACAAGCAAGATGGCAACCACACGAAGCTAAGTCCTCTATCACCGAAGTGACAATGCAATATCAAGGCGTTGATCTCAGTCACACGAGGAGAAAAAAAAACAAAATATATATACATATACATATAATATACGAGACCTGACCACGGTAGCGAGCCGGGCATCAGGAACCACGGTAGCAATCCGGGGTATCGAGACAAGACCACGGTAATAACCGGGTAGCGGGATCCAAACTGCAGCCGGCAGGACAAGAGGGGCATCTCCAAATCAGCGGATCAGATTGACAAGGTTATCCAAGCTTAGTGGTGCCGACTCATAGGTCAAATAACAGAAACCAAGACATGTATCAAATACATTAGTTGTGAGTACATGAACAAGCGGGACGGGGTTTACAAAGGCACAACTATCATATCAATCCGGGCATGCATGTCGGGACTATCAAAATGCTATAATTGCAATTTCAATATTTTCGGGAATGCATAAGAAATTCGGGAATAATGAAATACAAATGAACTTTTGAAATCTCAAGACAAGTATCGGGGTTCAAGATTTGTTTGAAGTGAATAGGGATCCCGTATGTCTAAATAGGTAAAGACTTGGTACTCCTTGAGTTTGGGGACATTCCGGGGTCCTTTTATACTTTCAATTTTCAAAACTTCAAATGAAATCTTCATGATGTGGTTTTCTTCTCAAATGGATGTCAAATCATAAGAATGGCTCTTCTCATTAAAACAGGGCTCCCAATAAACCTTTCTCAATCGCTTAAGCATTTAGTTAGTGCTCCCAAAATAATCCCAGGTGAACAATACCCATTGCTCTAGCGGACTAGAAGTTCGCTCGAGCTTTGAGCTCTCTGGAATGGTTGTCTGGGTGGGTTCGCTCAAGAGAAGTTGAGGTCGCTCGAGCGAACCAATCCAGTATCAGGTTGGCTCGAGCGAAGGTTCAGTTCGCTTGAACAAACCACTCTCTGGAATGAATTCTGAGAGGGTTTGCTCCAGTGACAAAGGGTCCGCTCGAGCGAAATGTCCTTTGGAACAACTCGAACCCTTTTCTGGACACTTCACTCGAGCGAAGTGTCATGTTCACTCGAGCGAACTGTCCAGAAACTGATTCCGGAACAGTTCTTCTCCTTTATTTCTCCTCCTACAATCTCCTTTTTAGCCCCATGAATACACCAAATGATGAGTTCAAAACTTCATCCAAATCAACATCAAATTTCCAACAACATTCATTCTAACCTCCTCCAACATTATCACATCCAAATACAAGGAAAGGTGGCAAGGAAACCACTACACACAAGAGTACATTTGAGATAAAACAAGATAACATTGAATTCCATAAATCAAAACATTTCTACGACAGTAAATACACTATCAAGGCTCTTGCATGAACATTTATTTCAAGTCAATGCATTAAATAGGCATGAGTGGAAAACAACACAATAAACCACATTTCTCATAAAATCATTGCAAGCTCATAAAAATCATTTCATCCAGTTGCCTTAGAGTCTCTAATAAGCAATCCAAGCTCAAATCAAGCTTTCCAAGTCAATGGTCCAAGCTACAAGCTAAAACCCACAAAACAAAACCCTAAAAGAGTCAAAACATGGAACGAGGAGGAAGAGGCTTCAATAATGGAAATGGAGATTCCCTTAGGCCAAGAGAACACAATATCAAAAGAGGGGAAAGATTACTTACATGAGAGTTCTCCAAAATGCTAGGTTAGTTCAAAAGGAGGTCTTGGAGTAGGCGGTTTCCTCCACAAATGCTATTAAGAGAGAGCTCTCAAATAGATGAAGAAGAAGATGGCCTCAAATCTCCTATTGGTGCAAGTTTGGGAGTGGATTGAGGATGGAGAAGCAATAAGAAGAAGAAGGAAGGGAAACCCTAGCTTGGTGTTTGGTTTGGGCTGGAGAAAGGGAAATGAGGATGGAGGGTTTCCTTATAAAGCAAGTGGGGAGTGGGCTCCACCACTAAAAACCATTGTGGGTTGAAATCATGTCTATCGGGGCCTTGAACGAATTCGACGAAGAAGAGCGAAGTGATTGTCGAAATATCTAGTTTCCAGAAAGTATATGTTTTATGGGTTTCGAGAATATAAATTTTCAGGTACATATTTAGTGCACAATGATTGTTTTGCCCTCAATGATAGGAAAGTCGGGTTTTGGGATCTCGAACGGGTACGGGATCAACATAAAAGTTGTAGGGGTTAACAAGATATACAAAACAAGATTAAAATAATAAACACAAGAATCTCAGATAATTCCCCAAGTAAACGCAAAGTTATAAAAGGAACCCTCAAAGGGCTCCACTAGTCACAAAGGCACTCAAAAATTCCCAAAGCTATTCTAATCCCAACTTAACCAAAACACACTAAACATGCTTAGAACTAAAACAAAACTTAATTAACACTAATCGATGTCACTCAGGACGGCGTCTTACAGAGAGCTTCTGATTTGACCAAGAGTCTTTGGGCATTTTTTTTTCTAATGGCCTTTTGAGTTTCCAAGGGGATTTCATGGTAGTGAAAGGGATCACGTACTGTCTCAAGGCAAAGTTTTGAAAATGACATGGGGAGTCGGACTTTTGGATTTTGGATTTTGGGTTTTCCTTTAGACCTTGTGAACCTAAGGGCTGTATGTGACGCATTAGGCGGTCAAGAGGATTTTTTGTTTTGTTGTTTTTTACCTTGTGACCTAACAAGCTGTATGCGGCAGGTTCGAGGGTCGGGGTTTGATTTTTTATTTTGACCTTGTGACCCAACAAACTATATGTGGCAAATTGGGGGGTCAGTTTTGGTTTTGACCTTATGACCTAACAAGTTGTTTGTAGCGAGCTAGGGGGTCAGGATTTGTCTTTTTTTTGTTTCGGCCTTGTGACCTAACAAGCTATATGTGGCAAATTAGGGGACCTGAGTTTGGTTTTTTGTGGAATGTCAATTTCAAGATTTTGGCTTAATTTGGTTCATGAGATTGGATAGTTTGGATCTTTGGAAACTCATGGGCCTCTTTTCTTTGGATGGTTCAATCAACTCAAGAGAGGCATGGAACCATTTTGTATGCTCTTGGTAAATGAGATTTTTGATAGGAAGCCCTTGTAGTGCCTAGGTGGTCAAACCTGGCTCATGTGGGCTAACCGATGGGATCTTAAGCTTTAGAAAATGGCTTAGATCTCATGTGGTGTCATTTTGTAAAGAATATCTAAAAATATCCTTACTTAGAGAGAATCTCTCATGTTTCCTTGATTTTGGAAGAGATTTTCTCAAAGTATCTTTCTTTTGGAGAGAATATTTCTCATTCCCTTTATTTTGGGAAAGTTGCTAGTTTTTAGCACTTACCTCCTTGGCTTTCTCCTTATTTCCTCTTTTGGTTTGCTCTCCTCTATAAAAGCAAAGGAGGTTGGATCTCTTGCCCTTATTGTTTTCTTTCTACAAAAGTCTTCAAGAGTGCTCCAGGATCAAGAACTTCTCTTCTTCTTCAAGAATCTTCAAGTTCACTTTCTTCTTCTCCATCCATGGCTTCAAGTAAGTTTTCTTTCTTTACAAGAAACTCCATGTAGAAGTAGAAAAGGTCCTTTTTTCACGTGTTTTCTCCTCTCTTTTTTACACGAGCTGTTTTCTTTTTTTTTTTTTTTTTTGCTCACAGTTTTTCTTCCCTTTTTTTTGCATGTTTTGTTTTGTTTTTTTTTTCTTGGCTGTAGGGACAAGTCCGTATGGACCTGCCGTATTGCCACGTGGCAGTGGGCCATGGCCTGCGGGCCAATCCAATTTTTTTTTTGAAAAGATTTCTCTCTTTATCTCTTCTTTTTATTTATTTTTTGTTGCTTTCCCTCTTTTACTCACGATGATAATGAGTTTTAAGCAATCCAAGATGTTCATGCATTTTTTTTTCTTTCTTTTTGATGCATCAAGATAGAAGGCTAGAGTCTTTAGATCAAGTCAACATGATTTTTGACTTAGACAAAGTTTAATTGGTTTTGACCAAGTTGGGTTGGAATTGGTCAAACTATGCATGATGATTTTCTTTGATGCATGATTTTTAGTAAATTGATTGGGAAGCATGATGATGCATACCTGGAAATCTTTTGCAAGTTTTGAGATATGGAGCTCGCAGCAATGTTGAACCCTTTCTTAATCTGGCGGGATTTTGAGGAGCTTTGCAAGTTTTGGAGTTTGGAGCTCGCAACAATGTTGCGCCCTTCTTCAAGCTTGTGGAGATCTGATAAGATTGGTTTGATCTCGCATCAATGTTTGAGTTCAAACCTTATTTGAGAATGTTTCATTGACCATGAGCTTGCAGTGGTGTTGAGCTCATCTTCAAGCTTCTTATCTTTTTCGGGATGTTTCCCTTTTCTTCGGAATTGTCCCTAGAACCATGCCAAAATTTTGCTATAATTTTTAACAGAATTTTGTCATTTTGGTGGTGATTGATCTTTTCTTTTCCATCCTTTGCAGGTAGTTCCTCCAAAACGAACAAGGGCAAAGAGCCTGCTACTGATGCTCCTCGCCGGTCTACCAGGTCTCCTAATATAGCCGTACAACAGGCCTGGAAGAAGGTCCAGTTTGTGGAGAGAAACTTGGAAGAGTGCGACTCCCTCAACCATGATGAGATGAGACAGCAATTAGTTTTATGGTCTGAATACCAAGTATATGATGTAATAAATTGATTAATTTCTTTATTTATCAATACAATCATGCTTTCCTTTCATGAGAAGAATGGTGTTTAATTATATACTTGCACAAAACCAATACGAATGACATAATGGTTCATGAGATGAACCGGAGTCCACAAGTATACTAGATGTAATACATGTGTATGGATGAGATCCACAAACAGGAGACATGTATTGCAAATCTTATACTTAAATATCTTCACAACCAGTGATGAGATTGGGCATATCATCTGACAAGGTTGCAGCACTTTTATCACTATGAGATGGTGTGATTTGTCTCGATCATCAGAATGTAAGATTCTGGATCATGGTGCTGGTACATTAAATGTATTGAAGGACCATGAGAAGCACCTTATATACATTGTCTTTACTTTAAGGTCTGCTCTCATAATTCCCTAGCAATAGGCTCATAATCTTGAGACATTAATGAACTCAATTTTCTATCTATTCATTTGCTTTGAGTCACCAATGAGTGAGGCCAATTGTAGGTCAACACCTCGGTGATTTCGGTTCGTGGTAGTAGAGCTGTGGGAACATTCAATGGTCAAGATCGAATCTATCTTTAATATCCCCTTGTGCCAATTAATGGATGTATCATTGGTAAGTGCGCACCCATTCCAATTATGAGTTAATTGGATCGGTACCAAATGATCATTATAATTAATTGGGGCTCAAGGATAATAAGATGTGGATCTAATTTGGTGGACAGGTCCAATTGATCCATGGATATATATGGAGTGGCCTACTTGTGGTAATTGAGAAGTTTAGGGTCTTTATTGTAATATATTCCTAAGACTGGAGTGCAATTGCATTTATATAGTGGAGTTATTTGCAATTAACTGTGGGCCCGGATCGCACATGAGATGTGGGGTCCCGTGTCCCAGTTGGAGCCAGCTTTCTAAGGAATCCCTAGTGGTCCGCACGCTAGCCCAAGTTATTAGAAAGATACTAATTATAGTAGAACTCTAAAAGGAAATAGAAAGTTACTATTTCTATTTGAAGTGAGACTTCTAATAGTGGTAATAGTAAAGTTACTAATTATAATGGAAGTGAGACTTCTATTTAAGAAGAGAGTTACTAATTGTTAGAGAAGTAAGACTTCTATTTCAATTAGTTAACAAAGAGGAGGTGTGGCTTAAGGGCTATATAAAGAGGAATTAACCCCTCTTGGACGTCCTCCATGCTATTCCATCTAGGGATTCATCCCCAACCCCCTATTTGAGTGCAAGTGTTGCATCTCTTCTTCCCTTTCCTCTTCTAGTTCTCTTCTAGTTTCCTTAAGAGCTTTCTCTTGGAGATCCCACCCATCTTCTTGAGGAAAGAGAATCTGATACGGGTCATAGCGTGGAAGATCAAAAGGTCTTGGAGATTCTGATTTGATTAGTGAAAGAGTTTCATCATTAAAGAAAGACACAACTTCTCCATTAGAGCACTACTAAGCTCCAAAGGTATATTCTACTTCCTTGTATGTTGTAGATTTCGTGGTTGCATGTTTAGATGTTGTTTCTATCTTCTAGATAGGTTATATTGTTGTACATGATTTATGATTTTGAGGGATTGCATCCTAGATTGGGTTTTGTTTCCTTCTAGACTGTTGATCTCTGCATTAAGTGGGTCAAAAGTTTTTGAAACCTATCCGAAAGGCCTACCTACTTCCAACAATTGGTATCAGAGCCATACCTCATCTCTAATCATGTTAGATCAGTAAGCTTGTTCTAATCTTTGCATGAGATGCGAAGAGGATAGAGCAAGGGCTATGTAAGGATCGGTTTTTGATGAATTTACTTGGTTTAATAGTAAATTCATGTTTGGATAGTCACAAAAGTGTTTAATAATGATGGAATGATGGTAGGAAGCCATTGGAACACTTTAGAAGTGATTTGGTGAAGATTGGACACAAACTGCAGAAACCCAAGTTGCAGGTTTCCGTCAGCTCGGTCGACCGAGCACTTGCAGGGCGGTCGACCGAGGACACTTTACAGCAGGTTGCAGAAATTGGATCTTTCAGTTTCGGGTCTTCTTTTACATCCTATTTTTCCAGCATGATTTGGCAGCCTATTTTTGTGATTTGTATGGGTGTATGAGATACTAACTTATATATGATCATGTCCTCTCCATATGGCCCACAAGTCTTTTGCTTTCTATTTATGGTTATTGGTCTATGTAAGGCTAAGTGTAAAGGGCATCATGGTTTCCTTGGTTTCTCGTGAAAGGGAAAGGCATGATGAATTTCCCTATAGCCCTTTTGTTTCCATGTTTATATTACCATGTAAGTCTCATAATTGAGGCATAGGAATTTATATAATTTTTCTAAATTTGTAAATTCTAGCGATGTCCAAGACGAAGAAGGAAAGCGATGTTCGACTCCTAATCAAAGAGATTGAAGATTACCAAAAGTGTTTTGGAGTTGCACAAAGAGTTTGAGGAATTCTAAAGTTTTGAAAAGTCTAAAAGTCCAAGAGTCTATTCCGCAACATTTACACATTTGGGGTTGTCCGGCACACGTGCTGAAGGTAAAGACGGATAAGTTGGAAACGAAGTCAGAAGTATGCACTTTTGTAGGATATCCTAAAGGAACCAAAGGTTGGTTATTCTATAATCCCAGAGAGCAGAAAGTGCTAGTAAGCACCAATGCGGTTTTTCTGGAGGAAGATTATATGATGGACCGGAAATCTTTAGAAAAGGTGATCTTGGAAGAGATTCAAGAACAATCAATTCCAAATCCAAATATGACCGAACTTGAGGAAGAACCGCCCTTACCAGACCCAGTGTTACACTAGTGCCTCGTCGTAGTGGGAGAATAATCAGGCCCCCTGATAGGTTCTCGTTCTTGGGATAGTCTTACGAAGCAATCCCGGAAGAACTGGAACAAGATCCCTGTAACTATGATGAAGCAATTAATGACATAGATTCAGGACATTGGCAAGATGCTATGAAAGCTGAGATGGAGTCTATGTACTCTAATCAGGTCTGGATACTTGTGGACTTGCCTGCCAATATCAAACCTATTGGGTACAAGTGGGTCTACAAGAGAAAGAGAGGACTAGATGGAAGAGTTGAGACCTTTAAGGTCAGGCTTGTTGCGAAAGGATATACTCAGAAAGAAGACATCGATTATGAGGAAACCTTCTCGCCGGTAGCCATGTTCAAGTCCATCCGGATACTCTTATCCATTGCGGCTCATCTCGATTACGAGATTTGGCAAATGGATGTCAAGACGAAGTTTCTCAACGACCATCTTGAGGAAGACATCTATATTATGCAGCCAGACGATTTTATAGCGAGTAACCAAAAGCAAAGAGTCTGCAAGCTGCAGAAGTCCATTTATGGACTGAAGCAGGTATCCTGAACCTAGAACATTCGTTTTGACTAACCAATCAAGTAAGTTGATTTTTTGTCAAAATCCGGATGAGTCATGGGTGTACATGAAAAGTGAAGGAGGCCGGGTAATTTTTCTAGTCGACGACATACTTCTCCAAGAGAGTGGTATATGGATGTTGTCAACAGTAAAAGGTTTAGTTGGCTAAGACTTTTGATATGAAGGACATGGGAGAAGCCAGTCGCATCCTAGGGATCAAACTCCATTGAGACCGGATAAATAGGCTGATAGGCTTATCCCAATATGCATACATAGATAAGGTACTCGTACGGTTTGCTATGCAAGACTCCAAGAAGGGTATTGCACCTTTCAGGCATGGAGTGCACCTTTCCAAGAATCAGTGTTCCAAGACACCTGAGGAAAAGGAGCAGATGAGGTCGATACCATACGCTTCGGGTGTTGGTAGCCTCATGCATGCTATGATATATACTGATGGACCGCGCCCCTCCGTTCCTCCTCCGCTGCAATCCGCCCCGGGTCTGTCGGGGTCCGGAAGGAGGGAGAGGGAAGAAAGAAAGGCGGGTATCAACATTTTGTGGGTATGCCAGATTTTCTTTTCTACTTGGAATTTAGAGTAGTGATCCGGAGATCCACCTTCACACGTAGAAAGGAAATCAACTTTTTCCTAACTTTCCATTACACACATATTTTAAAGAAAACAGACAAGTTTGTTTTGAATGCCGCGAGAGGCGATTTTCTTTGTTTGCCGTGAAAGGCGATTTTGGTGCCGTGAAAGGCGATTTTGCCGTGAAAGGCGGTTTACAAATCTCATCAATAATGAAAAGACAAGAAATGTGAATTTTTTGTCTCTTTAAGAAAAAATACAATACAATAGAAAAGAAAGAAATGGAATCTAACTTTTCATGCGATTGTGGGGGGCCCGTTCAGATCGACAGTCGCGAGTCATGTATGGACTCCGCCATCGTCCTTCAGATGAGAACTTTGATGCTTGATTTCTTGGCTTGGCTCCAACCTCAGATTTTTAGAGGATAAGGACCAAGATAAGGTCCTATATCCGGTAAAAAGCTGAGTAGACGGGCTGAAAAGCCGCATCTGGCCATGTTGGATAGAAGGAGAGGTGGCCTTGGGGGGGTGGCCCCCCAAGGGGCTTTGATCACCTTGTAGTGCTTGTTGTAGTAGAGTTTTCTTCAACAGAGGAGCAGAGTTGTAGAGATTTCTCCGAGGATTTTTGAATGATTTTCTGGCGATTTTTCTCTGGATCTAGAGCAGGAATTGCTGATGATTTCGATGCTTCTGATGCTTCTGATCCTTCTGATGATTCTCATCCCTGGAATGCTTGGAGGGGACTCCTATTTATAGGCTTTTAGGAGTGGTTTATGGTCATTTATGGCAATTATGGCAATAAAGCCAAGTTATGGGAGGAGTTACAGGTTTAATTGCTTTTTGTTTTGTAACTCCTGACCCTTGGATTTCATTGGCCAAAGGAGAGTCATGGGCATTTAGTTGCCTTTATTCTCCATTATGTTAGGAGTTTCATGGCTTGAATGCCATGATTGCTTGGACTTGTAACTCCTAAACGGAGGCTTCTGATTGGGCCGTCCAAGATAATGGGTTAATGACCGCATTAACTTGCCATAAATGGGTCATTTAACTTCATTAATTGATTGCCCGGGCGCTTGAAGAGTCGCGGGCCGTGCCACGTCCTTTGGGATTCTTCTTGCGATGATCACCAATGGACCGACATGCTATTTGATGTCGGATGGTGATCCAATTTCAAACATTGGTTGATGTCAGCGGGCCAGCAACATCTGTCCAGTCGATTTCGCGATCGGGCGGGCAGAAAGTGTGCTTTCTTGGTCAGCCGTTTGACGATCTTGAGGCGTCTGATGATGATCTAATGATTCCAGTGATGGATCCGTGATGTTGATGAAGATCGACGGATATCGTGCACAAAAAATCAGATTTTGGAAAAATCACAGGGGCCAATCAACTCGAAACGCGAAAAGTACCCGAAAAACGGGGTTTTTGGGCGAGGTCCGGCGGCCCGGACCTCCATCGTCGCCGGCGACCATGGGGCCGGCGACCATGGGGTTTGTGCCCCATGGTCGGCCGTCTTCCGGTCGCCTTTTCTTCGCCGTTTTTCGTCCGTTTTCGCTTCTGCTTTCTCCTGCATTTTCTTTGGAATTTCCTCTCATTTATTGGCTGGATTTCCCTCAAGAAAACCTGACGAGAAGCCGTGCAAATCGGATCGCAAAGTTTCCCATTTTCTGAAAAGCCGAAGACTTTGCTGTGGAAAACTGTTGATTTTTTTGTCAAGCGTCGAAACTAGGTCAAACGATGTCGGAATGACCTGAAATTCGACATGTAGCTTCTTGAGCAGTAGACGAGACCAACCATAGGATTTTGTTCAGGTTTTGAAGCCGTTTGGGGGCCCGCAAATGCTTGACTTGATTTCACCACGAGGGAAATGCCGAGCTTTGACTTTTGGTCAAACGATGTCCGATTGACCTGAAATTTGACGTGTGACTCCCTCATCAGTAGATAAGACCAACCATAGGCTTTCGTTTGAGTTTTGAAGCCATTTGGAGTCATGCAAACGCTTGCCTTTATTTCACCGCGAGGGAAATGCCAAGCTTTGACTTCTGGTCAAACGATGTCCGATTGACCTGAAATTTGTTGTGCAGCCCTTTGGAGGTATGTAGAAGCCGCCCATGTGCTCTGTTTGATGAGTGACGATCTCGGTAGTTCTCGCTACCTAAGGGCTTGATTTTGCTGCTCGAGAGTTGACGGAGGGTCAAACGGTGTCGGTTTGACTTGAAACTTGACATGTAGCCTTTCAGAGGTATTTTGAGATCATCCGTAGGCTCTGATCGAAGATTTGGGGTCTTCGACACTGTCGCCTCCGGGGGCTGCTGCTTAGCTGTTGGAGAAGTGAAGCTAGGCCAAATGATGTCGGAATGGCCCGAAACTTCATGTGTACCTCTCTTTTGGTTGTTTTGAATGACCTTGCAGTTTTTTTTTATTCTGACAAGATCTGATGCTTGAAGTGGCGCCTGCCTATTTTTGGTAGGATGTGGCTCCATGTAGCTTTTGGTGTGAAGAGGCAAAGTAACTTTTTTGGTGTCAACAAATGCCCCCTCGAGGTACAGCGACGATATAGCTTTTGCAGTCGATGTGCCTCGAAGAGAATCTTGAAGAAGAGCTTCTGACCTGACCAAGAGTCTTTGAGCATTTTTTTTTATGGAGTAGCCTTTTGAGCTTCCAGGGGATTTTATGGTAGTAAGAGAAGTCACGTACCATCTCAAGGCAAGATTTTGAGAATGACATTTGGATTTGGATTTGGTTTTGCCTTTTCTTGTGTTTCTGCCAGCAGGTTGTGAAGCAACAGGAGAAGTTCCTTCGTCTTCCTCAGGGCCAGAGCAGGAGATGCCAACAACCGATCCAGAAGTAGGGGCTTCCTACCAGTCCCGTCACGGCAGAAGCGGGACTTTGTGGTGATATTGCTTCTTCAGTGGCTCTGATTGGAAATAGCCTTTTGATTTCTTCTCCACCACGGTCTGACATGGGCAGTCAGCCAACAGAGCGTGGTGAATCTCCATCCGGACCATCCCTTCAATATGCAAAGAAGGTGTTGAAGAGTGTGCTGAGCTCATGGGTTGAAACTCTTTCTTCTGGCCATTTGGAAGCTGGTTTTGGCATGGTCAAGTATGTACAGGACATCCTTGCTGACAGTGCAGAGGTCGGTCTGGACATTGCAAGTGCCAAGGCCTTTGTTGATGAAGTCATTGCTTTAGGCGACAAATGGACTGAGACCAAGAATTTCCCAAGCGGTGACTTCTTCAAGGAGATGTTTTTGCAGCCATCCGGTAAGATCAAATCTGAAATGGATGAGATCTCACGAGCTCGGAAGCAATTCGTTCGGGAGAGGAACGTTACCGAGTTGGCTATCATGGAGCTAACACAGGACCTGCGCCGTCTTGATAGGGAGGTCACAGAAGCTAGGCAGCGCCTTTAGCAATTGCAAGAACAAAGTGCTGCCAAATGGACTGCCATTGTAGAAGCCCGTGCTAAAGAGGGAACTCTGATTCGCCAAGTTGAAGAAGCCAGTACCAGCCTTCAGAGAAAGACTCAGGAGTATGAGCAGTGGCAAATTCTCTGGGAAGAGATTCCTCGTGCCGAAGATGGGTCGTGGCGTTCTGCCGTATTTTATGGCAAGATCTTGAAGAAGCGCGGCCTGGAAGCTTTAGAGGCTAAGGCCAAGAGTCTGCTTGAGGAGCTGGATCTTTGGTTGAAGACCATGCTAGACTGAGCTCTTTATAACAAACTCTTTTCTCCTTTTCTCTTTTTTTTTGTACCTCTATGTAAAACATTTTTGTACTCTGTGTACCTTTTACTTAAATTCTTTTTGATGAAAATAAGCAAAGGTTGGATGAGAATGTTTGTTTGAAAAAGGTTATCATTTTGTGAAAATCCTTTGTCAAAAGGGTTGTTTTGGCATGAAAGCCAGATTTTGCGGCAAAAGCCAGGTTTTTTGATTGCTTGAAAAGCCGAATTTTGAGATGGCATGAAAGCCGAGTTTATGGCATGAAAGCCAAAATTTTCTTTTTGCCATGAGAGCCAAGTTTTTGGTGGCATGGAAGCCAGTTTTGAGATGGCATGAAAGCCGAATTTTGAGAGGGCATTAAAGCTGAATTTGGGTTTATGGCATGAGAGCCAAAATTTTGGATGGCGTGGAAGCCGAAATTTTAAGGTGGCATGAAAGCCGATTTTGGTGGCGTGAAACCCAAATTTTGGGATGGCATGAGAGCCAATTTTTTTGAGATGGCATGAAAGTCGATTTTTGAGGTGGCATAAAAGCCGATTTTTTTTTAAATGGCATGAAAGCCGAGTTTGAGATGGCATGGGAGCCAAAGATTTTTTTGTGGCATGAGAGCCAAGATTTGGTTTGTGGCATGAGAGCCGGTTTTGTTTTTGGTGTAAGAACCAGATTTTGTTTTTGGCATGAAAGCCGAAATTTCTTTTTGGCATGGAAGCCAGATTTTTTGTTTTTGGCATGAAAGCCAGATTTTTTTTTTGAAAACCGAGTTTTGTTCTGTTGGCATGGAAGCCGAATTTTGATTTTTGGCATAAAAGCTGGATTTTTTATTTTTTTGGCGTGAAAGCCGGATTTTTGGCATGGAAGCCGGGTTTTTTGGCGTGAAAGCCAGGTTTTTGGTTTTCAAAAATGCAAGTATCGACTAAAAGTCGCCTCCCTGCTGAATGGTATTGCAAGTATCGATGGAATGCCGCCTCCTTGCTCATTCGGTTGCAAGTATCGATGGAATGTCGCCTCCCCGCGGATTTGGGTGCAAGTATCGACTAAGCGTCGCTTCCCTGCTTTTTTTCTTCAAAAATTTTGTTTTGTGGGTATCGATGGAATGTCGCTTCCACGATTTTTGAATTTTGAGGTTTTTTCGAACCTTTGTTTTGTTTTTTGTTTGTTTTGAAATTTGGGTTGTGGATATTGTTAGGAATTTTCTAGATTGCAATTTGATGGATGCATTATCATTCAAAGCATCATTTGATTTACACACTTGCATTGGTTTTAAATAAACTTGAAATCTTGTTTTATTCATGCATTGCTTTTAAGATTTGTAAAAGTATTGATTTATGCATGATTTGTTTTTTCATCTTGGATGCATTTGTTTTAGAAAAGAGTTTTCAAGAAATCAAGCAAGCCTTTGTTTTAAAAGTTTTGAATCTTTTTAGGCTTTTTATGTCATGTTTTAAAAACCATTAGAATCTTTAAAACATGTTTTCTAAGCTTGATTTAGTGGTCAAAAGGTCCCCCAAAGAAATAACTTTGAAATTGCAAAAGTTGCATTTTTTGCAAATAGGGGGGAGTCCCGGCAGTGTCGCCGGTCGACCGAGACACAGGTCTCGGTCGACCGAGACAACTGGAGGTAAAAACTGCTTTTTGCACTGAAACCTCCAACGGTCAGAAATCTGACCGTTGTGCCTTCCCGGTCGACCGAGGCCTGTGTGCCGGTCGACCGAGGATATAGCCGTTGGACCTTTTTGGCTATAAAATGAGTTCTTTCCCTTACCAAAAGTTGGGAATTTTTAGCCCCTCCTTGAGAGGATTTGAGGCATATCAAAAGGGAAAAGAACCAAGGGATGAAGGGGAAGATTAGGAAAGCTAAAGCTTGGATTAATGAAGTTAAACCACCAAGTAGGCTCTTCCTTTCTTAATCATATGTTTGCATGCTTTTGTTTTATTTTTGGTAAATCATTTCTAGCATGTTAAACTATGTTTGTGTTGTGTCCTTAACATATTTTATGTTTTGAGTTGATTTATTGTTTTGGATACAACATCACATGATTCAATCCAAGTAGTACTTGAATTGGTAAATCAAAGTAGATCATGTTAATGAAAGAACTTTGGTAAATCATATGTAACATGATCCATATACTTGGTTGAATCTTTGATTGTTGTTTTCCATCATAAGAACATCTCTCTCAAAACTAACTTATGTTTTGGATTCAACTTCTTTACAAATCATATGTTTTCATGTTTTGTTTTATCATTGGTAAATCTTTGTAACATGTTAATCTATGATGTGTTGTATCCTTAGCATGTGTTATATTTTGAATAGATCTATTGTTTTGGATACATCACCATTGATTCATCAAAGTAGTACTTTATCTTTGGTAAATCTAAGTAGATCATGTTAATGAAATATGTAACATGATTCATATACTTTGTTGAATCATTGGTTGTTGTTTTTCCATCATAAGAAAATCTCCTTCAAATGTATCTTATGTTTTGGATTCAACATCATTACAAATCATATGTGTATTATTGTTTTAATTCTTCACAACTTGCCTTACTTTGATTGGTAAATCATTTTCAAGTTGTCCTTATAATTACATATGATTTGTCCCCTAATTTTCAATCAAATCTATTTTTATGTTTTGAGCTTCATTGATGATTTGATTGACATCCCTATGCATCACATGTTTAGAGCTAATCCATTTCATACAACTTGTGTAACTTTGATATCATTAACAAGTTGTTACTTTTAACATGTGATTGCATTACTTCCTCAATCATAAATGTTTTATGAGCTAAAACTTTCAAAAGCCTTAGGCATACATTTATGAACTTTCATTTTCAAAATGATTGAGGACCACACACACACACTTCATTTGTTTTCATCTTTGCATTCATAGTGTGAGTGTGTATTAGATTTTCACTTCCATATCCGCCTATTTAAGAGGCATTGTAATGAGCTAAATAGAATCTCCATCAAGTGTATGATAGACACTAATTAGAGAGATAACCAACCTTGTGGTTGAAGAGGTTATTGCTTAGCCTATAAAAGCATAATGTATAGGTTGATGTTAAGCCTTGAAAAACATCATTGTAAGGTTATTGCTTAGCCTTGGAAAGCATATTGTAAAGGTTATTGCTTAGCCTATTGAAAAGCATAAATAGTGGAAATCCGGTGGGGTGTTGGATCACAAGCCGGTAGTGGATGTAGGCATTGAGGCCGAACCACTATAAATCCTTGTGTGATGGTGCTTGCTTTGTGGTGATTATTTTGTTAGCTTCCGCATCTTGTATGTTTAATCATCACATGTGACTAGTTTGTTTTAAAGAAGTTAAAATTGTTAAAATTGGTCATAAAAGAAGCTCACCCTATTCACCCCCCCTCTAGGGTTCGGATCCAGGTGGACTTTCAAGTGGTATCAGAGCGGGTTACTCCATTTTAGGGCTTAACAACCCGGAGTTGATCCTTGCTAGATTTGAACTCTAGTGTTGTGTTTTTAATGCATATCTTTTTGATGATTTCCACTATGTTTGAAAATGTATTTTCCCTAGCCTCATTGCACCACTCTAAGACTTTTCTAAGTTATATCTTCTAGAGTTGGTGAGTCCTCAAAGTGATCTCTCAAGGACTCATTTTCAAGACCTTAGGTGAATTTTCAAAGGTAGACTATTTGAGTAACCTTTAGGCCTTGATACCCCTAGACCAACCTATGCTTTTTAGTTATATCTTTTTGTTGGTCATGTTACATTTGCATTTTGTTTCTTTATAGTCACATCTTTTAAAATGCAATGTTTCTATGTGATCATTTGATTTTGTCTTCATGAACTTTTTAGTTATATCTCATGGTTTTCAAAATCCTTTGGTTGCATTACTTTCATGATGGATTTGCATTTTGTTCATATAGTTATATCTCTTGTAGTGCATATCTATTCATGATCAATTGATTGTGATTACAAATGCTTTCATAGCTAGTTTTTCATGATCAATTGATGTTGGAAAATCATTTGATGTTTGTCATAGTTAGATCCTTTTTTGGAAATCAAATGATTTGAAGCAACTTTAGTTTTCCATTGATTTACAAGTTATATCTTTTGATATGGAAAATTTGTAAGTGTCTATTGTCTTTACAAATTGAAAACTTTACAATAGTACACTTCTTGTTTTTCAAAATCACTTGCTCTTAATTCTATAAATGATTCTTTGTTGGAATTTCATACATTGAAGTGATTTGGAAAACTTTGGAAAATGTTCTAAGCTTTATTAGTTATATTTATAGAAGCATTTTCCTTGAATTTATTTCCTTGTGCCTAATTATGATTGTATCATTTGAAAGGAAATAATTTTTACAAACAATTTGCATCTTTGCTCATTTAGTTATATTTCTTTATGCAAATTGATTTTGATGTCTTACATTGCTTGGTTGGATATGGTTTCATTGATTTGCATTTTTGTGATTATCTTGGTATATATTCTCATTAATGCATTTTGATGATTGTTTATGTGCTTTATAGTAAAATCTTGTTTTTGAGCTTTTTAAGTACATATGTGATTTTATGTGCTAAGTTCATTTGGTTTAAACCTCATATCCTTTTCATTGCATTGTAAGCATTAGTACATTTGCTAAGAGTGGAGATGTTACATGATAGATTGATTCCTTTAACTTCATACCTTCTTGTGCTTAAATAGTTATATTCCTTTTTGGATGATTGGTATGAGTTAGATCTTGAATGTTGATTGATCCTCTCTATGCAAATGTCATAGTGTTCTATGTATGGTTGTGGTATTTATAATATTTGTCGAAACCATACTAGAACCCAAATCCATCCTCTTTGCCTTCTAGTCATATTTTTATTGGATGGTTATGATGTTGATTCATGTGTATTTTCTAAGTGTTTTCATTCTTATACATGTTTCAACTTCATAAGTAGTGTTCTTAATCATATGAAACTCTTTGAAACCCATTTCTCATATTTCTATATGTTTGATGGATATCTTAGATGTTGAATTCATATGATTTAGACACTTTGGAAATTGCATGCTTTACCAAGTCATATCTTTTTGCATTGCAATTTCTCTTGTTCATCACTATGCTCAATAGTTATATCTTTAAAAGTGATGAATATGCATTTATGATGCTTGATGGAATTTTGTCACATTCTTGCTCTTTATCATGTTATCAAATTCAATTGGTTTCATTTGGTATAATGTTTGATTGATTTGATTTCTTGTGAATGTGATAAATCTTGTGTGCATTGGATTGAACTTGATAAGTAATATGATTGTTCCATGTCACACACCATTAGCATCATAATGTTCATGTTGCCACCTCTTTTGCTCTCATAGGTATATCTCATGACCACCATGTTTATGTGTTCATAATATTGGTTGGTTATAGTTGAGGTTGGCTTCATGCTTGAATTTCATTTCACTCTTTCATGCACCTTAATAAGTCATATTTATTGATTGAATGAAATGATTTTCAAAATCTTACATAGCATATGATTTTCTTAAGTAATATTGATTGATGCTATGTTTGAGTAAACCCCATATCATGGATAGCTCTAATTTGGATTTTTCCTAATAGGTATATTTTTAAATCCATTTTAGAGTGATTGATTTAAATAGTCATATCCTAAATCTCAATTGGTATTCTTTGTCTTTCCAATTGATATCCATGATGGCTTTTCCCATAGACCTTGCTTTCTTTTGGCAATTTGATCATATGAGCTTGATAGTTAAATGAATCTAATCCTTTCTTTGAAGTTGACCCTCACTTGGTTAAACCATCTTCTTCTTGTACCTAATAGTTAAATCTTTGTCAAAAGTTTGACAAAAGGAGATAATGGATTGAGGGGGAGTGTAAACCTTCATAGGAAGTATTAGTTTTGATCAAATTGACCCTTGGATTGCCTTTGAGCCCTTAGAGACTACTACCTCACATGATAGCCTGTTATGTACTTCATTTTCGATTTCATTTGTTAACAGGTGCTACTAATGGTATTTTCCTTGTTTCATGTGTGTAGGTACCTTTGCAATTTAATGGCAAAGGGGGAGAAATTATGCAAGTTCTCAAAAGGGTGAAGAGAATGTCCAAGCTTCCTAAGGGGAGAGTTGTGTATGATCTTCTACAAAAGGGAGAGAATGCATACCTTGCCAAAGGGAGAAAGAGGCATGGTCAAAGGGGGAGAGCAAATAGAAGAAAGAAAGCTTGGAAGCTAAAGAAGATGCTTGGATAAAGAAAGAAAGAAGAAAGAAAGCTTGAAGGTTGATCAAGCTCCAAGCATCATGAAGAATGAAGAAAAGAGCCCAAGCTAAGATAAGCATCCAAGAAGATTTCAAGCCTTGTCCAGCTGAGGGGGAGCTGAAGACTAAGTGTGTATTGTCAGTGGTGAGTGTGTTTGCCATCAAATTGCAAAGGGGGAGATTGTTAGGAATTTTCTAGATTGCAATTTGATGGATGCATTATCATTCAAAGCATCATTTGATTTACACACTTGCATTGGTTTTAAATAAACTTGAAATCTTGTTTTATTCATGCATTGCTTTTAAGATTTGTAAAAGTATTGATTTATGCATGATTTGTTTTTTCATCTTGGATGCATTTGTTTTAGAAAAGAGTTTTCAAGAAATCAAGCAAGCCTTTGTTTTAAAAGTTTTGAATCTTTTTAGGCTTTTTATGTCATGTTTTAAAAACCATTAGAATCTTTAAAACATGTTTTCTAAGCTTGATTTAGTGGTCAAAAGGTCCCCCAAAGAAATAACTTTGAAATTGCAAAAGTTGCATTTTTTGCAAATAGGGGGGAGTCCCGGCAGTGTCGCCGGTCGACCGAGACACAGGTCTCGGTCGACCGAGACAACTGGAGGTAAAAACTGCTTTTTGCACTGAAACCTCCAACGGTCAGAAATCTGACCGTTGTGCCTTCCCGGTCGACCGAGGCCTGTGTGCCGGTCGACCGAGGATATAGCCGTTGGACCTTTTTGGCTATAAAATGAGTTCTTTCCCTTACCAAAAGTTGGGAATTTTTAGCCCCTCCTTGAGAGGATTTGAGGCATATCAAAAGGGAAAAGAACCAAGGGATGAAGGGGAAGATTAGGAAAGCTAAAGCTTGGATTAATGAAGTTAAACCACCAAGTAGGCTCTTCCTTTCTTAATCATATGTTTGCATGCTTTTGTTTTATTTTTGGTAAATCATTTCTAGCATGTTAAACTATGTTTGTGTTGTGTCCTTAACATATTTTATGTTTTGAGTTGATTTATTGTTTTGGATACAACATCACATGATTCAATCCAAGTAGTACTTGAATTGGTAAATCAAAGTAGATCATGTTAATGAAAGAACTTTGGTAAATCATATGTAACATGATCCATATACTTGGTTGAATCTTTGATTGTTGTTTTCCATCATAAGAACATCTCTCTCAAAACTAACTTATGTTTTGGATTCAACTTCTTTACAAATCATATGTTTTCATGTTTTGTTTTATCATTGGTAAATCTTTGTAACATGTTAATCTATGATGTGTTGTATCCTTAGCATGTGTTATATTTTGAATAGATCTATTGTTTTGGATACATCACCATTGATTCATCAAAGTAGTACTTTATCTTTGGTAAATCTAAGTAGATCATGTTAATGAAATATGTAACATGATTCATATACTTTGTTGAATCATTGGTTGTTGTTTTTCCATCATAAGAAAATCTCCTTCAAATGTATCTTATGTTTTGGATTCAACATCATTACAAATCATATGTGTATTATTGTTTTAATTCTTCACAACTTGCCTTACTTTGATTGGTAAATCATTTTCAAGTTGTCCTTATAATTACATATGATTTGTCCCCTAATTTTCAATCAAATCTATTTTTATGTTTTGAGCTTCATTGATGATTTGATTGACATCCCTATGCATCACATGTTTAGAGCTAATCCATTTCATACAACTTGTGTAACTTTGATATCATTAACAAGTTGTTACTTTTAACATGTGATTGCATTACTTCCTCAATCATAAATGTTTTATGAGCTAAAACTTTCAAAAGCCTTAGGCATACATTTATGAACTTTCATTTTCAAAATGATTGAGGACCACACACACACACTTCATTTGTTTTCATCTTTGCATTCATAGTGTGAGTGTGTATTAGATTTTCACTTCCATATCCGCCTATTTAAGAGGCATTGTAATGAGCTAAATAGAATCTCCATCAAGTGTATGATAGACACTAATTAGAGAGATAACCAACCTTGTGGTTGAAGAGGTTATTGCTTAGCCTATAAAAGCATAATGTATAGGTTGATGTTAAGCCTTGAAAAACATCATTGTAAGGTTATTGCTTAGCCTTGGAAAGCATATTGTAAAGGTTATTGCTTAGCCTATTGAAAAGCATAAATAGTGGAAATCCGGTGGGGTGTTGGATCACAAGCCGGTAGTGGATGTAGGCATTGAGGCCGAACCACTATAAATCCTTGTGTGATGGTGCTTGCTTTGTGGTGATTATTTTGTTAGCTTCCGCATCTTGTATGTTTAATCATCACATGTGACTAGTTTGTTTTAAAGAAGTTAAAATTGTTAAAATTGGTCATAAAAGAAGCTCACCCTATTCACCCCCCCTCTAGGGTTCGGATCCAGGTGGACTTTCAGATATCAACTGGAACGTTGCGTCTCCACGATTTTTGAAATTTTGGGGTTTTGGAAGTATCAAATGGGTGTCGCATCCTTCCGATTTTGGGTTTTGCAAGTATCGACTGAACGTCGCTTCCCTGCGGTTTTTGAAAAACCATTTTTTGTTTAAAGACATAAGGGTCGTAAATTTTGACTCAAAACCATTTTGGTGGTAAAAGCCGGGGTGGACTAGGGCTGAAATCCCTAGGTCCTGATTTTGTTTCAAACCATGAATTTTGGGTTCAAGGATTGAAAATTTTGGTCAAGTTTGGGAAGAGGCTCCTAAACTTGGATTTTTGGATTTGTTTTTTTTTTTTTTTTTTTTTGAACAACGAAACGATAAAAGAACCATTGTTTTGAGGGGTTTTTTTTTTTAGAAATTTCAACAAGAGGATGAAAATTCCAAAAGGAGTGGGTTTGACGAGCAGATACCTAGGAATAGGCTTTGGCCGTGTAGACACTGCTCTGACCCGGTGGGGAAAGCCTTCAAGGGTAATACAGCTTCAAGAACTTTCCATTGATGGGCAGCATACACCTGTCACCCTCCATATTTAGAAGAGCATATGCGCCGTTGGAGAAGATTTTGTCGATGACGAAAGGTCCCTCCCATTTTGGTTCAAATTTGCCTTTGGATTTGTTGACAAAAACCATTGGTCTTTTTACTGTAAGAACCAAGTCTCCCTTTTTGTAGGTACGTTGCCTGACCTTCTTCTCAAAAGATCCTGCCATGCGTGCTTGGTAGAGTTCAATGCTTTGTAGAGCTTTGAGCCGTCTCTCATCGAGGTTATCCAGCTCTTGGAGTCTCAATTTGACATTACTTTCTTGCGTCATGTCATTTTGCAGAGATACCCTTAAGGAAGGAATTTGAACTTCCAAAGGGACAACAGCTTCGCATCCATAGACCAAGGAGAATGGTGTGCTATGGGTTGGTCCTCGAACGGTGGTTCGATAGGCCCACAAAGCTTCAGGCAGTTTGTCGCCCCAATCTCTTTTGTGACTGGAGACCATTTTCTTGAGATTTTGCAAAGCGTTTTGTTGAAAGCCTCTGCTAGTCCATTCGCTGCCGGATTGTATGGAGTTGAAGGATAACTTTCGATTTTGTATTTGTCGCAGAACCTGTAGAATTGGTGATCGCGGAACTGCGGTCCGTTATCATGGACGAATCTTTTAGGTATGCCGAAGCGACAAATGATGTTGGTGCGCAAGAACTGAAGGACTGATGAGGTCTTCATTTCACTAAGCGCGAACGCTTCTGACCACTTGGAGAAATAATCCGTAGCAGCGAAAATGAAGCGATGACCTTTGCTTGATGGGGGAGAGATAGGACCTATGATGTCCATACCCCAGGCTTCAAAAGGCCATGAGATTGCTGTAGGATGTAGCCATTCCGGAGGCATGTGGACATAATCTCCATGAACTTGGCATTGTTGGCAGCACTTAGCAAATTGCATTGCATCAGCCACCATGGTAGGCCAATAATAACCTAACCTTTTTATCTGATCGTAGAGCTTAGGCCCAGCCTGATGGGCTCCACAAAGACCAGCATGTACTTCTTTGAGTGTTTCTTCAGCTTCTTGTTGTGACAAGCAGCGTAGAAGTACTCCGTTGTAGGATTTTCTATACAGCATTTTTGAAGGAATAACCAAATGAAAGTTCGGGGCTCGTCTTTGGATGCTTACCCGTTCTTTTGGATCTTCAGGTAGGATTTCGAACATTATGTAATCAATGAACGGATCCCTCCAGTCGCCGATCAGAGGTTTAAGGACGGAGATCCGACTTCCAACCACTTGGTGGCATTCAGCAACTGCTTGATGTGTGTTGAGAGGAGGGAGAATCCTTTTTTGACACACTGTAACTTGCATGTTTTCCCCTTCTTGGATTGCCATAGACGCAGCAAGTCCAGCCAGGGCATCTGCACGAATGTTTTCACCTCTGAGGATGTGGGTGATGTGACAGATGTCGAACTTTTGTCGAAGCGATTGTGCCTTGTTGTAGTAAGGCAACAGATCGGGCTTCCTGACTTCAAATTTCTGATTCATCTGGTTGACGATCAGTTGAGAGTCTCCAAAAGCTTCCAGCGTAGTGATGCCGGATTCGAGGGCGAGTTCCAATCCTATGATCAGGGCTTGGTACTCAGCTACATTGTTTGAACATGGTTCCAGTAGCGCGAATGCATGCGGAATCATGTATTTATCGGGACTAACAAAGAGAATGCCAATTCCCGATATTTGATTTCCCTTTTCATTTGTCCTGGTTGCGCCATCGAAGTACATGTGCCAGGAAGCATTTGATAAGGAAGTCTCCACACTGTAGACCGGTTCGTCTGGGAGGTCATCCCTGAGTGGAGAATCTTTAGGCAATGGATGCTCCGCGAGGAAGTCTGCTAGAGCTTGGCCTTTGATTGCTTTTTGTGGTACATACCTAATGTCAAATTGTGACAGGAGGATGGACCATTTTGCTAGTCGGGCATTGAGAGAACCTGCTTTTGTGACAAGGACCTTTAGGAGGTTGATCCTCAAAATCAGGTACACTGTGTTGGCTAGCAGGTAGTGACGCAGTTTTTGTATGGCGAACATCATTGCCAAGCATTCTTTTTCGACTGGAGAGTAGCGATGCTCTGCACCTACCAACATGCGGCTAAGGTAATATAGAGCAGCTTCTTTTCCCTCGTCATTCTTTTGTGCGAGTAGAGCGCCTAAAGAATAGTCAAGGGCTCTTGTGTACAAGAGGAATGGTTTTCCAGTTGTGGGGGCAGCCAACACTGGAGGTTTAGTCAGGTATGACTTGATGTCCTGGAACGCGGCTTTACATTCAGCATCCCAGACAAAATCGACACCTTTCTTCATTAACCGAGAGAATGGACGGCACTTCCCTGATAGGTTGGAGATGAACCGTCGAATGTATGTCAATCTTCCTTGGAGCCCTTTTAATTGTCTTAGGGTTCTTGGAGATGGCATTTCTAGGATAGCCTTGACTTTGGTGGGGTCAAGCTCTATGCCAGCTTTCCGTACTATGAATCCGAGAAACTTACCCGATGAAACACCGAAGAAGCATTTGAGGGGATTCATTCGCAGTTTGTGTTTGCGAAGTCGGAGGAAGACTTCTCGAAGATCTTTGAGATGGTCTTCTTTTCTTTTGCTTTTGACGGCGAGGTCATCGACATAACATTCGACCGTCTTGTGCTGCATATCTTGGAATATCTTCATCATAGCCCTCTGATATGTAGCGCCGACATTCTTCAGACCGAATGGCATGACAGTGTAGCAATACACGCCAAACGGGGTCCGAAATGCTGTGTGTTTTTCATCTTCAGGATGCATCTTTATCTGATTGTAGCCAGAGAAGCCATCCATGAATGTCATTCGCTCGAACCCACAGGTGTTGTCGATCATCACCTCCGGTATAGGGAGCGGGAATTCATCTTTTGGGCATGCATTGTTTAGGTCTCTGTAATCAATGCAGACCCTGATTTGCCCATTTTTCTTTGTCACGGGAACGATGTTGGCCAACCATTCAGGATGCTGTTCCTCACGGATGAAGCCAACGCTTTTGAGTTTTTGAACTTCTTGTTCAATTTTGTCCATCACGTCAGGACGGAACCTTCTCTGGCCTTGTTTGACAGGCTTGATATCTTTTTGAAGATTGAGTTTGTGGACTGCTATTTTGGGGTCTAAGCCAGGCATCTCAGCGTAAGACCATGCCAAACAGTCAACGAACTCATGAAGAGATGCGATATACTCGGGTAACTCATCATCCTTTATATTCTTGCTTATGAATACAGGACGTGGGTTATCAGGTGTTCCCAAGTCTATCTTTTGAACAGAATCTTCAGTTGGAAGGTTTGAAGGTGGTTCCTCCACAATATTTTCGGAGGACAAAGCCTTCTGGAGTTCCAAAGGTATCTACAGACCACGGCTCTGCTTTTGTCCATGGGTCTTCTTGATTGGTACTTTTCTCAAGATTTGCTATGAGATGGTTCCAATCACCTGTTGAAACTAGGTCGAAGTAGGGCACTTCTTTTGGAGACAGTGGTTCTTCTGGGTCAGAGAACCGTGTGTCTGTATCATCGGACAATTCCTCTTCATCATCAGAGAAATCGTACCAATTGGATGAACTTCCTGGATCCTTGACGGTCAACTCTTCAAAGAGATATCCAGGGAGATCGATGTCTTCATTAATATGAGATGTTGAGGCTTGGTCGGCAAGACGACTTTGCAGCCTTTGTGTCAACTGTCTCAAGGGAGCGTCAGGATCATACCCCAGCCCATGTGAAGACTTTTCTATGTGGCGGTGGGGTTTCCAACCTTCCAGTTGACTTTTGGTCAGGGTTGGTTCCGATGGCGTGATAATACCACGGCCATCTCCCAAACCTATTGGGTTCTGAGCATCGTAGCCCATTTTCTTCATGATAGCTTGTGCCATTGGACTATACAAGGAGAGTTGAGGCATACCTTCATTTTGGAAAGGTTCAAGCGAAGAATTTGATGAAGAAACTCCCGATTTATGGAAGAAGATTGGCTTTTCTTTTGCTGATGTTGCTGGAACAACGAAGGAAGCAGATGCCGGATCTTCTATGTCAACGGTTGTCTCCAACGGAGTGAGAGCGGGCTGAACTTGTTGATCATCAGCTTGGCTTGACGATGTGTCGTCTTCTGGCTCTGAGTCCGAATCCGTGTCTTGCAAGATAGACACGAAGGAGACAGCAAACTTACCCCCAGCCTTTTGTTTTGTCTTCTTTGCTTTGGTGGTGATCACCAGAGGCTTTGAAGACTTGAGGGAGACCATGAAGGGAGATTGATTATTCTCTTCGGTTTTGATAGAGGGTTTGTTTTCTTCCGGTGATTGCTGAGGAGCCTTGCCTTTGTCTTTCTGGAGATTTTCGGCAAAGGGTGCTGTTTTTTCCTCCCTTTCTTCTTTTTCATCTTTGTACATCTGAGCATCTGCGAAATAGACTTCTTTGCCTTTGAAGGGCTTTTTGTCTGCAAACACTCGATGTATCAAGCCGTCATTGCCAACGAACTTGATGCACTGATGTAAAGTCGAAGGGACAACACCATTCTCGTGTATCCAGGGGCGTCCGAGAAGGATGTTGTAGCATGAAGCGGTCTTTATTGCATAGACAGTGACCTTGGAGATAAGATCACCGATTTTCAACTTGAACCTGATTTTGTCAATCGGCCTTTGAGCGCTGCCATCATATCCAAAGATGGACACAGACGTGTGGCTCAGCTTGCTAGGCGGAATGCCCAGTTCTTCGAGTGCCGAAGTGGAGATGAGGTTGAGTGCAGAACCTGGATCGATCTGGATTCTGCGTACTGGCACCTCTTTGATGTACCCGGTGAAGTACAGGGGTCGGTTGTGCTTTGTCTCGCCTAGCAGGAGGTCTTCCCTGGTGAAGGCGATGGTTGCACTTACTGCTTTTTGAACCGAGAGGCATTCGATGCAGGATCCCTCAGTTTTCTTCTTTTCTCCTTTTGATGGAGTTTTTGATTTTTTGACCCTATAGTCCATTTCAATTTGTAGGACTTATGGGGCATGTTTGTCGACATCCACATCCAGCATTTGTAGTTCTGAAATGAGACTATCACGAGTCTGTGGTGACATTCGTAATAAGTCTAGGATGTGCAGACATGCAGGTATGTGTTTGAAGTACTGAATCAAGTCGTACTTGAAAGCCTCCTTGGGGCCTGCATTTTCATTATTCTTGCCACTAGGGACGTTTACAGCTTGTTTTCCCGAAGGATTTACATAAGAAGCAGAAGGTTGGTTGTAGTTTTTGTGGTAATCCCGGACAGAACGGGTACCTCTACCAACTTCAAGAGCTTCTGGAGAAGGGTCTTTGTTTGGAAGATCACCCTCGAGATCGAGGGGTTGTTCCTTCTCATTTGCTGAAGATGTCTCTGTGTCAGCATTGCCATCTTCAGTAATTGTGTTGCATGGAGCATTTTCCGGGAGCAAGTCCTGAACAGCATCCAGCAACTTTCCTTCTTTATCGAATATTTTGTTGGTCCAGACATCACCGATGAGATCGGGCATTTGGGACCAATTGACCGGATTTTCTCTGAAGAAGATTTCACCGGCTGGAATTTCTTCAAGGTGATCAGTCGGAAGAGGTTTGAGTTCCGATGTCACTGTTCCAGGAGACGAAGCCTGAGAAGGTGTGGTTCCATAGAAATTATCATCCTGAGCTATTGCATTGCAAGTAACTTTGACGGAAGATGCCTCCAAGATGAACTGTTGCGAATCAGATTCGTCCTCAGATGTAAGAGGATCATCGATCCAACAGCTTTCTTCGTTTTCCGGGGTTACCGGAGGAGATTCCTGTAGATTTTCAGGAACTTCCGGTGCTGGGTTGTGACGAAGCTGGTTGATGCGACCATGTTCTTGCTCTATAGCAAGGTGCTGCAAGATCCTTGCGTATTCATCGAGATCAGGCATGGGGGCCAAATCTTCTTCTTCGTTTGCTCCTTGTGGTTCAACATGGTTGGGTTCCACTGGAGTACTTTCTTGGACAGCCTCTTGGTCTTCTTCATCATCAGACCAGGATCCTTGCGGCTGTAATGGGTTATACCAGATTACTGGCATAAGATGAGATTCAGGGATCCATTCCTTGTCGGAGAGATATTCTCCTGTTTCGAGGGATTCCTCCCACTCATCGATGTCGCTAGCGGTGTCACTGGACTCGTATCCATCCATGGGGAATCCAACCACCGAGTTGCAAGAGTATGATGCCCCCTGCGTAGTTTCATCTTTGAGGTGCGGTGGCATGAAATCACCAAGAGTCAATCTTCTTGCCGCCTTTGAAGTCTTGGGAGGAGACTCTTCTGTTGTCCCCAGTGAAGCGGTAGAGGAGGTCTCTGCCTTTTCAGTGACTTCTTGCTTTTTCGGAGCTTTCTCCTGCTGTTTGAGCTTGCAGAGTTATCTCCTGGCTTGCCTTCGCTGTCGAGCGGTTGGCTTTGTTTTGACGACCTCCCAATTTTCATCTTCTAGGATATCGGGGTGTACCCATATGGGTTGTCCGTCTGATGTTGGATATGGAACCAACTCTTGGGACGTTTGGGTCATCTTTATCACCTTGAAGGAAGTAGTGATCTTCTCTTTTGGTGATTTTTGTTTTTGTCCACACGACACCATGTTGACGGAGGCAGACCCATAGTTCTTGTCGAAGGTGATGACTCCGTTTTTCCACATCTCATTTATCTTCTCTCTCACAACAAAGCATTGATTGAGAGGATGCGAGACCATCTGATGGTATGGACAGTACCGAGGATCGTTGGTTTTGCCAACATCGCCCGGTCTTTTGGGGTCAGGCAAGGTGAGTTTACCGTTTGCGAGAAGTGCCCCAAAAATTTCTTCAACATCTTCATCGAACGGGTATTTCTTCTCTACTCGTTCTTTGAAGGCATCAGAGAGTTCAGGCTTTTTACCTGCAGCTTTGTTTTCAGCTTTCTTTGGCTGCTGAGGAGCTGACTTGGTTTGCACATTGAGAACCTCCTTTTTCTTTGGTTTTGAGGTTGCAATGGCAGTCGGCTCTTTCTTTGATGATTTCTGACTGTTGAGGTCTTTGATCACCGTTTCAGCTTCCATAGTTGCTTCCAGGAGTTCTCCCAGGTTCTTTGATTTGTTGCCGAGGATCATGGAGCGGATTCTTGCTCTCATGTTGTTTCGGCAGATGTCGACCAGTGACGCTTGTGGCAGTAGATCGGAGCATTTGTATGCCATTGCCTTCCACTTGTGAATGAAGTCATATGTTGACTCATTCTCTCCCTGTTTTAGGCTGCAGAGCTGCGCCATAGTAACAGGATGATCCTCACCTTTGAAGTGGGTTAGGAAGCGTGTCTCCAGCATGGCCCAATTTTGAATGGAGTCCTCCGGTAGAGTGGAGTACCAATCAAAGGCCGTACCTTTTAGGGTACTTGCAAAGAGGCGGATTTTGAGGGCATCTTGATCCGCAATAGCTCCCGTCAGGATCTTGAAATGGATGACGTGTTCTCTGGCTGAACCTTTCCCCGTATATGTTTGGAGAGTAGGTTGCTTGAATTTTGTAGGGAATGGGACCGAGTCCATCCACAAGGGATATGGTGGCTTGATCCCATGCTCCTTTGGTGTATCCTCTTCTTTTACTTTAGCGAGGATATCGTCAACGTCCTTTTTGGTAAGGGCGCGTGACTCACTATTTTCTGCATTTTCCTCGTCGCCTTGATGGCTCGGAGGAGCTTCATTGTTTGGCGGACGTTGGATAGTGAGAAGGAGGTTTTCCATTAGGGCCTCTATCCTCTGCTGCCCTTGCTCCAGTTGCTGGATGCGTGTTGTTACGTCATCATGCGGCGGAGGTTGCTCAGCATTTGTGACCAAGACGTTCATTCCTCTAGAGTTGAATGAAGATATTGTCTTGGTGACTGAGCTGGAGCTCATTTTTTTATATGAAGAGCTCGAAGAGTGGTTACTCCGATATCCTTGGCTTGAAGGAGCGGGAGAGTTTTCTTTATGTCTTCGTGTCCGGGAGACGCTGCGAGTCACCGGACGCCTGACATGGATTTTTGTTGCTGACTTCTGGCGTTTTTTGGTTTTGCCAACCATATGAACAGCAACAACTTGGTCGGGTCTTTCTTTTTCGACCCATTTTTGGGAGACCTGAAGTGCAGAATCCTGGGTTCGCATCGAAGCTTTGAATTTGGCGAGTTCGGCTCCTGTTGAGAGGAAGGGTCGACTCGCAGGTGTGCAGGCCTTGGCAGGTTCTTGCGGAGGCCTGATGATGCATGACTTGATTTTAGGCTTGTAGGAGCAAGCCGGCTCATGCTGAGTTGGTTTTATTTGGCGGAGGGTAGGTTTCTCCTCTTTCATGTAAGCAAGAGGGTAGAACCGGTTCTCCTTGAGAGGGGCCAAGTAGGCTGGCTTTGCAGATTTTTGTGACCTTCTTTGTTTGGGTGAAGGTCTTGGGGACCAAGTCTTTGAGCAGACCTGATTTCTTGCTGGTTGAGGCTTTGCAGGAGCGCTACGGGCCTCAGGCTTCTTGGTGATCGCCCTTGGTATCACTGTAGTGATACATTGAGGGGCGGTTCTTTGCTTCTTGGCAGGTGCAGTTTCTTCTGCGGGTAGTGGGAATGGTCCCAATGACCCGAAGACAATGGTCCGGGGAGTAGAGTTTGACCCGGTGTCTTCTGAGTTGCCGAGGGAAATGACGCTTCGGCAGCTGGCAGGGCACTTGTAAGTGCGCTTGGTTTGTTTGTCTTGGAGCATGAGCTGGTACTTGTTCTCATCAAAGGTGATGGTTAATGAAGCTGCCATTGTTAGTTTTTGGAAAACTTCTGAAACAAGACCATATCCATTAGTAATCACAAGAATATGGTGATCATAAATGGAAAATACTATGGTTTCGCCTCTTCAAGTCGCCCGAGGGGACATGGCCCAGCCCAAGCAACATGAGGAAGGCAGAAAAGCCATAGAGGGCACAATTGTTCTAAACGCAGGTAGGGTCAGCTTAGAATGAGCGTCCCAGTGACTGCTAGAAGCAATTGTGATCCTTAATTCAAATTACCGAGAAACAAAGCTCACTCAAGGTAAAATGATATAAGGTTGAGATACAAATGTGTCGGTTGCGAATGCAGTAGACCCGAAAGGGCGTACTAGCACCGCTAGGCACAAATGTTGCAAATCGCATCCTTGGAAAGGACACGAGATGGGATTTTTGAAAGGTCAAGATTGGACTCATAAAAGAGAGAAAATGGTGTTCTATTCCGAGAATGAGCTCAACATTTCTGCGAGCTCGAAATCCCGAAAGGGAACGAATCAAGATTTCTCCAGTGTGAATCCAAAAGTGACAGATGTTTTTTTTTTTTTTTGAAAGTGTCAAGATTGGACTTATAAAAGAGAGCAAATGGTATTCCAATTCGAAAATGAGCTCAACATTTCTACGAGCTCGAAAGTCCGAAAAGGAAGGAACCAGGATTTCTCAAATATAAATCCAAAAGTGATGGAAGTTTTTTTTTTTTTTGTTCTTTTTTTTTTTAGAGATTTTTTTTTGAAGAGATTTTTTTTTTAGAGTTCACATAGATCTCCAATTCGATCTTATGAAACCTCAGTTGATAGATCAGCCCCCAGATAAGGGTAGGATTACTTAATGAACCCGTTTGGAGGACCCTTGCCTAGAACAGTCTAGCTGTCTCCACACTCTGGACAAGGCTTTTCTTAGATCCACTTTGGTCAAAGAACGCAATTGGTGCAACTTTAGTGGTTTTTTTTTTTTGAAAGATTTTTTTTTATGGATTCATAGAAGAGAGCGAATGGTGTTCCATTCCGAAAATGAGTTCAACATTTCTGCGATCTCGAAGTTCGAAAAGGAAGAAGCCAAAGTTTCTCCACTTAAAACCAAAAAAAGGAAAATCTGGAATTTTTTTTTTAATCAGATTTTTTTTTCATGGATTCATAGAAGGGAGCAAATGGTGTTCCATTCCGAAAATGAGTTCAACATTTCTGCGATCTCGAAGTCCGAAAAGGAAGAAGCCAAAGTTTCTCAACTTAAACCCAAAAGAGGAAAATCTGAAATTTTTTGTAAATCAGATTTTTTTTTTAATTTTTTTTTATGGATTCATAGAAGAGAGCAAATGGTGTTCCATTCCGAAAATGAGTTCAACATTTCTGCGATTTCGAAGTCCGAAAAGGAAGAAACCAAAGTTTCTCAACTTAAACCCAAAAGGGAGAAATCTGAATTTTTTTTTTAAATCAGATTTTTTTTGTGGATTCATAGAAGAGAGCAAATGGTGTTCCATTCCGAAAATGAGTTCAACATTTCTGCGATCTCGAAGTCCGAAAAGGAAGAAACCAAAGTTTCTCAACTATGAATCCAAAAGAGGGAAATTTGAAATTTTTATAAATCAGATTTTGTTTCTTTTTGAGAATTTTTTTTTTTGAAACAAGAAAGACTGGAAATAAACTCAAAAGAAGAAATTTCCAAGAATCCCATCTCATGTGTTTTTCTTTTTTTAGATGCAAGATCCAACATAGGCCACCAACTAAAAGGAGCCAAAGAATCCAAACATTGTGTTCTCAAATGAACAGGGTCCCACCGGGTATGCCAACTTGATGGACCGCGCCCCTACGTTCCTCCTCCGCTGCCATCCGCCCCGGGTCTGTCGGGGTCCGGAAGGAGGGAGAGGGAAGAAAGAAAGGCGGGTATCAACATTTTGTGGGTATGCCAGATTTTCTTTTCTACTTGGAATTTAGAGTAGTGATCCGGAGATCCACCTTCACAAGTAGAAAGGAAATCAACTTTTTCCTAACTTTCCATTGCACACATATTTTAAAGAAAAGAGACAAGTTTGTTTTGAATGCCGTGAGAGGCGATTTTCTTTGTTTGCCTTGAAAGGTGATTTTGGTGCCGTGAAAGGCGATTTTGCCGTGAAAGGCGGTTTACAAATCTCATCAATAATGAAAAGACAAGAAATGTGAATTTTGTGTCTCTTTAAGAAAAAATACAATACAATAGAAAAGAAAGAAATGGAATCTAACTTTTCATGCGATTGTGGGGGGCCCGTTCAGATCGACAGTCGCGAGTCATGTATGGACTCCGCCATCGTCCTTCAGATGAGAACTTTGATGCTTGATTTCTTGGCTTGGCTCCAACCTCAGATTTTTAGAGGATAAGGACCAAGATAAGGTCCTATATCCAGTAAAAAGCTGAGTAGACGGGCTGAAAAGCCGCATCTAGCCATGTTGGATAGAAGGAGAGGTGGCCTTGGGGGGGTGGCCCCCCAAGGGGCTTTGATAACCTTGTAGTTCTTGTTGTAGTAGAGTTTTCTTCAACAGAGGAGCAGAGTTGTAGAGATTTCTCCGAGGATTTTTGAATGATTTTCTGGCGATTTTTCTCTGGATCTAGAGCAGGAATTGCTGATGATTTCGATGCTTCTGATGCTTCTGATCCTTCTGATGATTCTCATCCCTGGAATGCTTGGAGGGGACTCCTATTTATAGGCTTTTAGGAGTGGTTTATGGTCATTTATGGCAATTATGGCAATAAAGCCAAGTTATGGGAGGAGTTACAGGTTTAATTGCTTTTTGTTTTGTAACTCCTGACCCTTGGATTTCATTGGCCAAAGGAGAGTCATGGGCATTTAGTTGCCTTTAATCTCCATTATGTTAGGAGTTTCATGGCTTGAATGCCATGATTGCTTGGACTTGTAACTCCTAAACGGAGGCTTCTGATTGGGCCGTCCAAGATAATGGGTTAATGACCGCATTAACTTGCCATAAACGGGTCATTTAACTTCATTAATTGATTGCCCGGGCGCTTGAAGAGTCGCGGGCCGTGCCGCGTCCTATGGGATTCTTCTTGCGATGATCACCAATGGACCCACATGCTATTTGATGTCGGATGGTGATCTAGTTTCAAACATTGGTTGATGTCAGCGGGCCAGCAACATCTGTCCAGTCGATTTCGCGATCAGGCGGGCAGAAAGTGTGCTTTCTTGGTCAGCCGTTTGACGATCTTGAGGCGTCCGATGATGATCTAATGATTCCAGTGATGGATTCGTGATGTTGATGAAGATCGACGAATATCATGCACAAAAAGTCAGATTTTGGAAAAATCACAGGGGCCAATCAACTCGAAACGTGAAAAGTACCCGAAAAATGGGGTTTTTGGGCGAGGTCCGGCGGCCCGGACCTCCATGGTCGCCGGCGACCATGGGGTTTGTGCCCCATGGTCGGCCGTCTTCCGGTCTCCTTTTCTTCGCCGTTTTTCGTCCGTTTTCGCTTCTGCTTTCTCCTGCATTTTCTTTGGAATTTCCTCTCATTTATTGGCTGGATTTCCCTCAAGAAAACCTGACGAGAAGCCGTGCAAATCGGATCGCAAAGTTTCCCATTTTCTGAAAAGCCGAAGACTTTGCTGTGGAAAACTGCTGATTTTTTTGTCAAGCGTCGAAACTAGGTCAAACGATGTCGGAATGACCTGAAATTCGATGTGTAGCTTCTTGAGCAGTAGACGAGACCAGCCATAGGCTTTTGTTCAGGTTTTGAAGCCGTTTGGGGGCCCGCAAATGCTTGACTTGATTTCACCACGAGGGAAATGCCGAGCTTTGACTTTTGGTCAAACGATGTCCGATTGACCTGAAATTTGACGTGTGACTCCCTCATCAGTAGATAAGACCAACCATAGGCTTTCGTTTGAGTTTTGAAGCCATTTGAAGTCATGCAAACGCTTGCCTTTATTTCACCGCGAGGGAAATGCCAAGCTTTGACTTCTGGTCAAACGATGTCCGATTGACCTGAAATTTGTTGTGCAGCCCTTTGGAGGTATGTAGAAGCCACCCATGTGCTCTGTTTGATGAGTGACGATCTCGGTAGTTCTCGCTACCTAAGGGCTTGATTTTGTTGCTCGAGAGTTGACGGAGGGTCAAACGGTGTCGGTTTGACTTGAAACTTGACATGTAGCCTTTCGGAGGTATTTTGAGATCATCCGTAGGCTCTGATCGAAGATTTGGGGTCTTCGACACTGTCGCCTCCGGGGGCTGCTGCTTAGCTGTTGGAGAACTGAAGCTAGGCCAAATGATGTCGGAATGGCCCGAAACTTCGTGTGTACCTCTCTTTTGGTTGTTTTGAATGACCTTGCAGTTTTTGTTTGATTCTGACAAGATCTGATGGTTGAAGTGGCGCATGCCTATTTTTGGTAGGATGCGGCTCCATGTAGCTTTTGGTGTGAAGAGGCAAAGTGACATTTTTGGTGTCAACATATACTATACTGGATATCTGTCATGCATTGGGCTTAGTCAGCATATATCAGTCTAACCCAGGTCCTAACCATTGGACTGCTGTAAGATGTGTTCTCAAATCCTTGAGAAGGACTAGAGATTACATGTTGTTTTGTGGCAATAATGAGTTGATTCCAGTCGGTTACACATATTCTGACTTCATGTCAGATAAGGATTCCAAGATATCAACTTCTGGGTATGTGTTTATGATATAGCTGCTTGAGAAGGAACAAAAGAAGCAGATTGGCTCAAAAGATTCCTTATGGAACTTGGAGTGGTATTTTTGGCAAGACAGCCGCTCACAGTTTACTGTGATAACAACAGGGCAGTCGATAAGTCCAAGGAACCCAGGAGCCAAAAACATGTACAGATGTAGTTACACATGGTCAGAGAGATTGTGCAGAGAGGTGATACTGCTATCACCTAAATAGACAATGTAGACAATCTGGGAGATCCCTTTACTAAGCCTTTGACTACCAAAGTCTTTGAGCAACAAGTAGATGAGATGGGCATGAGATGCAACCCTGACTGGCATTGAGCCCAAGTGGGAGATTGTTAGATTTTATGGTCTCAATACCAGTATATGATGAATAGATTGATTAATTTCTTTATTTATCAATATAATCATGCTTTCCTTTCATGAGATGAATGGTGATTTATTACTTCATGCACATGACCAATACAAATGACATAATGGTTCATGAGATGAACCGGAGTCCACAAGTATACTAGATGTAATACATGTGTATGGATGAGATCCACATACAGGAGATATGTATTCATATCTTATACTTAAATTATCTTCACAACTAGTGATGAGATTGGACATCTCATCTGACAAGGTTGCAGCATTTTGTTCACTATGAGATAGTGTGATTTATCTCGATCATCAGAATGTAAGATTCTGGATCATGATGCTGGTACATTGGATGTATTGAAGGACCATGAGAAGCACCTTATATACACTGTCTTTATTTTAAGGTCTGCTCTCATAATTCCCTAGCAATAGGCTCAAAATCCAGAGACATTAATGAACTCAAGTTTCTATCTATTCATTTGCTTTGAATCACCAATGAGTGAGGCCAATTGTAGGTCAACACCTCGGTGATTTCGGTACGTGGTAGTAGAGCTGTGGGAACATTCAATGATCAAGATGGAATCTATCTTTAATATCCCCTTGTGCCAATTAATGGATTTATCATTGGTAAGTGCGCACCCATTCCGATTAAGAGTTAATTGGATCGGTACCAAATGATCACTATAATTAATTGGCGCTCAAGGATAATAAGATATGGATCTAATTTGGTGGACATGTCCATTTGATCCATGGATATAGATGGAGGGGCCTACTTGTGGTACTGTGGAAGTTAATGGTCTTCATTGTAATTTATTCCTAAGACTGGAGTGCAATTGCATTTATATAGTGGAGTTATTTGCAATTACCTGTGGGTCCGGATTGCACATGAGATGTGGGGTCTCGTGTCCCAGTTGGAGCCAGCTTTCTAAGGAATCCCTAGTGGTCCCCACGCTAGCCCAAATTATTAAAAAGATACTAATCCTACTTGAACTCTAATAGGAAGGTTACTATTTCTATTTGAAATGAGACTTCTAATAGTGGTAATAGTAATCTACTAATTATTAATGGAAGTAGGACTTCTATTTTAATTAGAAAGGAGAAAGCTACTAATAGTTGTAGAAGTGAGACTTCTATGGCAATTAGTAAGGGAGAGTTTTACTAATTTGTAATAGGAGTTAAACTTCTATTTCAAATAGGAAAAGTGGAGTTATGGAGGGCTATAAATAGAGGAATAATCCTCTCAAATTCGTGCATAATAATAAGAGCACTTTTCAGCCCCTTGTGCAAGAGGTGTGTAAGTCTTCTTCTTCTCAAAGTTCCCCTTTCTTTCACCTTTGGGTCCATAGAGTTACTAGTAGGGTTTTCTCTTGAGGATTCCACCATCTTCTTGAGAAAAAGAGATCTAATACGGGACATAGCGTGGAAGATCAAAAGGAGTTGAATATTTTGATTTGGATTGTGAAGTTGTTCATCACCAAAGTAAAGAAATCAAATCCTCCATTAGAGCACAACAAAGCTCCAAAGGTATATCTACATCCTTGCATGTTGTGGATTTCGTGGTAGCATGTTTATGTGTTGTTTTCTATTTTGTGGATAGTATATGTTGCTGTACATGGCTATGAGATTGAGGGAATTGCATCCTGGATTGGGTTTGTTGCATTCTAGACAATTGATCCCTGTATCAAGTGGGTCAAAAGTTTTGAAACCTGTCTGGAAGGCCCACCTATATTCCAACAAAACAGTCATTGTGCACTAAATCTGTACCCAAAACTTGATATTCCCGAAACCCGCGAAACATAGACTTTTTGGAAACTAGATATTTCGACGATCTTCGTCGAATTCATCCGTGGTCCCGAAAGAGATGATTTCAGCCCAATTAGATTTCTAGTGGTGGAGCCCACTCCCCACTTGTTTATAAGGAAACCTTTCCCTTCCATTTCCTTTTTCCAGCACAAAAAGAAACTAGGGTTTGCTTTTGGCAACTTTTCTTCTTCCTCTTGCTCTCTCCACACCAAGCTTGAATTAATCAAGAAATGGGAGTTATCATTCTCCTCCCCACCTTGCAAGCTTCCTTTTGATACCATTTGTAGAAGAATCCACCAACTTTGACATCTTCATTGAACTAAACCTTGCCATTTGTAGAACCTACAAGTAAGTAATCCCTCCCTTCTTCTAGATTTGCATTCTTCTAGCCTTAGAGAAGCTTCATTTCCATTATTGTAAGGTTTCCCTTCCTATTTCTTGTTTTGACCCATTTTAGGGTTTGCTTTGGGGATTTTTGTTCATAGCTTGGACCTTTGGCTTGGAAGAGTATAGGAGTTTGATTTCTTGATTTGAAGACACAAGGCAAGTGGATTACTTGATTTTTATGAGCTTTCAATGGTTTCCATGATGAATGTGGTTGACTTGTCATTTCACTCATATTTATTGGCTTGCATTTACTTTTGAAATAAATGCTTGATCGAACCTTGGCTAAGTCATTTAATGTTTTGTAAACATATGGGTTTGGTATTTATTGTCTTTTTGGATGTATCCTAAATGGATGGTTGTGAAATGGTTTCCTTCTTCTTCCTTGAATTGGATTTGATGTTGGAGAATGAGGTGATGGATGAACCTATATTGGATTTTTGGGAGAAGTATAAATAGATGCATTGGAGGAGCTCCTAGCTCAGTTTTATTGCAGGAACCAAGTGGAAGTGGGGAGAATGGTTTTGAGGAGGAGAAAAGGCTCAAATCTGAACACAGTGGGTGATTCCCGCACCTGGCGGTCACCCGGCGGCTAACCGCCAGCTAGCCGAAATGTCACGGTTGCTTTTCCAAAGAGCACACTTCTCCACCTGAAAACTCGGTCAGCTCCACGGTTAGCCAGCGGCTAACCGCCGAACCCATCTGCGGCTAACCGCCAGCTAACCGCACCTTGGCGGTTAGCTTTCCAGTAAGCTGCATTTTTAAAGCCCAGCCGCGGTCAGCCAGCGGCTAGCCGCCCATCCCAGCGGCGGCTAACGGCCAGGTGACCGAAATTTCCCAGGTTTCGGAAAGCTCCTCGCTCGGGCGAACTCTCCGGTTCGCTCGAGTGCTGAGCTTTGTCGGTCGAAGGAGATTCACTAGGCATTGCATGAGGCCATCCGAGAAAGAAACCATATCACAAGGATGTCATTCGAAGTTTTAAAAATTCAAAGTGTATAAGGAGCCCGGAATGTCCCCAAACTCAAGAGTACCAAATTATTATTAGATTGACATACGGGATCCATATTCACTTCAAATAAATCTTGAACCGATGCTTTACCCGAAATTTCGATTGTTTATGGTACTTTATCGATCCCGAGATTTATATTGCATGCCTTGTTTTCCCGAAAGTATTGAATTACACTTGAAATAGTTACTTGTCTTGAAGTGCATTGCACCACATGAAATGACAGTGTGCCCTTGAGCACTCCCGTCTTGCCCGTTTACTTATTGTACCTGATTTACTTGCATATGTCTCGACTTGTTATTTGACCTATTAGTCGGCACCACTAAGCTTGGATAACCCTGTTGGTCTGATCCACCGACTTGGAGATCCCCCTCTTATCCCGCCAGCTGCGGTTTGGATCCCGCTACCCGATTATTACCGTGGTCTTGTCCCGATGCCGCAGATTGCTACTGTGGTCCCCGATGCCCGGCTCGCTACCGTGGTCATGTATAGTATTGTATATGTATATGTATTTATATGAGATCCACTGTTTCTCCTCACCTCGAGTGACTGAGACCAGTGCCTAGTTATTGCTCTATCGCTTTAGTGATAGAGGACTTAGCTTCGTGTGGTTGCCATCTTGCTTGTTTCCCGTTTCCTTGGTCACCTTACTTGTTTTACATTGCATCCTTGTAATTGAATAAATGTTTTATCTCGTTCATAGAAATTGTTATTTAAACAGGTTTACATGTTTTGAAGGTAAATTCATGTATTTTCATATTGTTATTGTGTTTTATACATTTGCTAAACCATCGTGTTTGACCTACTCTTTGGTACTCAGGTCCCGTTGTTGGATATCCCGAGGAGGAGCTTGAGGAGGCGGTCGTAGAACCGCAACAGTTAGTTGAGTGGCGTGCTGATGACGTCATGTAGACGTTTGGTGGCTATGAGAGACTTAATATTTTGAGAGAACTATTTAACCATTCTTTGGATTGGTATTTTGTTATATTGGCCTTGTGGGCCTCTATTTTTGGGGAAATGTAATTAAATGATAATTGTATAAACTTTAACTTACTTTGGGTAAACATGCTATAGATCATTGCTCATTCTGATACAGTATCTTTGTACTTGTGATATTGTTTTATGACCAAGGATGGTTGACTATTCGATTTGCTACACGCTTCCGCACTTAATAGAAATGTTCATTTATGGTTGTGATATCCTCACCGCGGACACCTGTGGGAAATTAAATAAACGTATGTTATTATTAAACAGATGTTGTGGTTATCTATTCACCATCATTTGAGATGTAACGTCCCGATCCCGGATTCTCGGTCCGGGGTCGCGACAGTTTCCATTGTGGTATGACAGGACATTGGAAAAAGAATTATCCAGATTTTCTGTCTAAGAAGAAGACCTCAGTATGATTGAGTCACTTGTTTCTGAAGTTAGTTTTGCAACTGGTACCTCGGAATCCTTGTGTGTTGACTCCGGTGCAACTAATCACATATGTAATTCGTTGCAGGAGTTTTGGGAAACCAGGAGGCTTAGTGACGACGAAATCATTGTCAACCTAGGATCTGATGCTAAGGCGGAGGTTGTTTCAGTGGGAGTCATTACTTTATGTTTCTCAAATAATAAATTGGTTTTGTCCGACACATTATATGTACTGTCTTTACGGTGGAATTTAATTTCAGTTGCTAGTTTGGTGAATAAAAGTTATTCCGTTACTTTTGGTACTGAAGTTGTCATAAAGAGGAATGGTACTTTTGTATGTTCTGGCAAGGTAACCAATGAGCTTTATTTGTTAACTCCCACAATGTATGAGATACATGATACTGAAACAGTTAATAGACCATCATTAAAGAGGAAATCACCTTCATCTAATCCAACAAAACTTTGGCACTTGAGGCTAGGTCATATAAACCTAAATATGATTGACAGGCTAGTGAAAGATGGTATCTTGCCTTCATTGGTTATAGAACCGATGTCTATCTGTGAGTCCTGTCTGGAAGGCAAAATGACCAAAAGACCCTTTTCATCCAAGGGCAATAGGGCCAAAGATTTATTGGAATTAGTTCATACTGATGTGTGTGGACCCATTAATGTCAGAGCCAGAGGAGGATATGAGTACTTCATCATTTTCACAGATGACTACTCAAGATATGGATACATAGACCTTATGCACCGCAAGTCCGAGACTTTTGAAAAGTTCAAAGAGTTTCGAGTGGAAGCGGAGAAACAATTAGGTAAAAGTATCAAGACTCTTCGATCAGATCGAGGAGGGGAATATCTCTACGGTGATATTATGGGACACTTATCAGAAAATGGGATTCTATCCCAGTTGTCTACTCCTGGTATGCCTCAACAGAATAGAGTAGCGGAAAGAAGGAACTTGACTCTTTTAGATATGTTGAGTTTCTCAAGATTACCTATATCCTTTTGGAGATATCCCTTGGATACTATGATGTACATACTAAACCTCATGCCATCTAAGTCTGTACCTAAGACTCCCCAGGAGTTGTGGTCTGGGCAAAAGCCTAGTCTACAACATTTACACATTTGGGGTTGTCTGGCACACGTGCTAAAGGTTAAGACGGATAAGTTAGAAACGAAGTCGGAAGTATGCACGTTTGTAGGATATCCTAAAGGAACTAAAGGTTGGTTATTCTATAATCCCAGAGAGCAGAAAGTGTTGGTAAGCACCAATGCGGTTTTTCTGGAGGAAGATTACATGATCGACCGGAAATCTTTAGAAAAGGTGATCTTGGAAGAGATTCAAGAGCAAACAATTCCAAATCCAAGTATGACCGAACTTGAGGAAGAACCGCCCTTACCAGACCAAGTAGTTACACCAGTGCCTCGTCGTAGTGGGAGAGTAGTCAGGCCCCCTGACAGGTTCTCATTCTTGGGAGAGTCTTGCAAGGCAATCTCGGAAGAACTGAAACAGGATCCCTGTAACTATGATGAAGCGATTAATGACATAGATTTGGGACGTTGGCAAGTTGCTATGAAAGATGAGATGGAGTCTATGTACACTTGTAGACTTGCCTGCCAATATCAAACCTATTGGGTGCAAGTGGGTCTATAAGAGAAAGAGAGGACCAGATGGAAGAGTTGAGACCTTTAAGGCCAGGATTGTTGCGAAAGGGTATACTCAGAAAAAGGGTATCGATTATGAGGAAAACTTCTCGCCGGTAGCCATGCTCAAGTCCATCCGGATACTCTTATCCATAGCGGCTCATCTCGATTACGAGATTTGGCAAATGGATGTCAAGACTGCGTTTCTCAACGGCCATCTTGAGGAAGACATCTATATGATGCAGCCATACAGTTTTATAGCTAATAACCAAAAGCAAAGAGTTTGCTGCAGAAGTCTATTTATGGACTGAAGCAGGTATCCCGAAGCTGGAACATCCGTTTTGACTGGGCAATCAAATCATTTGGTTTTAGTCAAAATCTAGATGAGTCATGTGTGTACATGAAAAATGAAGGTGACAGGGTAGTTTTTCTGGTTTTATATGTCGACGGCATCCTTCTCCTTGGGAAAGATATAAAAATGTTGTCAATAGTAAAAGTTTGGTTAGCAAAGACTTTTGATATGAAGGACTTGGGAGAAGCTAGTTACATCCTAGGGATCAAACTCCATAGAGACCGGAAAAATAGGATGATTGGCTTATCCCAACCTGCTTACAGAGATAAGGTACTAGTACGGTTTGCTATGCAGGACTCCAAGAAGGATATCACACCTTTTAGGCATGGAGTGCACCTTTCCAAGGATCAGGGTCTCAAGACCCCGAAGGAAAAGGAGCCGATGAGAGCAATTCCATACGCTTCGGCTGTTGGTAGCCTCATGCGCTATGCTATGTACTAGACCGGATATTTGTCATGCAGTGGGCTTAGTCAGCAGATATCAGTCTAACCCAGGTCCTAACCATTGGACTGCTGTAAAATGTATCCTCAAGTACTTGAGAAGGAGTAGAGATTACATGTTGATTTACGGCAGTGATGAGCTGATTCCAGTCGGGTACATAGATTCTGACTTCATGTCAGACAAGGATTCCAGGAAATCCACCTCTGGTTATGTGTTTATGCTTGGCGAAGGAGCTATAAGCTGGAGGAGTATTAAACAGGAATGTACCGCTTATTCCACTTCTGAGGCTGAATATGTAGCGGCTTGTGAAGCAGCTAAGGAAGCAGTATGGCTCAAAAGATTCCTTTTGGAACTTGGAGTGGTACCTTTGGCGCGACGGCCGCTCACAGTTTATTGTGATAGCAACGGGGCAGTCGCTCAGTCCAAAGAACTCAGGAGCCATAAAAGCCAAAATCACGTACAGAGGAAGTATCACTTGGTCAGAGAGATTGTACAGAGAGGTGATATTGCAATCACCTAGATAGCTTCTGTGGACAATCTGGCAGATCCCTTTACTAAGCCTTTGACCACCAAAATCTTTGAGCAGCATGTAGATGGGATGGGCATGAGATGCAATCCTGACTAGCATTGAGCCCAAGTGGGAGATTGTTAGTTTTGTGGTCTCAATACCAAGTATATGATGTAATAAATTGATTAATTTCTTTATTTATCAATACAATCATGCTTTCCTTTCATGAGATGAATGGTGTTTAATTATATACTTGCACATAACCAATATGAATGACATAATGGTTCATGAGATGAACCGGAGTCCACAAGTATACTAGATCTAATACATGTGTATGGATGAGATCCACATACAGGAGACATGCATTGCAACTCTTATACTTAAATATCTACACAACCAGTGATGAGATTGGGCATATCATCTGACAAGGTTCCAGCACTTTGATCACTATGAGATAGTGTGATTTGTCTCGATGATCAGAATATAAGATTCTGGATCATCGTGCTGGTACATTAAATGTATTGAAGGACCATGAGAAGCACCTTATATACAATGTCATTACTTTAAGGTTTGCTCTCATAATTCCCTAGCAATAGGCTCATAATCCTAAGACATTAATGAACTCAAGTTTCTATCTATTCATCTGATTTGAGTCACCAATGAGTGAGGCCAACTGTAGGTCAACACCTCGGTGATTTGGGTACGTGGTAGTAGAGCTGTGGGAACATTCAATGGTCAAGATCGAATCTATCTTTAATATCCCCTTGTGCCAATTAATGGATTTATCATTGGTAAGTGCGCACCCATTCCAATTAAGAGTTAATTGGATCGGTACCAAATGATCACTATAATTAATTCGGGCTCAAGGATAAAAAGATATGGATCTAATTTGGTGGACATGTCCAATTGATCCATGGACATAGATGGAGGGGTCTACTTGTGGTAATTGGGAAGTTTAGGGTCTTCATTCTAATATATTCCTAAGACTGGAGTTCAATTGCATTTATATAGTGGAGTTATTTGCAATTAATTGTGGACCCGGATTGCACATGAGATGTGGGGTCGCGTGTCCCAGTTGGAGCCAGCTTTCTAAGGAATCCCTAGTGGTCCCCACGTTAGCCCAAGTTATTAGAAAGATACTAATTATAGTAGAACTCTAAAAGGAAATAGAAAGTTACTATTTCTATTTGAAGTGAGACTTCTAATAGTGGTAATAGTAAAGTTACTAATTATAATGGAAGTGAGACTTCTATTTAAGAAGAGAGTTACTAATTGTTAGAGAAGTAAGACTTCTATTTCAATTAGTTAACAAAGAGGAGTTGTGGCTTGAGGGCTATATAAAGAGGAATTAACCCCTCTTGGACGTCCTCCATGCTATTCTATCTAGGGATTCACGCCCAGCCCCCTATTTGAGCGCAAGTGTTGCATCTCTTCCTCCCTTCCCTCTTCTAGTTCTCTTCTAGTTTCCTTAAGAGCTTTCTCTTGAAGATCCCACCCATCTTCTTGAGGAAAGAGAATCTAATACGGGTCATAGCGTGGAAGATCAAAAGGTCTTAGAGATTCTGATTTGATTAGTGAAAGAGTTTCATCATCAAAGAAAGACACAAGTTCTCCATTAGAGCACTACTAAACTCCAAAGGTATAATCTACTTCCTTGTATGTTGTAGATTTCGTGGTTGCATGTTTAGGTGTTGTTTCTATCTTCTAGGTAGGTTATATTGTTGTACATGATTTATGATTTTGAGGGATTGCATCCTGGATTGGGTTTTGTTGCCTTCTAGATAGTTGATATCTGCATTAAGTGGGTCAAAAGTTTTTGAAACCTATTTAAAAGGCCTACCTACTTCCAACAATTTTCAGTTCTCTTACACGGCAGATGGTGAGGAGAGAACTATTTCTACCCGGTCGACCTTTGATCGCACTATCTTGATCATGAGTCTTTCTCCCACATGCCCCAAGAGGAAAGATCCTCCGAGCTGGGTGAAGGGGACTAATGTGATCAAGATCGGGGTTTTTGTTAGCGGACTTTCCGGTTATGCAGAGAAGTCGCCTGTTCGCATGGATATGTTGATGCCAGCCAGCGGTTACCAAGGTTCTGATCATCCATCAGTCGATTTGAGACCACTGGGCCTTGGCATTTTTCAGGGTGACAACAACAATTGGGTGAAGCCTTTTCGACTTCGTGGCCGTTTCAGCGCTGACACAAGCTAGGAGTCATGGACTGATCACACCATGCATGTTGGCAGGACCATTCTGAAGGAGACCGAGATCTTTGATGCGGTTCGCGCTTTTTGGCAAACCGTGGTTTTCTCCGATGAAGGCTTTATGGCCATGTTGGAGTCATTCCTTCCACAAACCAACACTTTCATTGTCACGAATGGTGAGATTGGTTTTACTTTGAATGAATTGAGTGCCATCACTGGGCTGCCTGTCCTCGACAAACTTTATGAGGAGTTCATGACTATTGACAGTGTCCTTGAGGAGCAGCCTGAGGAATTCAAGCTTTATACTTTCAGCTTGTCACCTTCTATGATTTTTTGAAGGAGAAGGAGGGCTTGAAAGTCAGGTCTAGCAGTTGGAGGAGTTTTGGCTCCTTGTTCCCCAAATTCTTTGACAGCAAGGAGTCTTTTGATAGCACGACTCGGGAGGCCAGAGCTAAGACTCCAGGTTCGAAGTAGACTTCCGTCACACGAGGAGACTTGAAGGACTTCTTCATGAGCACAGATGCCATTTATTCTAACATTGTGCTGCAGAGGGATCTCACTGTTTACTTCACCTACTGGCTGAGTGAGGCTGTTTTCGCTGGAGGAGATGGAACGCACATCAGACTGCATTGTATTTTTCCGGCTTGTCAGATGGTATTTGGAGAGCGGCTTGCTTTGGTGCCTGCTCTTTACTCCTATTTGTGCACCGAACTGCAGGCTGCTGCTTTTCTTGTTCAGCTTGGGCTCCCTATGAACATGGTATCTTCAGCCCATATTTTTTATTCGTGGTATGTTTACCATTTTCCCGGCATCCATCGTTTAGGAATTCCACAGGATGACCCTTTCATGATTCGATTAGCTAGAGGGACAGCAGTTTCTGAATCTCTTTTGTCTGCCCGTTTGAGGATCTGACGGTTCAGGGACGTCAAGATTAGGTAATCTTCAGTGAAGCTCTCTCCAGGTTTACGGAAGAAGGTTTTTTATTTTGGTGTCTCCCGTGATTCCACCAGGGCAGGGTCAGGAAGACACTATTCTTTGACAAACGTAAAAAAGAGGTGGCTTTTTAACATACGCATTGGTTCGATGGTATACTGTAGACATCAATTTGTTGATATCCAGTCGTATGTCCCCTCGCGTTTTGCACTGCAGTTGAGCTTCTCTCAAGGCATTGTTGGAGCACCTTCGAGCATGGTGAAGCGTTTTGGAGGTTTGCAGGATGGAAGGAATGCATGGGCTTTTTACTGTGCGGAGGACACTATCACCATGATTTCCTATCCTGAGTTGCCCACTTTCCGGACTGTTGGCTATACGAATGGTTCGTATAGAGCTTTTTAGTGTACCGGGGGCTTTCCAAGAAAGAGCTCGATGTCAAGCAATCTTCTGGGAAAGGTCTTGGCAGATCAGATGGAGTCCATCGAGAGGAAGTTTTGGCTTTCCTTCTGGAAAGAAGCACATGATAGGCTTTCTTGGTGAACATGACGTCATCAGATCAGGAGCTATACAAGAGATACCTGGTGAGGCCTTGAAATAACTAGAAGAGGAGGAGGCCGAGATCAGCGCTTGGATGTAAGCGGAACGAACGAAGGCTTCCTTGGAGTCCACTGGGAGGAGCAGACCATCTGGCGAGGAGTCAAGCGAAGGTCCTGACTTTGATGATGGGGCGGGTACTTCAAGTAAACCGGCCCATAGAAGCAAAAGGAAGAGAGGGCAACGCCGAAATAAGAGGGACGACACGATGACTCTCCTAATTCAAAAGTCCCTCTCACCATTGCTGAAGAGATGTCAGGGGACACTGATGAGCCTTTGGAAAAGAGGAGCCGAGAGGAAGAGACCGTTAATGAAGGTATGATTCCTGCTCTTTCCTTTTCCATTTCTTTCATTGGGATTTTCTTGTTTTTTATTTGCCTTCTCTCCCTTTTTTTAGTGGGAGATGGTGATTTGGTGATGCCTGAGGTTCCGAATGATGAGGCAGTGATGGATCCGATTACAACATCTGAAGAAGAACCGAAGGACTCTGGAGTGATTCCAGAATCTTCACCTGGTATGACTTCTTTGTGTTTTTTTTTTTTTTGTCTGTGCTATCATTTGCTAACATGTTGCTTGTTTTCTTGTCAGCTGACTTGCCACAGGATTCTGAAGATTTCGAGCCATCCATGGACGCGACCTTTGACGATGCTTCAGATGAACTCATGGAGGCAGAAAGTATTATGCCGATCGTCGAAGAACGTATTTGTAGCAATAACCCTGACGATAATGATTTTTCAATAGGATCATATTCATACCCCTTTTTTTTGTTTTTGCTGGCAGGTTGTGAAGTAACAGGAGAAGTTCCCCCATCTTTCTCAGGGCCAGAGCAGGGGATGCCTGCAGTTGATCTAGGTGTAGGGACTTCTTCTTCAAGTTTCAATGTGGTACATATGACATCTTTTGAGGAGATTCCTCCGCCAGTGTCTCCAATTAGAAAGAGTCTAATGATCACTCCTCCAACATGGCATGACACGGGCAGTCGACCGATGGAGAGGGGCCTTCATCCGGGCCATCTCTTTAGTATGCGAAGAAAGTGTTGAAGAGCGTTTTGAGCTCATGGGTCGAAACTCTTTCTTCTGGCCATTTGGAAGTTGGCTTTGGTATGATCAAGCATGTACATGACATCCTTACTGATAGCGAAGAGGTCGGTCTAGACATTGCAACTGCGAAGGCTTTTGTTGATGAAGTCATAGCTCTAGGCAACAAGTGGAATGAGACTAAGAGCTTCCCAAGCGGTGACTTCTTTAATGAGATATTTTTGAAGCCTTCTAGCGAGGTCAAGTCTGAACTGAACGAGACCTTACGGACTCGGAAGCAATTTGTTTGGGAGAGGAATGTCACCGAGTTGGCTATCATTGAGCTAACAGAAGACCTGCGTCGTTTGGATATGGAGGTCATCGAGGCCAGGCAGCATCTTGAGTTATTGGAGGAACAAGCTGCTGCCAAATGGGACGCCATTGTGGAAGCTCGTGCTAGAGAAGGGACTCTGATTCGCCAAGTCGAGGAGGCTTAGAGTAATCTCCGGAGGAAGGCTTAAGAGTACGAACAATGACAGATTCTTTGGGAAGAACTTCCCCGTGCTGCAGATGGGTCGCGGTGTTCTGCCACATTTTATGGAAAGATTTTGAAGAAGTGTGGCCTAGAAGCTTTGGAGGCTAAGGCCAAGAGTCTGCTTGAAGAGTTGAATCTTTGGTTGAATACCATGTTAGACTAAACTCCTGATTTCTGTAACAAACTCTTTTTCTTCTTCTCTTTTTGGTACCTCCATGTAAAAAACATGTTTGGTACTTAATATTCCTTTTACTCAAGTTCTTTTTTATGAAAATAAGCAAAAGCTGGTTGAGGATGTTTGTTTAAAAATTTGACCAAAAGGTTGTCATTTTGTGAAAATCTTCTGTGAAAGGGTTGTTTTGGGCATGAAAGCCAGATTTTGTGGCGAAAGGTTGACTTTTTGATAGCTTGAAAGCTGGATTTTGTGATGGCGTGGGAGCCAATTTTTGTGGCATAAGAGCAAAAAATTGTTTGCGGCATGGGAGCCAAAGTTTTTGAGATGGCATGAAAACCGAATTTTGGAGATGGCATAAAAGCCGAATTTTTGAGATGGCATCAAAGCCGAATTTTGGAGATGGCATAAAAGCCGAATTTTTGAGATGGCATGAAAGCCGGTTTTTGAATTGGCATGAGCAGGGAGGCGACTTTTAGTCGATACTTGCACTTTTGAATTGGTGTGTAAGTATCGACTAAACGTCGCTTCCTTGCTTTTTTTAAAAATTTTGGTTTTGAAGGTATCGATTGAATGTCGCTCCCCCATAAATTTTTTTTTTAAAATTGGGTTGTGGATATCAACTGGAATGTGGTGTCTCCATAATTTTGAAATTTTGAAACTTTGGGTTGTGGATATCAACTGGAACGTTGCGTCTCCACGATTTTTTGGAATTTTGAAAAGTTGGGTTGAGGATAACAACTGGAATGTCGCGTCTCCCCGATTTTTGAGGTTTTGCAAGTGTTAACACCAAAAAAGTCACTTTGCCTCTTCAACATCAAGAAAGCCGCATGAAGCCACATCCTACTACAAAAAGGCGTTGCTGCTTCAAGCATCAGATCTTGTCAGAATCAAACAAAAGCTGCAAGATCCTTCAAGGCAGGCAAAAGAGGGGTTCACATGAAGTTTCGGGCCATTCCGACATCATTTGGCCTAACTTCACTCCTCCGGCAGCCAAATAGGCACTCCTGGCGGCAGCGGCGTCGAAGACATCAAAACTTCGATCAGAGCCTACGGATGGTTTCAAAATACCTCCAAAAGGCTCCACTTCGAATTTCAGGTCATTCCGACAACGTTTAACCCGGCTTTGATGCTCCGAAAGAAAATCAAGCCTCTCGGTAGCGAGAACCATCGGGACCATTACTCATCAAATGGAGCACATGGATGGCTTCAACATGCTTTAAAAGGGATGCACGTCAAATTTTAGGTCATTCCGGTGACGTTAGACCCGACTTTGACACACTGAAAAAAATCAAACCCCTCGGCGATGGAGCACCCCGGGATCATGACATCCAAATTGGAGCTAATGGATCATCTCAAAATGACTCCAATAGGCTCCCTGTCAAATTTCAGGTCAATCGGACATCGGTTGACCCACATCAAAGCGCGACATCTTTCTCATGGCGAAATCAAGCCTAGCAGCGACGGAAACCCAAACGGCTTCAAAACTCAAACAAAAGCCCATGGTTGGTCCTATCTACTGCTTAGGAAGCTTCACGTCAAATTTTAGGTCATTCCGACATCGTTTGACCTGGTTTCGACTCTTGACAAAAAAACAAAAACTCTGCACGGCAAAGTCTTCAACTTTTCCAAAAAATAGGAAACTTTGTGCTCTGATTTACACGACTTCTCGTCGGGTTTTCTTTAGGAGAAGCAAGCCAAAAAATTAGGAAAAATGTCAAGAAAAATACAGGAGAAAGAAAGAAACAAAATGCTCGAAAAACGACCGACAAAGCGGCGACCAAAGGGGAGAAATTTCCCCATCGTCGCCGGCGACCATGGCCCACGGTCGCCGGCGACCATGGGTGCATGGTTGCCGGCGACCCCGGAAATCGGGTCTCCGTATTTCGGCCAAAGGGCCCTTTTTCCGATTCTCTTTGCATTTCGGGACTTCTGGCCCCTGTGATTTCCTGAAAATTTGATTTTCGACTCTCGAAAATGGCTGATCTTCGTCGACATCTCGGATCTGCCGTCAAGAGCATGAAATCGTCATCGATCGCTCCAAGATCTCCAACTTGCCGACCAAGAAAGTACACTTTCTGTCCGACCGATAAAAAAATTGACAAGATAGATGTCACCGGCCTGCTAGTATCAACCAATGTCTGAAGCTGCATGATCATCCGACATCGATCAACATGAAAATCCATCGTCGATCATCGCAAGGAGAATTCCAAATGACGCGGCACGGCCCACGACTCTTCAAATCCCCGGCGACCACTTAATGCTGTTAATTGACCCAACTAAATGCGGTCATTAACTCATTATTTTGGACGGCCCAATCAGATTCAAGGAAATGGGCGTTACAAGTCAAAGTCATCATGGCATTAAAGCCATGAAACTCCTTTCATCATGGAGATTAAAGGCGATTAAATGCCTACTATCTCCACCGACCAATCAGAAGCCAAGAAAAAGGAGTTACAAAATAAAGGAATTAAAACTTGTAACTCCTCCCATTATGCAGCTTTAAATGCATTAAAGCCCATAAAATCACCTAAAGGCTACCAAATGCCTATATAAGGAGGTGATTCCAAGAAGAAGCAAGCCCGAATCCCGGAATCTCGAATTCAAGATCCAGAAATCCATCTAGAAATTCTGATACTCTGAAGAAACTCTGCTGCAACAAACACGAAAAAGGTGATAGAAGTCCCTTGGGGGGCACCCCCCCCCCCCAAGAAAAAGCGTTCTCTTCTCCTATTGAACATGGCCAAGGCGTGGCTCTTCAGCCCGTCTCTTCATTTTTTATTGGATATAAGACCTTCCTTTGGTCCTTATCCTCTAAAAAACTGAAGTCCAAACGAAGCCAAAGAATCAAAACATCAAGCGTTCTCATCTGAAGGATGATGGCGAAATCCATACATGACTTGCGACCGTCGATCTGAACTGGTCCTCACAATCTCCTGAGAAGTCAGATTCCCTTTCTCACTTTTCTGTTGTACTTTGTATTTTCTTTAAGAGACAAAAAATCGCCTTTCTCGGCAAACTTGCCTTTCACAACAAACAAAATGAAATCGCCTCTCATGGCATTTTAGAAATTGTCTCTTTTCTTAAATATATGTGCAATGGAAAGTTAGAAAAAAGGTTGATTTCCATTCTACTTGCTGTTAGACCCCGACCCAGACTAATTCGATTAGTATACGATTAGTGTGTGTTTAGTCCTAAGTGGGTTTAGTTATAGTTGGGTTAGAAATAATTAGTGTAGTCCTGGATACAGCTATGGGAATTTTGAGGACGTTTAGTGTTAGGCAGACACACTCAGGAAGGCCTGAGTGCACGTGTAAGCTTGGGAGGATTGTATCGGGTTCCGTGTAATTGTGATTTTGAATTCATTTGAATGATTTTACTATGTGTTACGACTTTCGTTTTCAGCCCAAAAACCCAAGTTCTGGCGCAAAAAGGGTAAAGCTGTCTTTTATACACAAATCTGGACACAAATTTCGAGATCTCAAAACCATGTCAAAAATATACTTTTTGGAAACTAGATATTTCGAGGGTCGTTTTATCCTTCTTCGTCGAGTTCATTCGAGGCCCGCATGATCACGTTTTTTTTGTCAATGCTAGGATTAGATTCTTTGGGCCCCATTGGCCTTACTTAAACCTTACCTTCATCTCTTTTCATTCACTTTCCCAAATCCTGCGACTTTCTTAACTTAGGGTTGAAAACCCCCTTTTCCTTTCCACTTTATTCCTCTTGCATGCTCTAGCTAGAGATCTCCAAATAGAATTACAAGACCATTATCTTCTTCCTCTCATTGCAAGCTTTCTATTAATACAAATTTCTTGGAGTTTCTTGTGGGACAAGCTCTTCATTTTCTTCATCTCTTCATGTTTGGCCACTTCTAGGTAAGAGCTTCAACCCATACTTTTCATGAAGTCTTTTTGGTTCTTAAAGATCTTGTTTTTCATATTGCAAACCCTTACGTGAAAATGGGTTCCTTGTTTTCATTTTTGTTGAGTTTTGAATGGTTTTCCTTGGGATTCTTGTAGTGTTGGCTTAGCTCTTGAGAAAGAGTGATTGGAGAGGATTGTTTAGCATTTGGGCAAAGGCAAGTAATCTCTATAGGTTCAATGTTGCATGTGTATTTTAGATTACATTGTTGTTCTAGAAATTGTACATATAAACTTGTTTATAAGCTTCATGATCATGTTTTCATTGGATTGAATATTGAAATTGGGAAAAAAATGAACCCTTGGTGAGCATGAAGGCTCAAGGGAATGTATGTGGCCTAAGGATGAGCAGAAGGAGAGAAATGTATTGGAAGTTGTACAAGAGAAAGGTTTTTTCTGCACTCAGCGAGCACAGGCAGAAGCCTGTTCGCTCGAGCGACCATTGGGTCCGCTCGAACGACCAGGCCACTGCTTGGTCCGGGAGCTGACAGAGAGCTGTCCGCTCGAGCGACCTTATGGTCCGCTTGAACGAACTACCCACTGTCTAGTCTGGAGCAAGATAGAGAGTTGTTCGCCCGAGCGACCTTATGGTACGCTCGAGCAAACTGTCTCGCTCGAGCGAAGTGTCAATTCCGCTCGAGCGAACCTGCCAGATTCGGGAAAAAGAATTTTTCCATTTATGTATTTTCTTGAAGGTTGAAAAACTAGACTATGTTGAGGGTTTTGACTTGACATTGTGTGAATGGAACTTCGAAATGCAACTCAACTTCGGGGACACCAATTCTTGTACATTCCGACATTTGGGGTCCCAATTACACAAAGGTCAATTAATGGCCTTAACACATGCTTGACAGACTTCGTTTTTGAATTTCCGTCTTTGTAGGATAAGTACTGTCGCGACCCCGGAACGGATCCCAGGCCCCGCGACGGTGTTGATTGTGATTATTCTTATTTGATCATTATTTTCCCACAGGTTCCCGCGGTGAGGATTCCCAAAGACACGCGGAATCTGACTCACACGTACACGATTGCGGAAGCGTGTAGCAAAACACATCACGATAAGCACAATCAAATATTTAAGTGCTATCACAATAATAAACAAGACATAGCATCAAAGGAAAGAGCTATCAGCATTCCCAAACATAGTTCAAGTTATAAGTTTAACACGAAAGTAAGTTAAGTTTAGTACAACCCATAAGAGACCAATAAAGGTCAATACATTCTCAAAATAGTCAAAAGAAACCCCAAGACTAAAGGTGACGACACTCGAGAACCAGACCGACATCTAAATGACATCGTCGGGCTGCCACTCTCTCACGGGAGTTGGCTCACAAGCCTCCTCCTGACGCTCCTCCTCAAAGGCAACGTCTCTTGCACCTGGGCACCAATAAACAAGGGTCAAACACGACGGTTTGGCAGGTACTCAATGTAGGCATGAACATGAACAATAACATTTAGAGAAAACATGTAAGCAATTCTTTGGTATGAAGTACTATCTAGGTTGAGATACATTTTCAAGAATACGAACAAAAACTGAGATACAAAACAAACTAGCATGAGTACATAATATATCATGAATAGTTACAATCCACAAAGAGCCCATCCTTTCTCTATCATCTATACGATGAAAAGAGCAAGCACGCACGACAAGCACGATATACATAATATAAGCACGACACGATTCCCACATATACGGGGATTCCGGCCGCGGAACCGGACACGCACGATGTGTAATAAATACACGACCAGTCTGCAGACAGTCCACATGTTTAAAGACCCCCAGACAGTGGATCAAACCGAAAGGGCAGTCTAAGCTCAGTGGTGTTTACTTAATTCATGAATGCACAAAACACGCGAAGCACGATCAAACACGTCGAGATGAAAAGGGGGAAATCACTTATCACAACACGACGAGCACGACTAGCACGAGGCATAATATTTATGCAAAACACGCTTAGGAAGTGATCCCCTTTTTCTTAACAAAACTTCAAAACAAGCTTGTACTAACACTTCAAAACAAGTTCACGATGATATTCATCATATCAAAAACCAAAGCACGAACACAAGGCCTATCAAGCACAAGCAAGGACCTTTGGTTTATCTTTGTGCAATTGAGACCCAAATAGTGGAATTTTAGGAAAGGATTGGTGCCCCAGAAGTTCAAAGACATTTTGGGTTTCGAGTGCACAAAATCAGGCTAGAGGTCACTTAACATGTTCTAGTTTTTCCTTCTTACAAAACTCTTCAAGAATAGGAAACTTGTCAAATTCGGTCACCTCGCGGTCAGGTGTCGGCTAGCCGAACTGGGATCTGGCGGCTAGCCGCAAGGTGACCGCCAGGCTGACCGCGGGAATGAAATTCTGTGTTTAGCTCTCGGGAAAAGGAACCGAAATCCTCGGTTCGCCTGCGGTTAACCATAAGTGGGACTGGCGGTTAGCCGTGGGCTGACCGCGAAGCTGACCGCTGAACCCAGGCGAAAATGCTAGCTTCTGGAAAAGGAACCGCTGGGTTCGGTCAGCCTGCGGTTAGCCGCAGTGGGCACAGGCGGCTAGCCGCGAGCTGACCGCTGTGCTGACCGCCAGTGCACAGGAATGCGTTTCAGCACAGATTTTTCACATTTCTCTTCTTCCCTTCCATTCATTCTCATTCCACTTATATTCCCTGAGTCTACATACTCTCCAAGGGACAAGACATATATTTTTCCAAACTTTAAACATCCAACACAAAGGAAATCATGAGTATGAAACTTGTAAACATATTCATGTACAAAACTTCTCAAACAACAATGTAGCTTAAAATAAACATGCACAATGATCCTATAGAGATTACTTGCCTTGCCCAAATGCTAAACACTCTCCTCCAAGATCTTCACACAAGCTAATCTCACACTACAAGCAAAAACAAGAAAACACACAAAACTCACTCAAAATGGAAACAAGGAACCCATTTTCCAAATAGGGTTTGAAAACATGAAAAACATGATCTTAAGGAACTAAAATGACTCCATGAAAAAATATGGGTTGAAACTCTTACCTAGAGAAGGTCAAACAAGAGAGAGGGAAAGAAATGGAGTTCTTGCCCAACTTGAAAACTCAAGAAACTTATATCAATGGAGAGCTTGCAAGGAGATGAAGAAAATGGTAGTCTTAGAATTTCCTTTGGAGCTCTCTAGCTAGATCAAACCAAGTGAGGAAGATGAAGGAGAAAAGAGCTCTCCTTGCCCTAGGTTTAGAACTTGCAGAGATTTGGGGGAATGAGTGAAATGAGAGGAAGAAAGGGTTTTAAGTGATGACTCATGGGCCCCATTTGACTTGAACTTGAAATGGCTAAAACACGATCTTGTGGGCCTCGGATGACTTCGACGAAGAAGGATAAAACGATCGTCGAAATATCTAGTTTCCGAAAAGTATATTTTTGACATAGTTTTGAGATCTCGAAAATTGTGTCCAGATTTGTGCAAGAAAGACAATTTTACCCTCTTTGGGCCAGAACTTGGGTTTTTGGGCTTCAAACATGAATGGGCTTAAAACGAAAGTTGTAACACATAAAAAGATCATTCAAATGAAATCAAAATCACAATCACACGGAAATCGATACGATCTTCCCAAGCTCACACGTGCACTCAGGCCATCCTGAGTGTGTCTAACTAATATTAAACGTTCTCAAAATTACCAAAGCTATATCCAAGACTAAAACTAATCACTTCTAACCCAACAATAACTAAACTCACTTAGGACTAAACACATACTAATCACACACTAATCGGATTGGTCTGGGTCGGGGTCTAACATCCTCCACCCCTTAGGATATTTGGTCCACCAAATAAATCAAACAATTACCTCTGGTAAAAGCTGTGGATACTTCCTTTGCACTTGCTCTCTCAATTCCCTGGTGGCTTCCTCTGGTTCGTGATTTTCCCAAAGTACCTTGACCCAATGAATAGTCCGGTTTCTCAATTCTTGCTCTTTGGTGTCAATGATCTTGATCGGTCTTTCCACATACGAGGCATCCTCTCGAATCTCTAAAGGCTCATGTTGTAGAATGTGTGCAGGACTAGAGACATACTTCTTGAGCATCGAAACGTGAAAAACATTGTGTACCCCGGAGAATTCCGGCGGTAACGCAAGTCTATAAGCTACATCTCCAATCTTGCTCAAAATCTCATACGGACCAATAAACCTTCTAGACAATTTGCCCTTCTGTCCAAATCTCAATGTCCCCCTAGTTGGTGAGACTTTCAAAAACACCTTGTCACCCACTTGAAACTGCAATTCTCTTCTGCGAGTGTCTGCATAACTCTTCTGCCTACTTCGGGCAATCTTCAACCTTTCCTGAATCAACTTGACCTTTTCACTTGTCTCTCCAACTATCGTCGGTCCATGGAAACTACGTTCACCGACTTCTTCCCAGCAAACCGGAGTTCTGCATCTTCTACCATAAAGTGCCTCGAACGGTGCCATACCGATGCGAGAGTGATAACTATTGTTATAGGCAAATTCACAAAGCGGTAGGCATTCATCCCACTGAACCTTGAAATCCAATACACAAGCACGCAACATGTCTTCGAGAGTCTGTATCGTCCTTTCTGACTGACCATCGGTCTGAGGATGATAAGCTGTGCTGAACTGAAGTTTGGTACCCATCGACTCATGAAGAGTTTTCCAAAACTTTGAAACAAACCTACTGTCTCTGTCTGAAGTAATGGAGACGGGTTGGCCATGTTTACTAACAATCTCATCAACGAATAACTTCGCAAGTGGTGCCATATGCATCATATTCCCTGTCTTCATCGGAATGAAGTGAGCAGACTTTGTCAGACGATCTACAATGATCCAAATTGCATTATTTCCCTTCTTAGTATTAGGCAAACCGGAAATGAAATCCATGGTAATGTGCTCCCATTTCCACTCCGGAATCTCCAAAGGCTGTAACAAACCTGGAGGCTTCTGATGCTCTGCCTTGATCAACTGACAAGTTAGACAACGAGACACAAAAGCTGCTATCTCTCTCTTCATGTTGTTCCACCAAAATCTATTCTTCAAATTGTGGTACATCTTCGTGCTACCCGGATGCATAGAATATCTCGTACTGTGAGCTTCGTTCATTATCTCATTCTTCAAATCATCCACACTTGGCACACACAACCGGTCGCGAAAATACAATATTCCATCCACCATTTTGAAATCTGGGCGTTCTGCAATAACTTCTACTATCTTGGCCAAGTCTGGGTCTTGCAACTGATTTTCCTTAATCTTCTGGATGAAGGTAGGTTCTGATACTGTCATGTTCGCTAACATCGCACCCAATCTCAGGGTCTGTACCTCTACACCCAACTCCTCAAACTGCTGTAAGACACCCATTCCTCTCAAATTGGCCATAGCCACTGATTTTCTGCTCAAAGCATCTGCTACCACATTCACTTTGCCTGGATGGTACTTAATTGGAAAGTCATAATCTTTGATATACTCCATCCACCTTCTCTGCCTCATGTTCAAATCCTTCTGTGAGAACAAATATTGTAAACTTCTGTGATCTGAATGGACCTCGAATTTCTCTCCATAGAGATAGTGTCTCCACATCTTCAATGCGAAAACAACTGCTGCCAATTCCAAGTCGTGAGTCGCATAATTCTTCTCGTGGTCCTTCAACTGTCTCGAGCCATAAGCAATCACCTTGCCATCTTGCATCAACACACAACCCAGTCCCACATTCGAAGCATCTGTATAAACAATAAATCCACCGTTGCCCGAGGGTAATGTAAGGATTGGAGCTGTGGTTAACCTCCCTTTCAACTCTTGGAAACTGGTTTCACACTGATCGGTCCAAACAAATGGAACATTCTTCCTAGCCAATTTCGTCAACGGGGCTGAAATGGATGAAAAACCTTGGACAAATCTTCTGTAGTAGCCTGCTAACCCCAAGAAGCTTCTAATTTCTGTCACACTGCTTGGCCTCACCCAACTAACAACTGCCTCTATCTTGGCTGGATCAACTGCTAAACCTTCTCTGGAGATGATGTGGCCTAGAAAAGCAACTTGCTCTAACCAGAATTCACACTTACTGAGTTTCGCATATAGCTGGTTGTCCCTCAAGAGCTGCAACGCTGTCCTCAAATGTTCCTCATGTTCCTTCTTACTCTTAGAATACACAAGGACATCATCAATAAATACTACTGTGGAATGATCCAAATAAGGTGCAAAGACCTTGTTCATCAAAGCCATAAAGACTGCTGGTGCATTTGTCAAACCAAAAGGCATCACTAAGAACTCATAGTGCCCATATCTTGTTCTAAAGGCTGTTTTCTGAACATCTGAGTCTCTAACTCTCAACTGATGGTATCCTGACCTCAAGTCTATCTTAGAAAAATAGGCTGCTCCTTGCAATTGATCAAACAATTCATCTATCCTTGGCAAAGGGTACTTGTTCTTCACGGTCACATGGTTCAACTTCCTGTAGTCAATGCACATTCTCAAGCTTCCATCCTTCTTCTTCACAAACAACACCGGTGCTCCCCACGGTGAAACACTTGGCCTAATAAAACCTTTGCTCAACAAATCTTGCAATTGGAGCTTTAGCTCACCCATTTCTGCTGGAGCCATCCTATATGGTGCAATCGAGATCGGAGCTGTCCCTGGAAGAAGCTCAATTGTGAACTCAACTTCCCTAATTGGTGGTAAACCCGGGATTTCTTCTGGAAAAACGTCCGAAAATTCACACACAATGGGGATATCCTCCACCCCTTGGGACTGTTTATCCTCCGTGATAAACGCAATAAATGCTTGGCACCCACTCTGAACTAATCTGCTTGCCTTCAACACTGAAATAAACCCTGCCTGAGATTTTCTCCTGTTCCCCTGAAATATCAACTCTGCCTGTGGTCCTTGGAATCTAAATGTGATAGTCTTACTAAAACAATCCATGGTGGCATGATATGCTTCTAACCAATCCATGCCTAAAATAACATCAAAATCATGCATGTCTAAAACTATGAGGTTGGCCGGTAAATTCACATCTCCTAACAACACTGTACAACTAGGGTAATGGTTTCTACACACAACTTGTTTCCCTACTGGAGTGGTCACTACCAAAATGTAATCCAACTCACTACATGGTGCATCAATCAACTTAGCAAAACTAGGGGATGAAAATGAATGTGTGGATCCAGGGTCAAACAAAATCTGGGCTTCTACCCCACAAACAAGAAGTTTACCTTCCACTACGTCTCCTGCAGCTTCAGCATCTGCACGGTTGAGATAGTATAACCGTCCATGCATCTGTAGTCTGTTCGGTACTTGGTTCTGCCTTCCTTGGCCTTGTCTGTTCTGCTGTGGAGGACGAGCATTCTGATTCTGTGCTGGTGGCCTAGCCTGTTGCTGCTGCTGAGGTGGTCTCATCTGATTCTGAACTGGTGCTTGATTCTGAGGAGCTACTTGTCTCTGCTGCTGGTTCCTGTTCCCTTGATTCTGAAGTAGTGGGCAATCCTTAATTGAATGGTTCATAGCCCCACACTTGAAACAGGCACCCATGGCCTTACGACATTCGTGTGTCTCATGATTCTTGCCACAATGTCCACAACCTTGCCTCACATAGGCTTGTTCTTGCCTTGCTGTTGCCTCTGGTTATGCTGCTGATATTGCTGCTTCCTGTCCTGAACAATCATATTATTAATATCCTCAAATGTATAAGCCCGCTTGACTGCCTCATCATATGTAGCTGGAGGCACTACTCCTATGACATCCCTCATAATGATCGGATTCAGCCCTTCCAAAAACTTAGTTATCTTCTTTCTTTCCGTATCAATTAGCTCGGTAGCATATCTAGCCAATCTCTCAAATTTGGTGACATAGTCCAAAACCGTCATGCTACCCTGCTTGAGTTGCTGAAACTCAATAGCCTTCTGCCTCTTGACATGAGAGGGAATATACTTGTCTTGAAACTGTATCTTGAAAGCTGCCCATGCCTCATCATCTGCCATCACTGCATATGGGTCCTTGACTGTTTGCCACCACCGGTCTGCAAGCCCATAGAATAAAGAAGCAGTGAGGTTGACTTTCTGTATACCCGTGCACATGAAGACATCAAAGATCTTCTCCGTATTGACTAGCCAGTCATCTGCCACCAGCGGGTCCTCGTTGCCCGAAAACTCCTTCGGTGCTCTTTTCCTAAACTTCTCAAATAGAGCATTAGGGTCTGGATCCCTATTCTGTATAACAATCTGAGGACCTGCAGGTGGTGCTACATTCCTGTTCTGAAGTACTTCTAACAGTTGCCTCTGAACTTGTGCCATCTCATCATCCTTCTTAGTTAGTTGCTCTTGAAATCTTGCTTGATTCTCATTAGCCTGTCTTTGTTGTGCTATCATGGCTTGCATAAGTTCCTGAAACTGTGTGGCTGTAGGTGTATCAGATGCATCTGACTCATTATGATTACTGCCTGAAGCATGATGATTTGGAGCTTTTCTTGGAGGCATATTGCTGTAAAACAAAGAGTTAGGACACAATAATGGTGGTACAAGGGTTTCTAAGATCCTATACGAACGAATCTATCGAACTCACGAATCCTCGCCACGTTCCTAAGACCTTTCTAGTTTCTTTTAATTACCTGAAACATGTCTCGCTCTGATACCAGTCCTGTCGCGACCCCGGAACGGATCCCGGGCCACGCGACGGTTTCGATTGTGATTATTCTTATTTGATCATTGTTTTCCCACAGGTTCCCGCGGTGAGGATTCCCAAGGACACGCGGAATCTGGCTCACACGTACACGATTTGCGGAAGCGTGTAGCAAAACACATCACGATAAGCACAATCAAATATTTAAGTGCTATCACAATAATAAACAAGACATAGCATCAAAGGAAAGAGCTATCAGCATTCCCAAACATAGTTCAAGTTATAAGTTTAACACGAAAGTAAGTTAAGTTTAGTACAACCCATAAGAGACCAATAAAGGTCAATACATTCTCAAAATAGTCAAAAGAAACCCCAAGACTAAAGGTGACGACACTCGAGAACCAGACCGACATCTAAATGACATCGTCGGGCTGCCACTCTCTCACGGGAGTTGGCTCACAAGCCTCCTCCTGACGCTCCTCCTCAAAGGCAACGTCTCCTGCACCTGGGCACCAATAAACAAGGGTCAAACACGACGGTTTGGCAGGTAATCAATGTAGGCATGAACATGAACAATAACATTTAGAGAAAACATGTAAGCAATTCTTTGGTATGAAGTACTATCAAGGTTGAGATACATTTTCAAGAATACGAACAAAAACTGAGATACAAAACAAACTAGCATGAGTACATAATATATCATGAATAGTTACAATCCACAAAGAGCCCATCCTTTCTCTATCATCTATACGATGAAAAGAGCAAGCACGCACGACAAGCACGATATACATAATATAAGCACGACACGATTCCCACATATACGGGGATTCCGGCCGCGGAACCGGACACGCACGATGTGTAATAAATACACGACCAGTCTGCAGACAGTCCACATGTTTAAAGACCCCCAGACAGTGGATCAAACCGAAAGGGCAGTCTAAGCTCAGTGGTGTTTACTTAATTCATGAATGCACAAAACACGCGAAGCACGATCAAACACGTCGAGATGAAAAGGGGGAAATCACTTATCACAACACGACGAGCACGACTAGCACGAGGCATAATATTTATGCAAAACACGCTTAGGAAGTGATCCCCTTTTTCTTAACAAAACTTCAAAACAAGCTTGTACTAACACTTCAAAACAAGTTCACGATGATATTCATCATATCAAAAACCAAAGCACGAACACAAGGCCTATCAAGCACAAGCAAGGACCTTTGGTTTATCTTTGTGCAATTGAGACCCAAATAGTGGAATTTTAGGAAAGGATTGGTGCCCCAGAAGTTCAAAGACATTTTGGGTTTCGAGTGCACAAAATCAGGCTAGAGGTCACTTAACATGTTCTAGTTTTTCCTTCTTGCAAAACTCTTCAAGAATAGGAAACTTGTCAAATTCGGTCACCTCGCGGTCAGGTGTCGGCTAGCCGAACTGGGGTCTGGCGGCTAGCCGCAAGGTGACCGCCAGGCTGACCGCGGGAATGAAATTCTGTGTTTAGCTCTCGGGAAAAGGAACCGAAATCCTCGGTTGGCCTGCGGTTAACCGTAAGTGGGACTGGCGGTTAGCCGTGGGCTGACCGCGGAGCTGACCGCTGAACCCAGGCGAAAATGCTAGCTTCTGGAAAAGGAACCGCTGGGTTCGGTCAGCCTGCGGTTAGCCGCAGTGGGCACAGGCGGCTAGCCGCGAGCTGACCGCTGTGCTGACCGCCAGTGCACGGGAATGCGTTTCAGCACAGATTTTTCACATTTCTCTTCTTCCCTTCCATTCATTCTCATTCCACTTATATTCCCTGAGTCTACATACTCTCCAAGGGACAAGACATATATTTTTCCAAACTTTAAACATCCAACACAAAGGAAATCATGAGTATGAAACTTGTAAACATATTCATGTACAAAACTTCTCAAACAACAATGTAGCTTAAAATAAACATGCACAATGATCCTATAGAGATTACTTGCCTTGCCCAAATGCTAAACACTCTCCTCCAAGATCTTCACACAAGCTAATCTCACACTACAAGTAAAAACAAGAAAACACACAAAACTCACTCAAAATGGAAACAAGGAACCCATTTTCCAAATAGGGTTTGAAAACATGAAAAACATGATCTTAAGGAACTAAAATGACTCCATGAAAAAATATGGGTTGAAACTCTTACCTAGAGAAGGTCAAACAAGAGAGAGGGAAAGAAATGGAGTTCTTGCCCAACTTGAAAACTCAAGAAACTTATATCAATGGAGAGCTTGCAAGGAGATGAAGAAAATGGTAGTCTTAGAATTTCCTTTGGAGCTCTCTAGCTAGATCAAACCAAGTGAGGAAGATGAAGGAGAAAAGAGCTCTCCTTGCCCTAGGTTTAGAACTTGCAGAGATTTGGGGGAATGAGTGAAATGAGAGGAAGAAAGGGTTTTAAGTGATGACTCATGGGCCCCATTTGACTTGAACTTGAAATGGCTAAAACACGATCTTGTGGGCCTCGGATGACTTCGACGAAGAAGGATAAAACGATCGTCGAAATATCTAGTTTCCGAAAAGTATATTTTTGACATAGTTTTGAGATCTCGAAAATTGTGTCCAGATTTGTGCAAGAAAGACAATTTTACCCTCTTTGGGCCAGAACTTGGGTTTTTGGGCTTCAAACATGAATGGGCTTAAAACGAAAGTTGTAACACATAAAAAGATCATTCAAATGAAATCAAAATCACAATCACACGGAAATCGATACGATCTTCCCAAGCTCACACGTGCACTCAGGCCATCCTGAGTGTGTCTAACTAATATTAAACGTTCTCAAAATTACCAAAGCTATATCCAAGACTAAAACTAATCACTTCTAACCCAACAATAACTAAACTCACTTAGGACTAAACACATACTAATCACACACTAATCGGATTGGTCTGGGTCGGGGTCTAACAAGTACCATCGTGTACTCGTTTTGGATTTCAAGTATAAACTCGTTTTGAGGATTTGTTTCAAGAGAAAGGGGTCACTTCCTAAGTGTTTTATGCATATTAAATATGGCTTTTGCTAGTCGTGTTTGTCGTGTTTTGATAAGTGATTCTCCCCTTTTTCCTCGACATGTTTAGACCGTGTTTCGTGTGTTTTGTGCATTTATGAATTTAAGTGAACACCACTGAGCTTGGACTGCCGTTTCAGTTTGATCCACTGTCTGGGGGTCCTTAAACATGTGGACTGTCTGCAGACTGGTCGTGTATTTTATTACACATCGTGCGTGTCCGGTTCCGCGGCCGGAATCCCCGTATATGTGGGAATCGTGTCGTGATTATATTATGTATATCGTGTTTCTCGTATGTGCTTGCTCTTTTCGTTATAATTGATAGAGAAAGGTTGAGCTCCTTGTGGATTGTAACTATTCATGATATTATATGTACTCATGCCAGTTTGTTTTAGTATCTCAACTTGGTTATGTATTCTCGGAAATGTATCTCAGTCATTGTAGTATTTCAAATCAGGGATTTGCTTATATGTTTTCTTAAAACTTTTATTGTTTCATGCTTGCACCTAAATTGATTTCCTGCCAAACCGTTGTGTTTGACCCTTGTATGTTGGTGCCCAGGTGCAGGAGACGTTGCCTTTGAGGAGGAGCATTCGGAGGAGACTCTTGAGCCACCCCTAGTTAGAGAGTGGCAGCCCGATGATGTCAACTAGACGTCGGGCGGGTTCTTGAGTTTCGTCATTTTTGGTCATGGGGTTCTTTTATTATTTTGAAAATTGTATTGGCCTGTGTTGGCCTCTTATGGGATGTAACTAAACTTAACTTACTTTGTGTAGTCTCATAACTTGAATTCTGATGGGAATGCCATGTTAACTCCTTTCTTTGATACTAAGTCTTGTTATTAATTGTCATAGCACTTAACAATTTATTGGTGCTTATCTTGATGTGATTTGCTAAACGCTTCCGCAAACTTGATCATGTGAGACAGATTCCTCATGTCTTTGGGAATCCTCACCGCGGGAACCTGTGGGAAAAACATAACAACGCAATGAACTCGTCGCGGGCCCGGGGTCCGTTCCGGGGTCGCGACAGGACTGGTATCAGAGCGGGACATGTTTCAGGCACTTAAAAGAAACTAGAAAGGTATTAGGAACGTGGCAAGGGTTCGTGAGTTCGATAGATTCGTTGGTATAGGACCTTAGAAACCCTTATACCATGACTATTGTGTACTAACTCCTTGTTTTACCGCACCATGCCTCGAAGAAAAGCTCCAAACAATCATGCTTTAGGCAGTAATCAGAATGAGTTAGACACATCTATTACGCCAACCGCTACACAGTTCCAAGAACTTATGCAAGCTATGATAGCACAACAAAGGCATGCTAATGAAAACCAAGCAAGATTTCAGGAACAGTTAGCAGAGAAAGATGACGAAATGACACAAGTCCAGAGGCAACTCTCGAAAGTTCTTCAGAACAGGAACGTAGCTCCACCTCCTTTGGGTCCACAGATTGTTATCCATAATAGGGATCATGACCCTAATGCACTATTTGAGAAGTTCAGGAAGAGAGCACCGAAGAAATTTTCGGGCAATGAGGACCCGTTAGTGGCAGATGACTGGCTAGCTAATACCGAGAAGATCTTCGATGTCTTTACATGCACGGGTATACAGAAGGTCAACCTCACAGCTTCACTATTCTATGGACTTGCAGATAGGTGGTGGCAAACAGTTAAGGACCCATATACGGTAATGGCTGACGAAGAGGCGTGGGCAGCATTCAAGACACAGTTTCAAGATAAGTACTTTCCCTCCCATGTTAAGAGGCAGAAGGCTATTTAATTTCAGCAGCTCAAGCAAGGCAGCATGACGGTGCTAGACTATGTCACCAAGTCTGAGAGATTGGCTAGATATGTTACTAAGTTGATTGACACTGAGCAGAAGAAGATAACGAAATTCTTGGAAGGGTTGAATCCGATCATTATGAGAGATGCTATAGGAGTAGTTCCAAGAGCTACATATGATGAGGCGGTCAAACGGGCATATATGTTTGAGGATATTAACAATTTGATCGTTCAAGACAGGAAGCGGTACTACCATCAGCAGAGTCAGAGGCAACGGCAGAACAAGAAACCAAGACAAGAACAAGGCCAAGTGAGGCAGAGTTGTGGACATTGTGGCAAGAATCACGAAACTCATGAATGTCGTAAGGCCATGGGTGCCTGTTTCAAATGTGGGGCTATGAGCCATGCAATCAAGGATTGCCCACAACTTCAGAATCAAGGGAACAGAAACCAACAGCAGAGACAAGCAGCTCCTCAGAATCAAGCACCAGTTCAGAATCAGGTTAGACCACCTCAGCAGCAGCAGCAGGCTAGGCCACCAGCACAGAATAAGAATGCCCGTCCTCTACAACAGAACAGACATGGCCAAGGAAGGCAGAACCAAGCACCAAATAGACTACAGATACATGGCCGTTTATATTATCTCAACCGTGCGGATGCTAAAGCTGCAGGAGACGTGGTAGAAAGTAAACTTCTTATTTGTGGGGTAGAAGCCCATATTTTATTTGATCCTGGATCCACACATTCATTTTCATCTCCTAGTTTTGCTAAGATGATTGATGCACCACATAGTGAATTGGATTACATTCTAGTAGTGACCACTCCAGTAGGGAAACAAGTTGTGTGTAGAACCTATTACCCTAGCTGTACAGTTTTGTTAGGAGATATTAATTTACCGGCCAACCTCATTGTTTTGGACATGCATGATTTTGATGTCATCTTAGGCATGGATTGGTTAAAAGCATATCATGCCACCATGGATTGTTTTAGTAAAACCATAACATTCAGATTCCAAGGACCACAGGCAGAATTGATATTTCAGGGGAACAGGAGAAAAACTCAGGCAGGGTTTATTTCAGTTTTGAAGGCAAGCAGATTAGTACAGAGTGGATGTCAGGCATTTATTGCGTTTATCACGGAGGATAAACAGCCCAAAGGGGTGGAGGATATCCCCATTGTGTGTGAATTTTCGGATGCTTTTCCAGAAGAAATTCTGGGATTACCACCAATTAGAGAAGTTGAGTTCACAATTGAGCTCCTACCAGGGACGGCTCCGATCTCGATTGCACCATACAGAATGGCTCCAGCAGAAATGGGTGAACTAAAACTTCAGTTGCAGGATTTGTTGAGCAAAAGCTTTATTAGGCCAAGTGTTTCACCTTGGGGTGCACCAGTGTTGTTTGTAAAAAAGAAGGATGGAAGTTTGAGAATGTGCATTGACTACAGAAAGTTGAACCATGTGACCGTGAAGAACAAGTATCCATTGCCAAGGATGGACCAATTATTTGATCAATTGCAAGGAGCAGCCTATTTTTCCAAGATAGACTTGAGATCAAGGTACCATCAGTTGAGAGTTAGAGACTCAGATGTTCAGAAAACAACTTTTAGGTTAAGATATGGGCACTACGAGTTCTTAGTGATGCCCTTTGGTATGACAAATGCACCCGCAGTCTTTATGGCTCTTATGAACAAAGTCTTTGCACCCTATTTGGATCACTCTACGGTAGTATTCATCGATGATGTCCTTGTGTATTCCAAGAGTAAGAAGGAGCATGAAGAACATTTGAGGACAGCGTTGCAGCTTTTGAGGGACAACCAGCTTTTTGCAAAACTCAGTAAGTGCGAATTCTGGTTAAAGCAAGTTGCTTTTCTAGGCCACATCATCTCCAGAGAATGTTTAGCAGTTGATCCAGCCAAGATAGAAGCAGTTGTTAGTTGGGTGAGGCCAAGCAGTGTGACAGAAATCAGAAGCTTTTTGGGGTTAGCAAGCTATTATAGAAGATTTGTCCAAGGTTTTTCGTCCATTGCAACACCGTTGACAAAATTGACTAGGAAGAATGTCCCATTTGTTTGGACCGAACAGTGTGAAACAAGTTTTCAAGAGTTGAAAGGAAGGTTAACCACAACCCCAATTCTTACATTACCTTCGGGCAACGACGGATTTATTGTTTATACAGATGCTTCGAATGTGGGACTAGGTTGTGTATTGATGCAGGATGGCAAGGTGATTGCTTATGGCTCGAGACAGTTGAAGGACCATGAGAAGAACTATGCAACTCATGACTTGGAATTGGCAGCAATTGTTTTTGCTTTGAAGATGTGGAGACACTACCTCTACGGAGAGAAGTTTGAAGTCCATTCAGATCATCAAAGTTTACAATATTTGTTTTCGCAGAAGGATTTAAACATGAGACAGAGACGGTGGATGGAGTATATCAAGGATTATGACTTTCCAATCAAGTATCATCCAGGTAAAGTGAATGTTGTAGCTGATGCATTGAGTAGAAAATCAGTGGTCATTGCCAATTTGAGAGGAATTGGTGTCTTACAGCAGTTTGAAGAGTTGGGTGTAGAAGTGCAAACCCTGAAATCGGGTGCGATGTTAGCAAATATGATAGTATCAGAACCTACCTTCATCCAGAAGATCAAGGAAAGTCAGTTGCAAGACCCAGACTTGGCAAAGATAGTATAACATATTACAGAACGTCCAGATATCAAGATGGTGAATGGGATATTATATTTTCGTGACCGGTTATGTGTGCCAAATGTGGATGATTTGAAGAGTGAAATAATGAATGAAGCTCACAGCACGAGATATTCTATGCATCCGGGTAGCACGAAGATGTACCACAATTTGAAGAATAGATTTTGGTGGAACAACATGAAGAGAGAGATAGCGGCTTTTGTGTCTCGTTGTCTAACTTGTCAGTTGATTAAGGCAGAGCATTAGAAGCCCCCAGGTTTGTTACAACCGTTGGAGATTCCGGAGTGGAAATGGGAGCACATCACCATGGATTTCGTTTCCAGTTTGCCGAATACCAAGAAGGGAAATAATGCAATTTGGATTATTGTAGATCGTCTGACAAAGTCTGCTCATTTCATTCCGATGAAGACAAGGAATATGATGCACATGGCACCACTTGCGAAGTTATTTGTTGATGAGATTGTTAGTAAACATGGTCAACCCGTCTCCATTACTTCTGACAGAGACAGCAGGTTCGTTTCAAAGTTTTGGAAAACTCTTCATGAGTCGATGGGTACCAAACTCCTGTTCAGCACGACATATCATCCTCAGACCGATGGTCAGTCAGAAAGGACGATACAGACTCTCGAAGACATGCTATGTGCTTATGTATTGGATTTCAAGGTTCAGTGGGATGAGTGCTTACCGCTTTGTGAATTTGCTTATAATAATAGTTACCACTCTAGCATCGGTATGACACCTTTCGAGGCACTTTATAGTAGAAGATGCAGAACTCTGGTTTACTGGGAAGAAGTCGGTGAGCGTAGTTTTCATGGATCGACGATAGTTGGAGAGACAAGTGATAAGGTCAAACTGATTCAGGAGCGTTTGAAGATCGCCCGAAGTAGGCAGAAGAGTTATGCAGATACTCGCCGAAGAGAATTGCAGTTTCAGGTGGGTGACAAAGTGTTCTTGAAAATCTCACCAGTTAGAGGGACTTTGAGATTCAGTCAGAAGGGCAAATTGTCTAGAAGGTTTATTGGTCCGTATGAAATTTTGAGCAAGATTGGAGATGTCGCCTATAGACTTGCATTACCGCCGGAACTCTCCGGGGTGCACAATGTATTTCATGTTTCTATGCTCTAGAAATATGTTTCTAGTCCTTCACATATACTACAGCACGAACCTTTGGAGATTCGGGAAGATGCCCCGTTTGTGGAAAGGCCGATCAAGATCATCGATACCAAAGAGCAAGAATTGAGAAATCAGACTATTCATTGGGTCAAGGTACTTTGGGAAAATCACGAGCCAGAAGAAGCCACCTGGGAATTGAAAGAGCAAGTACAAAGGAAGTATCCACAACTTTTACCAGAAGTAATTGTTTGATTTATTTGGTGGACCAAATATCCTAAAGGGTGGAGGATGTTAGACCCCGACCCAGACTAATTCGATTAGTATACGATTAGTGTGTGTTTAGTCCTAAGTGGGTTTAGTTATAGTTGGGTTAGAAATAATTAGTTTAGTCCTGGATACAGCTTTGGGAATTTTGAGGACGTTTAGTGTTAGTCAGACACACTCAGGAAGGCATGAGTGCACGTGTAAGCTTGGGACGATCGTATCGGGTTCCGTGTAATTGTGATTTTGAATTCATTTGAATGATTTTACTATGTGTTACGAATTTCGTTTTCAGCCCAAAAAGGGTAAAGTTGTCTTTTATACACAAATACAGACACAAATTTTGAGATCTCAAAACCATGTCAAAAGTATAATTTTTGGAAACTAGATATTTCGAGGATCGTTTTATCCTTCTTCGTCGAGTTCATTCGAGGCCCGCATGATCACATTTTTTTTTGTCAATGCTAGGATTAGATTCTTTGGGCCCCATTGGCATAACTTAAACCTGACCTTCATCTCTTTTCATTCACTTTCCCAAATCCTGCAATTTTCTTAACTTAGGGTTGAAAACCCCTTTTTCCTTTCCACTTTATTCCTCTTGCATACTCTAGCTAGAGATCTCCAAATAGAATTTCAAGACCATCATCTTCTTCCTCTCCTTGCAAGCTTTCTATTAATACAAATTTCTTGGAGTTTCTTGTGGGACAAGCTCTTCATTTTCTTCATCTCTTCTTGTTTGGCTATTTCTAGGTAAGAGCTTCAACCCATACTTTTCATGAAGTCTTTTTCGTCCTTAAATATCTTGTTTTTCATATTGCAAACCCTTATGTGAAAATGGGCTCCTTGTTTTCATTTTTATTGAGTTTTGAATGGTTTTCCTTGGGATTCTTGTAGTGTTGGCTTAGCTCTTGAGAAATAGTGTTTGAAGATGATTGTTTAGCATTTGGGCAAAGGCAAGTAATCTCTATAGGTTCAATGTTGCATGTGTATTTTAGATTACATTGTTGTTCTAGAAATTGTACATATAAACTTGTTTATAAGCTTCATGATCATGTTTTCATTGGATTGAATGTTGAAATTGGGAAAAAAATGAACCCTTGGTGAGCATGAAGGCTCAAGGGAATGTATGTGGCCTAAGGATGAGAAGAAGGAGAGAAATGTATTGGAAGTTGTACAAGAGAAAGGTTTTTTCTGCACTCAGCGAGCACAGGCAGAAGCCTGTTCGCTCGAGCGACCATTGGGTCCGCTTGAACGACCAGGCCACTGCTTGGTCCGGGCGCAGACAGAGAGTTGTCCGCTCGAGCGACCTTATGGTCCGCTCGAACGAACTGCCCACTGTCTAGTCTGGAGCAAGACAGAGAGTTGTTCGCCAGAGCGACCTTATGGTACGCTCGAGCGAACTGTCTCGCTCGAGCGAACTGTCAATTCCGCTCGAGCAAACCTGCCAGATTCGGGAAAAAGAATTGTTCCATTTATGTATTTTCTTGAAGGTTGAAAAACTAGACTATGTTGAGGGTTTTGACTTGACATTGTGTGAATGGAACTTCGGAATGGAACTCAACTTCGGGGACACCAATTCTTGTACATTCCGACATTTGGGGTCCCAATTACACAAAGGTCAATTAATAGCCTTAACACAGGCTTGACAGACTTCGTATTTGAATTTCCATCTTGGTACGATAAGTACCATCGTGTACTCGTTTTGGATTTCAAGTATAAACTCGTTTTGAAGATTTGTTTCAAGAGAAAGGGGTCACTTCCTAAGTGTTTTATGCATATTAAATATGACTTTTGCTAGTCGTGTTTGTCGTGTTTTGATAAGTGATTCTCCCCTTTTTCCTCGACATGTTTAGACCGTGTTTCGCGTGTTTTGTGCATTTATGAATTTAAGTGAACACCACTGAGCTTGGACTGCCCTTTCAGTTTGATCCACTGTCTGGGGGTCCTTAAACATGTGGACTGTCTGCAGACTGGTCGTGTATTTTATTACACATCGTGCGTGTCCGGTTCCGGGCCGGAATCCCTATATATGTGGGAATCGTGTCGTGATTATATTATGTATATCATGTTTCTCATACGTGCTTGCTCTTTTCGTTATAATTGATAGAGAAAGGTTGAGCTCCTTGTGGATTGTAACTATTCATGATATTATATGTACTCATGCCAGTTTGTTTTAGTATCTCAACTTGGTTATGTATTCTCGGAAATGTATCTCAGTCATTGTAGTATTTCAAATCAGGGATTTGCTTATATGTTTTCTTAAAACTTTTATTGTTTCATGCTTGCACCTAAATTGATTTCCTGCCAAACCGTTGTGTTTGACCCTTGTATGTTGGTGCCCAGGTGCAGGAGACGTTGCCTTTGAGGAGGAGCATTCAGAGGAGGCTCTTGAGCCACCCCTAGTTAGAGAGTGGCAGCCCGATGATGTCAACTAGACGTCGGGCGGGTTCTTGAGTTTCGTCATTTTTGGTCATGGGGTTCTTTTATTATTTTGAAAATTGTATTGGCCTGTGTTGGCCTCTTATGGGATGTAACTAAACTTAACTTACTTTGTGTAGTCTCATAACTTGAATTCTGATGGGAATGCCATGTTAACTCCTTTCTTTGATACTAAGTCTTGTTATTAATTGTCATAGCACTTAACAATTTATTGGTGCTTATCTTGATGTGATTTGCTACACGCTTTCGCAAACTTGATCATGTGAGACAGATTCCTCGTGTCTTTGGGAATCCTCACCGCGGGAACCTGTGGGAAAAACAGAACAACGCAATCAACTCGTCGCGGGCCCGGGGTCCGTTCCGGGGTCGCGACAATTGTGAAGGTGAATCTCCGGATCACCACTTCTAAATTCTAAGTAGAATAGAAAATCTGGCATACCCATACAAAATATAGATGCCCGTCTTTTCCCCCCTTTCTTCCCTCCATTCGGATCCTCTCGATGACCCCGGGGACGGATGCGAGAGGAGAGGAAGGAAAATTCCGGGTCCATCAAGCTGGCATACTCGGTGCGACCCGTTCATTAGAGAACGCGATGCTTGAATTTTTAGGCTCCTTTCTAGTTGGTGGCCTATGTTGGATGTTGCATCCAAAAAAAACATTAGATGGGATTTTTGGAAAATTTCTACCTTTGAACATATTTCCATTCTTTCTCATTTCAAAATTAAAAAACTTTGATTTCTCTTTTTTTGGATTCTATTTTGAGAAACTTTGATCCTTTCCTCTTTGAACTTGATAGCTCACAGAAATGTTCGCAGCTATTGTTCTTATTGGGGAATGGGCCATCTTTTCTCTTTGATGAGTCCGATAGGGATTTCCAAAAAAAATCTTCAAAAAAAAATCTCCTTAAAAAAAATCTTTTCTTTGGAATCAAATTTGAGAAAGTTTGGTCCCCTCCTTTTCGGATTTAGCGCTCGCAGAAATGTTTGTGCCCTTATTCGGATTGGAACACCGTTCGTTCTCTTTCATGAATCCAAAAATCAAATCAAATCAAATTTTTTTTCAAAACCCACTAAGGTTGCACCAATTGCGTTCTTTGACCAAAGTGGATCTAAGAAAAGCCTTGTCCAGAGTGTGGAGACAGCTAGACTGTTCGAGGCAAGGGTCCACCAAACGGGATCATTAAGTGATCCTACCCTTACCTGGGGGCTGATCTATCTGCTAAGGTTTCATAAGACCGAATTGAAAACCTTTGTGTTCCTTTAAAAAAAACAAAAAAAAACAAAAATTTTAAAAAAACTTAAAAAAAATAAAAAACAATTGTCATCTTTGGGTTTACATTTGAGAAATCTTGGTTCCTTCCCTTTCGGATAAAAGCTCGCAGAAATCGCTTGTAGCTTGCGTTCAGATTGGAACACCATTTGCTCTCTTTTATGAATCCGATTTTGACCTTTCAAAAAATCCCATCTCGTGTCTATTCCAAGGATGCGATTTGCAACATTTGTGCCTAGCGGTGCTAGTACGCCCTTCCGAGTCTACTGTATTCGCGACCGACACATTTGTATCTCCAACTTTATATCATCTTACCTCGAGTAAGACTCGCTTCTCGGTAATTTGAATTAAGATCCACAACTGATTCTAGCAGTCACTGGAATGCTCGCTCTGAGCCTCTTGTACTTGCATTCAGAACAATTGTATCCTCTATGGCGTTTTGCCTTCTTCACCTCGCTTGGACTGGGCAATGTTCCCCTGAGCGATTTGAAAAGACGAAACCATAGTTCCTTCCCATTTATGATCACTATATTCTTGTGATTACTAATGGACGTGGTCTTGTTTCAGAAGTTTTCCAAAAACTAACAATGGCAGCTTCATTAACCATCACGTTTTATGAGAACAAGTACCAGCTCGTGCTCTAGGAGAAGCAGAACAAGCGCAGTCACAAGCGCCTTGCTAGCTGCCGAAGCATCACCTCCCTCGGTAAATCTCAGAACACCGGGTCGACCTCTACTCCCCGGACCATCATCTTCGGGTCGCTGGGGCCGTTCCAACTTCCCGTAGAGAAAATCACACCTGCTAAAAAGCAAAAGATCTGCCATGACACCAAGGGCGAGCACGAAGAAGTCTGAAGCTCGTGGCAACCCCACGAAGCCTCAACCTGCAGAGAACCAGGTCTACCCGAAGACTTGGTCCCCAAGACCTTCACAAAAACAAGGGAGGTCCCGAACATCTGTAAGGCCAGCATACCTGGCCCCTCTCAAAGAAAACCGGTTCTATCCTCTTGCATACATGAAGGAGGAGAAACCAGCCCCTTGCCTGACAAAAAAGGCAACCAATCATGAGTCGGCTTGCTCTTACAAGCCAAAATTCAAATCATGCATCACCAGGCCTATACAAGAAACTGCCAAAGCCTACATTCCTGCAGTTCGGCCCTTTATCTCAACAGGGGCTGAACTTGCAAAATTCAAAACTTCACTACGACAGTCGATGGACTGAGTCCAAATCCTGTCTATACCCAGCTTCAAGGAAGATAGGCTCGGCTGCTGCGCTCGAGGGAGTACATCCTTCATTGCTAAAGCCCAACCGGAGCTGACAGAAGCTCAAATGACCCAGCATCCTACCCTCCAAGTCTCCCAAAAATGGGTCGAAAAAGAAAGACCCAATCAAGTTGTTGTTGTCCATATGGTTGGCAAAGCCAGAAGACGTCAGAAGTCAGCAACTAAAATTCATGTCCGACGACTGGTGACTCACAGCGTCTCTCGGACACGAAGACGCCTGGAAGAATCTTATGCTCCTTCATGCCAAGGACAACGGAGTAATCCTTCCTCAAGCTCTTCAAGAATGAGCTCCAGCTCAGTCACCAGGACAATCTCCTCATTCGAATCACGGAGGATGAACGTCTTGGCTACAAACTTTGAGCAACCTCGCAACCCACCTCCTGATGAAACGACCGCACGCATTCTGCAATTCGAGCAAGGTCAGTAGAGGATTGAGGCTCTGATGGAAAATCTTCTTCTCACTTTTCAGTGTCAAGAAAGCAACCAATCTCCCCAAATAACGAGGAAAATGCAGAAAACAATGAGTAACGCGCCCTTACCGAAAAGGACGTTGATGATATCCTCGCCAAAGCAAAAGAAGAGGATACACTGAAGGAGCATGGGATCAAGCCACCATATCCCTTATGGATGGACTCGGTCCCGTTCCCTGCAAAATTCAAGCAACCTACTCTCCAAACATATACGGGGAAAGGTTCAGCCAGACAGCATGTCATTCACTTCAAGATCCTGACGGGAGCTATCACGGATCAAGATGCCCTCAAGAGCCGTCTCTTTGCAAGTACCCTAAAAGGTACGGCGTTCGATTGGTACTCCATTTTGACAGAGGACTCCATCCAAAATTTGGCCATGCTAGAGACACGCTTCCTGGCCCACTTCAAAGGTGAGGATCACCAAGTTACTATGGCACAACTCTGCAGCCTAAAACAAGGAGAGAATGAGTCAACTTACGACTTCATTCATAAATGGAAGGCGATGGCATACAAGTGCTCAGATGTGCTGCCACAAGCGTCACTAGTCAACATCTGCCGTAACAACATGAGAGCAAGGATCCGCTCCATGATTATCAGCAACAAATCAAAGAACCTTGGAGAACTCCTAGAAGTAGCTATGGAGGCTGAAACGGTGATCGAAGACCTCAACAGTCAGCAGTCATCAAAGAAAGAGCCGGCACCATTACGACCTCAAAGCCAAAGAAAAAGGAGGTTCTTAATGTGTAAACCAAGTCAGCTCCTCAGCAGCCAAAGAAAGCTAAAAACAAAGCTGCAGGTAAGAAACCTGAACTCTCTGATGCCTTCAGAGAACGAGTAGAGAAAAAATACCCGTTTGATGAAGATTTCGAAGAAATCTTCGAGGCTCTTGTAGCAAATGGTAAACTCACCTTGCTTGAGCCCAAAAGACCGGGAGATGTTGGTAAAACAAATGATCCTCGGTATTGTCCATACCATCAGATGATCTCGCATCCTCTCAATCAATGTTTCGCTGTGAGAGAGAAGATCAACGAGATGTGGAAAAACGGAGTCATCACCTTTGACAAAAACTATGGGTCTGCCTCCGTCAACATGGTGTCGTATGGACAAACTTCAAAATCAACAAAGGAGAAGACCACCATTTCCTTCAAGGTGATAAAAATGACCCGAACATCCCAAGAGCTGGTTCCTTATCCAACATCAGACGGACAACCTATATGGGTGCATCCCGATCTCCTAGAAGATGAGAATTTGGTGATCGTCAAAATAAAACCTACTGCTCGATAGCGAAGGCAAGCCAAGAGACAACTCCACAAGCTCAAGCAGCAGGAGAAAGCTCAAACAAACCAAGAAGCCCTTGAAAAGGCAGAGATCTCTTCCACTGCTTCGCTGGGGGCAACGAAAGAACCCAAGGCTTCAAAGGTGGAAAGAAAATTCACCCTTGGTGATTTCATGCCACCTTAATTCAGAAATGAAACTACGCAGGGGGCATCATACTATTGCAATTCGGTAATTGGATTCTCCATGGATGGATACAAATCCAGTGACACCACCAGTGACACCGACGAGTGGGAGGAATCCCTTGAAATAGGAGAATACCTCTCCGACGAAGAATGGGTTCGCGAATCTCACCTTATGCCGGTAATCTGGTATAACCCATATAGGTAACAAGGATCCTAGTCTGATGATGAAGAAGACCAAGAGGATGTTCAAGAAAATGCTGTTGACTCAGTGCCCTTCAGCACTTCAGTAGAACTCGATCGTGTTAAACCACAAGGGGCAGACGAAGAAGAAGATTTGGCTCCCATGCCTGATCTTGAAGAGCATGCAAGAATCTTGCAGCGCCTTGCCTTAGAACAAGAGCAAGATCTTCACGACCAAAATCAGGAACCGGAAGTCCCTGAAAATCTACGGATGCCTCCTCCCTCAACTCCTGAAAATGGAGAAAACTGTTGCGTAGATGATCCTCTCACATTCGATGATGAGCCCTACTCCCAACAGTCCACTCTGGGGGGATCTCCTATCAGGGCAACTTGCAATGCGATAGCTCAGGATGATAGTGCCTCTGAAGCATCAACTACCGAAGACACGTACTCTCCGGCTACACCTGATAGTATATCTTCCGGAGCCACATTTTCTCGGGTGACTTCCACTGAGCTAACACCTTCTCAACCTTTCTCCCCTGAAATGCTTCTTAGGCGTCTCATGGGGTAAGTTTCTCAGATTCATAGTCCGAAAAGGCGGAATAGAACTTGACCCCACCAAAGTCAAAGCTATCCTAGAATGCCATCTCTAAGAACCCGAAGACAACTAAAAGGGCTTCAAGGGAGGTTGGCATACATTCGACAGTTCATCTCTAATATGTCAAGGAAGTGCCGTCCATTCTCTCGCCTAATGAAGAAAGGTGTAGACTTTGTTTGGGATGCTGAATGTGAAGCTGCATTTCAAGACATCAAGTCATACCTGACCAAACCTCCAGTGTTGGCCGCCCCTACCACTGGAAAACCATTCATCTTGTACACAAGAGCTCTTGATCATTCCTTGGGCGCTCTGCTCGCACAAGAGAATGATGAGGGAAAAGAAGTTGTTCTTTACTACCTCAGCCGTATGCTGGTAGGTGCGGAGCATCGCTACTCTCCAATCGAGAAAGAATGCCTTGCAGTGATGTTCGCCGTACAAAAGCTACGTCACTACCTTCTTTCGAACACAGTCTACCTGATTTTGAGGATCAACCTTTTAAAGGTCCTTGTCACGAAAGCAGGTTCTATCAATGCTCGACTGGCAAAATGGTTCATCCCCCTATCACAATTTGATATCAGGTATGTACCATAAAAGGCAATGAAAGGCCAAGCTCTAGCAAACTTTCTTGCAGAGCATCCGGTGCCTAAAGATTCCCCACTCAGAGATGATCTCCCAGATGAACCTGTCTACAACATGGAGACTTTCTCACTAAATGCCTCCTGGGACATGTACTTTGACGGTGCAACCAGGACAAATGAAAATAGAAAGCTGATCTCGGGAGTTGGCATCCTCTTTGTTTGCCCCGACAAGCACATGATTCCACATGCTTTCTCGCTACTGGAACCATGCTCAAACAATGCAGCTGAATACCAAGCTCTCATCGTAGGACTGGAACTAGCCCTCGAATCCGGCATCACCATGCTGGAAGTCTTTGGAGACTCTCAACTGATCGTCAACTAGATGAATCAGAAATTTGAAGTCAGGAAGCCTGATCTGTTGCCTTACTACAACAAGGTGCAATCACTTTGCCAAAGGTTTGACATCTGTCACATTACCCACATCCTTAGAGGTGAGAACATCCGTGCAGATGCCCTGGCCGGACTTGCAGCATCCATGGCGATCTAGGAAGAGGAAAACATGTTAATTACAGTGTGTCTAAGATGGATTCTCCCTCCTCTTAACACACACCAAGCAGTTGCTGAATGCCACCAATTGGCCGGAAATCGGATCTCCATCCTCAAACCTCCGATCGGCGATTGGAGAGATCCGTTCATTGATTACACCATGTTCGGAATCCTCCCTGATGATCCAAAAGAATGGGTAAGCATTCAAAGACGAGCCCCAAACTTTCATTTGGATATACCTTCAAAAATGCTTTACAGAAAATCCTTCGACGGAGTACTTCTACGCTGCTTGTCATAACAAGAGGCCGTGGAAATGCTCAAAGAAGTTCGTTCTGGTCTATGTGGAGCTCATCAGGCTGGTCCCAGCTCTACGATCAGATAAAAAGGTTAGGATATTATTGGCCTACCATGGTAGTTGACGCCATGCAATTTGCTAAACGCTCTGCCAATGCCAAGTTCATGGAGACTATGTCCATATGCCTCCAGAATGGCTACATCCTACAGCGATCTCATGGCCTTTCGAAGCCTGCGGTACGGACATCATAGGTCCTATCTCTCCCCCGTCAAGTAACGGCCATCGCTTCTTCTTCGCAGCTACAGATTATTTCTCCAAGTGGTCAGAAGCATTTGCGCTCAGTGAAATGAAGACCTCATCAGTCCTTCAATTCTTGTGCATCAAAATTATTTATCACTTCGGCATACCTAAAAGATTCGTCCATGATAACGGACCACAATTCCGGGATCACAGATTCTATAGGTTTTACGACAAATACAAAATCCAAAGTTGTCCTTCGACCCCGTATAATCAGGCAGCAAACGGACTAGCAGAAGCCTTCAACAAGACACTCTGCAAAATTCTCAAGAAAATGGTCTCTAGTCACAAAAGAGACTGGGGAGACAAACTACCAGAAGTTTTGTGGGCTTATCGAACCACCGTTCGAGGGCCAACCCATAGTGCACCATTCTCTTTGGTCTATGATGCGAAGATGTTGTCCCTTCGAAAGTACAAATTCCTTCCTTAAGGGTATCTTTACAAAATCACATGACGCAAGAAAGCAATGTCAAACTGAGACTCCAAGAACTGGACAATCATGACGAAAGATGGCTCGAAGCCTTACAAAGCATTGAGTTGTACCAAGCACGCATGGCAGGATCTTTCGACAAAAGGGTCCGGCAAAGTGCCTACAAAAAGGGCGACTTCGTTCTTGCAGTGAAAAGGCCAATGGTTTTTGCTCACAAATCCAAAGGCAAACTCGAGCCAAAATGGGAGGGGCCCTTCGTCATCAACAAAGTCTTCTCCAACGGTGAATACGCACTTCTAAACTTGGAGGGCTACAGATGTATGTTGCCCATCAACGACAAGTTCTTGAAACGGTACTACCCTTGAAGACTTCCGCCACCGGGTCAGAGCAGTTTTTGTGCGGCCAAAGCCTATTCTCAGGTACTCGCTTGTCAAACCCGCCTCTTTTAGATTTTTCATCCTTATGTTGAGATCTCTAAAAATTCAAAACAATGTTTACTTTCATAGTTTCATTGTTAAAAAAAAATCCAAATATCCAAGTTTAGGAGCCTCTCCTCGGACTTGACCAAATTTTCGATCCTTGAACCCAAAATTCATGGTTTGAAACAAAATCAGGACTCAGGAATTTCCACCCTCGTCCACCTTGACTTTTACAACCAAAAACGGTTTTAAGTCAAAATTTACGACCCTCGTGTCTTGAATAAAAAAGGGTTTTTAGAAACTGCGGGGAGGCGACGCTCAGTCGATACTCGCAAAACCCAAAAATCGAAAAGATGCAAACCCCATTCGATACTTCCAAAATTTCAAAAATGCAAGGAAGCCGAAATTCCAGTTGATATCCACAAACCCAAAATTCAAACGAAAAACCGAGGTTCAAAAAAAAAAAACCTCAAATTTCAAAAATCGTGGGGGAGCGACATTTCATCGATACCCACAAAACCAAAATTTTTGAGAAAAAAAGCAAGGAAGCGACGCTTAGTCGATACTTGTGCCCAAATTCACGAGGAGGCGACATTCCATCGATACTCGCAACCGAATAAGCAAGGAGACGACATTCTGTCGATACTTGCAAGACCATTCAGCAGGGAGGCGACTTTTAGTCGATACTTGCATTTTTGAAAACCAAAAATCGGCTATAAATGCCAAAAAACTCTGCTCTCACTCCAAAAATCGACTATAAATGCCACAAAACCCGGCTCTCACGCCAAAAATCGACTATAAATGCCACAAAACCTGGCTTTCACTCCAACAAAACAAAACTTGGTTTTAAAAAAAATCGGCTATAAACGCCACAAAAAATCGGCTCACGTGCCAAAAATCGGCTCTCATGCCAAAACTCGGGTATAAACGCCACAAAATCGGCTATAAATGCCACAAAATCGGCTACAAACGCCACAAAATTTCGGCTTCTATGCCAAAAAAGCAAACCGGCTTCCATGCCAAAAATAAATTTCGGCTTCCATGCCAAAAACAAACTTCGGCTTCTATGCCAACAAAAAACAAATCCCGGCTATCAATGCCACAAACAAAAATTTTGGCTCCCATGCCACAAACAAAACCGGCTTCCATGCCATCCCAAATTTTGGCTTTCATGCCATTTCAAAAAAAACTTTGGCCCCTACACCACAAAATTCGACTTTCATGCCATCTCAAAATTTGGCTTTCACGCCAAAACAACCATTTGATAAAAGGTTTTTCACAAAAGGACAAACTTTTGATCAAATTTCCAAACAAACATTCCCATTTAACTATTGCTTGAATTTATCATAAAAGAACTTGAGTGAAAGAGGGAATGCAAAAAAAGAGAACTGCTAAAAAAAATGTGTACAAGCACTATAAAAGAAAGAGTACCAAAAATATGAGTGTGTATACAAGGGTACCAAAGAAAAAAAAAGAAGAAGAAGAGAAAAGATTGTTACAAAAGTAGGGAGCTCAATCTCACATGGTCTTCAACCAAAGACTCAACTCCTCAAGCAGACTCTTGGCCTTAGCCTCTAAAGCTTCCAGGCCACATTTCTTCAAGATCTTCCCATAGAAAGAGGCAGAACGCCGCAATCAGTCTACAACACGGGGAAGCTCTTCCCAAAGAATCTGCCATTGCTCGTACTCTTGAGTCTTCCTCCGGAGATTGCTTTCTGTCTCCTCGACTTGGCGAATCAGAGTCCCTTCTCTGGCACAAGCTTCCACAATGGCAGCCCATTTCGCAGCAACTTGTTCTTCCAACAACTCAAGACGTTGCCTGGTCTCAACAACCTCTCTATCAACACGGCGTAGGTCCTCTGTCAGCCCGATGATAGCCAACTCGGCAACGTTCCTCTCCCGAACAAATTGCTTCCGAGTCCGCGTGATCTCGTCCAGCTCAGACTTGACCTCGCCAAAATGTTTCAAAAACATCTCATTGAAGAAGTCACCACTTGGGAAGCTCTTGGTTTCATTCCACTTGCTCCCTAAAGCTATGACTTCATCAACGAAAGCCTTTGCATCGGCAATGTCCAGGCCGACTTCTTCGCTATCAGGAAGGATGTCCTGTATGTGCTTAACCATGCCAAAGCCCGCTTCCAAATGGCCAGAAGAAAGAGTTTCGATCCATGAGCACAAAACGCTCTTCAGCACTTTCTTTGCAAACTCAAGAGATGGCCCAGACGAAGGCTCGCCCCTCTCCATTGGTCGAGTGCCCGTGTCATGCCCTGCTGGAGGAGTGATCATTAAGCTCTTTCTGACCAGAGACACTGGCGAAGGAATCTGCTCTGCTGCATTAAAACTAGAAGAAGAAGTCCCTGCTTCTGGTTCAACTGTAGGCATCCCCTTCTCTGGCACTGAGAAAGACAGAGGAACTTCTTCTACTACGCACAATCTGCCAGCAAAACAAAAAAAAGAGGTATGAATATGATCCTGTTAAAGATTTTCATCATCATCAGGATTATTACTACAAATACCTTCTTCGACAATTGGCAGAATACTTTCTGCCTCCATGAGTTCATCCGAAGTGTCATCAAAGGCCGCATCCATGGATGGCTCGAAATCGTCAGAATCCTATGGCGAGTCAGCTGACAAGAAAACAAGCAACATGTTAGCATATGACAACACAGACAAAAAAAAAGAAGAAAATACAAAGAAGTCAAACTAGGTGAAGATTCTAGAATCACTCCAGGATCCCTCGGTTCTTCGTCGGATGCTGCAACCGGATCCGCCACTTCCTCATTGGCTGGAACCTCAGGCATCATCAAGTCCTCATCTTCCACTGAAAAAGGGAGAGAAGGCAAATCAAAATAAGAAAATCTCAAAGAAAGAAACGAAAAGGGAAAGAATAGGGATCATACCTTCATCAATGGTTTCTTCCTCTTGGCTCCTCTTTTCCGGAGGCTCATCAGCATCCCCTGACATCTCTTTAGTGGTGGCGAGAGGGACTTCTGGAGAGTCTTCATGCCGTCTCTTATTACGGCGTTGTCCTCTCTTCATCTTGCTCCTATGGGATGGTTTGCTTGAAGCACCTGCCCCACCGTCAAAGTCAGGATCCCCACCTGACTCCATGGAAGCCTTTGTTAATTCCGCTTGCATCCAAGCGTCGTTCTCGGCTTCCACCTCTTCAAGCTGATCCAAGACCTCACTAGGTATCTCTTGTATAGCTCCTGGTCTGATGAAGTGCTGCTCATTGAGAAAGTCGATCTTGTGCTTCTCTCCAAACTCCATCTGATCTGCCAAGACCCTTCCCAGGAGATTACTTGACATCAAGCTCCTTCTTGGAAAGCCGTCGATACACTGAAAAGCTTTCCGCAAACCATTTCGTGAAGCCAGCAGTCCGGAAAGTGGGCAACTCAGGATATGAAATCATAGCGGTAGTGTCCTCCGCACTCTAAAAGGCCCATGCATTCCTCCCATCTTGCAAACTTCCAAAGCGATTCACCATGCTCGAAGGTGCTCCAACTGTTGGAAAATAGGTGGGCCTTTCAAACATGTTTGAAAAACTTTTGACCCACTTGATGCAGGGATCAACTATCTAGAAGGCAACAAACCCAATCCAGGATGTAATCCCTCAATCTCATAAACCATGTACAACAACATAACCTATCTAGAAGATAGAAAATAGCACCTAAACATGCAACCACGAAATCTACAACATACAAGGATGTAGATATACCTTTGGAGCTTTGTAGTGCTCTAATGGAGAATTTGAATTCTTTCTTTGATGATGAACACCTTCACTAATCAAATCAGAATCTCCAATACCCTTTGATCTTCCACGCTATGACCCGTATCAGATTCTCTTTTCTCAAGAAGATGGTGGAATCTCCAAGAGAAAACCCTAAAGGAAACTAGAAGAGAACTAGAAAAGGGAGAGGAAGAGAGTGGTGTGCAACACTCGCACTAACCTAGGGCTTGGGCGTGAATTCCAATGATGGAATAGCATTAGGACGTTCAAGGGCTCCTCTTTCTCCTTTTATAGCATTCAAGACACCTCCTCTTACTAATTGAAATAGAAGTCTTACTTCCACTACAATTAGTTGCTTACTAAATCACAATTAGAAGTCTTACTTCAAATATGATTAGTAACTTCCTTTTTTCTAATTAAAATAGAAGTCTCACTTCCATTAATAATTAGTAACTTACTATTACCACCATTAGAAGTCTCACTTCAAATAGAAATAGTAACTTTCTATTTCCTTTTAGAGTTCTACTATAATTAGTATCTTTCTAATATCTTGGGCTAGCGTGGGGGACCACTAGGGATTCCTTAGAAAGCTGGCTCCAATTGGGACACGCGACCCCACATCTCATGTGCAATCCGGGCCCACAGTTAATTGGAAATAACTCCACTATATAAATGCAATTGTACTCATGTCTTAGGAATATATTACAATGAAGACCTTAAACTTCCACATTACCACAAGTAGGCCCCTCTATCATTATCCATGGATCAATTGGAATAAATCTGTCTCATCCAATCTTAGATCCACATCTTATTATCCTTAAGCCACAATTAATTATAGTGATCATTTGGTACAATTCCAATTAACTCTTAATTGGAATCGGTGCGCACTTACCAATGATAAATCCATTAATTGGCACAAGGGGATATTAAAGATAGATTCCATCTTGACCATTGAATGTTCCCACAGCTCTACTACCACGTACCCAAATCACCGAGGTGTTGACCTACAATTGGCCTCACTCATTGGTGATTCAAAACAAATGAATAGATAGAAACTTGAGTTCATTAATGTCTCAGGATTATGAGCCTATTGCTAGGGAATTATGAGAGCAGTCCTTAAATCGAGACAGTATTTCATAAGGTGCTTCTCATGGTCCTTCAATACATCCAATGTACCAGCACCATGATCCAGAATCTTACATTCTGATGATCGAAACAAATCACACTATCTCATAGTGATCAAAGTGCTGCAACCTTGTCAGATGAGATGCCCAATCTCATCACTGGTTGTGAAGATATTTAAGTATAAGATTTGCAATACATATCTCCTATATGTGGATCTCATCCACACACATGTATTACATCTAGTATACTTGTGGACTCCGGTTCATCTCATGAACCATTATGTCATTCGTACTAGTTATGTGCAAGCAAATAATAAAACACCATTCATCTCATGAAAGGAAAGCAATAATATATATTGGTAAATAAAGAAATTAATCAATTTATTTATCATATACTGGTATTGAGACCATAAAACTAACACCAACAACTCTTGCGAAAAGCCCAACTGCAGCGCGAAACGCAAGGGAACATACGGCTGGATGTCAACAAAAAGATGTCTCCAGTACACCATCGTACCTACACGTACGTTAAAAAGCCATTTCTGCATTGTTCAAGGAGTAGTGTCTTCCTGACCCTACCCTGGTCGAATCACGGGAGGCTCCAAAGTCAAAAGCCTTCTTCCGCAAACTTAGAGAAAGCTTCACTGAAGATTGCCCGATCTCGATGTCCCTGAACCATCGGATCCTCAAACGAGCAGCAAAAGAGACTCGGAAACGGTTGTCCCTCTAGCCCACCGAATCATGAAAGGGTCATCATCATGTGCAACTCCTAAGCGATGGAAGCCGGGATAGTGGTAAACATACCACGAATAGAAAATATGGGTTGAAAATACCCTGTTCATCGGGAGCCCAAGCCGAACCAGAAAAACAGCAGCCTGTAGTTCGGTACACAAGTAAGAGTAAAGAGCTAGCACCAAAGTCAACTGCTCTCCGAACGCCATCTGACAATCCAGGAAAATACAATGCAGCCTGATGTGTGTTCCATCTCCTCGAGCGAAAACAGCCTCACCCAACCAATAAGTGAGGTAAACAGCGAGATCTCTCCGCAGTGCGATGTCAGAATAAATGGCGTTTGTACTCCCGAAGAACTTCTTCAAGTCAACTCACATAACGGAGATCTTCTTCAAACTTGGGCTTCTTGGCCCTAGCATCTTGGGCCATACGATCAGAAGACTCTCCGCCGTCAAAGAAGTTGGAGCTGCAATTCTTATAGCTGCTACACCGGACTTTCGAGCCCTCCTTCTCCTTCAAGAAATCATAGAAGGCGACGAGTTGAAAGTACAGGAGCCTGAACTCCTCAGACTGCTCCTCAAGAACGTTGTCGATAGGCATAAACTCCTCATAGAGTTTGCCAAGGATAGGCAGCCCGGTGATGACACTTAATTCCTTCAAGGTAAAACCAATCTCACCATTCGTTACAATGAAGGTGTTGGTTTGTGGAAGGAATGACTCTAGCATGGCCATAAAGGCCTCATCGGAGAAAACCACGGTCTTCCAAAAAGCGCAAACCGCATCGAAGATCCCGGCCTCCTTCAAAATGGCTCTGCCAACCTGCAGGGTGTGATCAGTCCATGATTCCTAACTATAATCAGCATTGAAACGGCCACGAAGTCGAAAAAGCTTCACCTAACTGCTGCCGTCGTCCTGAAAAATACTAAGGCCAACCGGTCTCAAATTGACCGACGGATGGTCGGAACCTTGGTAGCCACTGGAAGGCTTCAACATGTCCTTGCGAACTGGTGACTTCTCTGTATATCCGGAAGGCCCGCCAATAAAAACCCCGGTCTTTATCACATTAGTCATCTTCACCCAGCTTGGAGGATCCTCCCTCTTGGGGCACGTGGGAGAAAGACTCATGATCGAGACAGTCCGATCAAAGGTCGACCGGGTAGAAATAGTTCTCTCCTCACCATCAGCTGTGTAAGAGAATTGAAAACACCTTCTTTGGTATGTCAAGTCGTCAGGGACTGCATCGCCAAAAAAGAAGGTAGGCTTGGACACAACGCTCTGATCGTCTATGACCCAAGGACGATTGCTTACCATAATTCTGTAGAACTCCTCATCCTTGAGAGCGATCAATCGCTGTCTCATCTCATCGTGGTTGAGGGAGTCACACTCTTCCAAGTTTCTCTCCACAAACTGGACATTCTCCCATGCCTGCTGTAGGGCAACATTAGGAGACCTGGTAGACTGACGAGGCACATCAGTAGCAGGCTCTTTGCCCTTGTTTGTTCTGGAGGAACTACCTGCAAAGGATGAAAAAGGAAAAATCAATCATCAAAGTGACAGAATTTTGCAAAAAAAATCTAGCGAAATCTTGGCATGATTTCGGGACAATTCTGAAGAAAAGGAAAACATCCCGAAGAAGATAAAAAGTAAGAAGATGAGCTCAACACCGCCGCAAGATCAATGAAGCCTCATCAAAGAAGGTTTGAACTCAAACATCGCTTCGAGATCAAACCAATCTCATCAAATCTCTACAAGCTTGAAGAAGGGCTCAACATTGTTGCGAGCACCAAACTTCGAAACTTAGAAAGCTCCTAAAAAATCCAGCAAGATCAGGAAAGGGCTCAACATTGCTGCGAGCTCCAAATCCCAAAACTTGCAAAAGATTTCTAGGTATGGATCATCATGCTCCCAATCAATTTACTAAAAGCATGCATCAAAAATCATCATGCATTAGATGCTAGGAAAACTTTAACCAAAGTTTGATCAATTCCAACCCAACTTGGTCAAAACCAGTCAAAGTCAAAATTCATGTTGACTTGACCTAGAGATTCTAGCCTTTTATGTTGATGCATCAAAGAAAAAAAAAAGAAAGAAACATGCATGAACATCTTGGAATGCATAAACCTCATTATTTTCGCGAGCAAAACAATAAGCAAAAAACAAAAGAGAGAGAAGTTTAAAAAAAATAAAAATTTTGACAGCAGGCCGTGGCCCACTGCTAAGTGGCAGTACGGCCAGGTCCGTATAGCCAAGAAAAGGAAAAAAAACATGCAAAAAAAAAAACGTCAAAAAAAAAAAATGAAAAAAAAAGAAAAAAAAAACGTGAGAAAAAAATGAAAAAGAGAAAGAAAAGAAAAGGAAAATAATTCTACTTCTACAATGGAAATTTCTTGTGAAGGAAGAAAACTTACTTGAAGCCATTGACGGAGAAGAAGAAGAAAAGCTTGAAGATCTTTGAAGAAGAAGAAGAATTCTTGATCTTGAAGCACTCTTGCAAAGAAAGAAAGCAATGAAGCAAAGATCCAATCTCCTCTTGCTTTTATAGAAGAGAGCAAACCAAAAGAGGAAACATGGAGAAAAGAAAGGAGGTAAGTGCCAAAAATTAGCAACCTTCCCAAAAGAAAGGATATTTGAGATATTCTCTCTCAAAGAGAAGATTCTTTGAGAGTTTTTCTCCAAAAAGAAAGAGAATGAGAAATATTCTTTCCCAAAGAGAGATACTATGAGAAAATCTCTCCCAAAAGAAAGGAAACTTGAGAGATTCTCTCCAAGTAAGGATATATTTAGATATTCTCTATCCAAAAGAGATATTTTTAGATATTCTTTACAAAATGACACCATGTGAGATCTAAGCCATCTTTAAAACCTTAAGGTCCCATGGGCTAGCCCACACGAGTCAGGTTTGACCACCTAGGCACTAAAAGGGGCTTTCTTTTAAAAAAATCCTCTTACCGAGAGCATACAAAATGGTTCCATGCCTCTTTTGAGTCGCTTGAACCATTCAAAAAAAAAGAAAGCCTCTTGAGTTTCCAAAAAGAACCAAACCATCCAACCTCATGAACCAAATTAAGCCAAAATCTTGAAATTGACATTCCACAAAATTCAAACCTGACCCCCCAACTTGCCACACACAGATTGTTCGGTCACAAGGTCAAAACCAAATCTGACCCCCCAATTTGCCACATACCGCTTGTTGGGTCACAAGGTCAAAATCCAAAAATCAAACCCCGACCCCCTAACCTGCCACATACAGCTGGTTAGGACACAAGGTCAAAAACCGAAAAAAATTCCTTCTTGATCTCCTGATGTGCCACATAAAGCCCTTAGGTTCACAAGATCAAAAGGAAAACCCGAAATCCAAAACCCAAATCCAACCCCCTCATGTCATTTTCAAAACTTTGCCTTGAGATGGTACGTGATCCCTCTCACTACCATAAAATCCCCTTGGAAACTCAAAAGGCTATTAAGAAAAATGCTCAAAGACTCTTGATCAAATCAAAAGCTCTCCTTCAAGTTTCTCTTCGAGGCACATCGACTCCAAAAGCTACTCGTCGCTGTACCTCGAGGGGGCATTTGTTGACACCAAAAAAGTCACTTTGCCTCTTCAACATCAAGAAAGCCGCAGGAAGCCACATCCTACTACAAAAAGGCGTTGTTGCTTCAAGCATCAGATCTTGTCAGAATCAAACAAAAACTGCAAGATCCTTCAAGACAGCCAAAAGAGGGGGTCAAACAGGCACTCCTGGCGGCGGCGGAGTCAAAGACATCAAAACTTCGGTCAGAGCCTACGGATGGTTTCAAAATACCTCCAAAAGGCTCCACGTCGAATTTCAGGTCA